>CM057160.1:24217695-24265391 GCA_029962745.1 Echinometra lucunter | reverse complement strand
GCTTCTTCTCCCCCCTAGGTTAACGTCTCAACAGCCTACATGTGTACCTACTGTAGGATAAATATTCTGGAATATATTCTCTTGAAATGCAAGTTCATATCTACAACTCCAAATCAGTTTTCACATGCATTTCTAATGAGCTTCAAACCAAGTTATCTATGCTTAGTATTCGGCAGATACAGACCACGGGGATTGATACGGTACGATTCCTTCAAGTTCAACAGATTTACAGAGTAACTACATGCTCATCACGGTGCAGTGTTGATTTGGAATCTTGTAAGAGCTGAGCTTGTCTTGCATCCTTGAGAGGTGCGAAGGCAACGAAGATGCTTCGCTGCAGAATGAAGCTTGAACCTTCTGATGTGAAAGATTCCCGACGTCCACAACTGCTCCACTCGGCTCTGTTTTGTCTCTCAGCATTACATACTGCCCCTTCATTAGCGTGATCTTGTCACATTCCATATATTGCAATTCCCTAGCTTACCATTCTGGACATTCACAAAAAAGTCTTTGCCAATTCCTTTTAGTTTCAGGCGATATCGTTTGATTTTGGCTTCTGTTCATTCTTGCGGTATTCTCCAACGAGTGCAAGTCAAAAAGCTTCAGTATGTCTCTTTCTCATCATCAATCTCTGAGTTTGCCAAATGTTTCATGATTACATATTTTATTTCATTTATCTACATTTAATTATTCTGCTTTCACCCAGGGTGACTTCATCAGTCTTGCTGCCCTACTCTAACAAAGGAAGCAAGTGACCTACCAATAAAATTTGAATTACTGATATTTTCATATTTTACCTTGTGTGCTCTTCTCCCAGGCCAAATTTTACGCATGAACACTCACCCTGCCAAGAGATATGTCAGGCAAGACATCATGGTATTGCACCGACATCAGTGTAAATGATAGATACATTTTGCTCTTTTACATAATATGTCACTTTTGCTACTTGCTTCCTTTTGTCAAAGCAGGACAGAGTGGTTCAAACACTGTTTTATACAAGGCCCTGACCCGACTTATCCCTTAACATGTTGACTACTTAGTTATCTTTTTTCCCTAGGAATAGTACAGGAACATCGTGACATTCAGAGGCAGTGGGATACATCTGTACGGAATAGCGCTACTGAATGGTTCCATATAAACGACCAACAGGGTGACATGCAGAATGTACTGAAAATACCAAGATATCTATTCTACACAATTGTGAAGATCAAGCCCACTTGCACTGACGTTAAACATAAATGACTGGAAATCGGGCATTAACAATATGTGACGAAAGAGAGTGGATATCACCGGAGACAAATTCCTTTCTTGCTTCTTGGGCTGGTTTCTAATTAATTGGTCACAAGTTCTTTTCTCCACTTTGAAAATGTCCACACATATCATAATATATATATATATTTATATAGTTATCTATTTATATATATATATATTCATATATCCATAAATCTCTGTGGAGATGACATCTGTGGAGCTAGATGGTCATGATGTGTTGACTGGTTTCAGAGATTACCCTGCAGGAAAAGACAGAGAGAGAAAAGAATATTCATTTTCAATTAACTCATCAACTTTTTAAGGCAGTATCTTATTTCTCACAGTCTAGTACAGCGGAAACTCGCTATAACAAGGACCTTGGGACTATGAAAATTACCTTCTTAAAGGCATTGTTTAACATTGTTACAATTTTTAAAAATCTTGTTTTGCTACTTGAAAATGGGATAAACATACGGGTTATAGTGTAAAAATACCAGCCTGACAGTTTCAAAGAATAATATCCACAGAAAGTATTTCTAAATATTAAAAATGTGAACCAATGTTTGATAAATATATAAGGGTTGGGTGCACGGACTACACATAAGGAGTGTCCATGCGTGCATGGCTTACCGGACCATACTGTGTGTATTGGCGTATCACACGGAGGGAGGCAGATAACGGTCTTTTTTAATTCAAGTAAAACGGTCCTCTTATTTCATTGTCTCCGAGACCAAAAATAATAAAATTGCAGTTTGCTTCTTACTAACAGTTTTTCATTCCAAATTATGGTTGGTTTGAGGTTTTTTTAGTGCAAATACAAGTACTCATACACATGTTTCATCTTAGTTTGAGAATTTTTTAAATCAGCTGCTCACACAGTTAGCCAATGCCTTTAAATAAAGAATCTCGTTATGCTGGAGCTCTTGTTATTTTGCAGCTCTCCACAGTACACACTTCCCAGGTATAAAATTTAACTACATTGTTATTTCTGAATAAGACAGTAATGGCATTAAATACAATTCCAGGTTCTGAATAATCCCAATAGATATTTTTTTTTTTTTAATACACACGCATATGTTGGTAACAATATGCCTATAGCACGTTAATATATTTGATAAAAGAGCAATGTAGATAAAATGCCTTGCTCAAAGGCATAGGTGCCATGCCGGGGATCCGACCCCTGAATTTCGCATCTCCAGTCAAGCGCCTTAAACCAATGGACCACGGCACCTCCATAGATGCAGTAAAAGTAAGATGGTATTTTTAATCTACTGGTAGCATGATATACTTGCAAGCCCTCAGTTAAATTACATAGACAAAACACAATTAGAGGAGAGAGTGACTGGCTGTTTAAGCAAGAAGGAAGGAGGAAAGTGCTGGTTTCCTAACTACAATCATGGTGACAGAGGTTTCCTTGGCTCTCTGAATGCACGGTGGACTTACAAATGGATCTGCTGGTGCCTGAGCTGGCGCAGGTGGTCTTGCTGGTTGATTGTACATAGGTTGACCCATACCTACAACAGGTTGTCCATACATGCCCATCGGTGCCATGCCCATCGGTCTCACACCCATGCCCTGCAATAGGAACAAAGACAGATAATAGAGCTGAAGCTGGATAACAAAAACAATAATATAGAACATTTAAGAGCACTGAAAACAATAAGTACCATAACGCTTACAAATATATGAAAAGAGAACAAAATTTAGTTTTACAGGAAGTAGACCACATACGTGTAGATCAATGGGGAAAAAAGGGGGGGGGACGGGGGACAAAGAACGCTACATTACCAACTTGCTATAACAAGGTAATCTTTCTGCATATTCTAATGCTCATGTTTTAGTCCTGATATGACAAGGTTCTGATATAAAGATGTCATTTCCTTGGACCTTTTAAAGGAGTTTGTCCTATAACAAGGTTCCAGAATATAAAATCGTAGGTCAGGTTAATGTGAATAACATGCAGATGAAAAGTTAGTGCTGTCAAAGCAAAATAAACTTTAGAAACATTCTGATCGTACCATAACTGGTTGAACCATTCCTGGCTGAGCACCCATCTGTCCTGAGAACGCACCACCCCTCCAATCAGCTGGTTGACCACCCTGAAAACAATGGAAAACAAAATCACATCAGCAAGGCTTTCATAGCATGAGGCCCCATAAACCACCTCAAATATCACTGGAGCAAAATAATAATAATAATAACATTAATAATAATCATCCCTCCAGCACCCTTCGGGGCAGAGGCATAAAAAAGAGAGGTATATGAATAGCAAGAATTAGTATTTTGTTAGCAAAAAAAAAAAAAAAAAAAAATTAAATAGCAAAACCATGAAAATAATACTATACTCACTGATAAAGTGATAGGTATATATTCAGAATATGAAGCAAACTTCAAATTATGCCACAGAATTTTTTTATTAATTTATTTTTTATTTGCTTGTGTCTTTTGTTTGTTTGTTTGTTTGTTCATTTGTCTGTTTCGCTTTGTTTTTCTGTTGTTTTAGACACATCTGAATCTGCACTGGCTGCAAAACCACTTCCAACATCACATACAATATGAGTCCTTCAATGATGTGGCAATGATACAAATGTACATGTAAGTACACGCAAGAGATGCCTTTATGAAAACACATTTCAACACTTTGACATGACAATGAAAGTGCACATGGGTGAACTTATTTCTAATATTAGCTTAGAGTGCAAAAAATTAAACCTCACATAATTTTAAGAGTAATGTATCATACCATTAAAACAAACACAAGTTGTCTATACACTGTAACATATTTGTTTAAATAAGAGATATGAACAAACACCTTACCTAACAACCGAGTCATTTTTCAAAAAAGAAAACCAACAGTACACCAGTACACCCAAATTCGCATTTTCTAATGAAATGTAGCCAACCCACAAAATCCGCCTTCCAGAAAATGGGATGACTCACATAAATTGACATACACAACTGGTATCAATGGAAGATATAGCTCCTTGTGGACAATACCATTAGTCATATACAGGGGTGTTAGACTCACCATGGTAGTATTTGGTGGAGGAGGTGTTGGTGCAGACTCACGCTCCTTTAACATCATTATTTTAATGTTTTGTGAAAGCATGAGGTGAGAATGGTGTTAACAGAAACGAAACATAAAATATTAGCAGTAGTATAAATAGAATAAGGACAGAATTGCAAAACAATGTTAGCTCAAAATGGAACTTATCAATTGAAAATAATCCTGCACAGTGATAACATAGTAAAGCACAAAATGAAATGTGATGAAAGCATGGAATGAAACAGATCTTAAAAAATAACAGGTCAGGTAAAAATCAGACTAGTTAACATTTGGCTTATGATCATCATTCAGAGCCCGTATCCTGCCCGTAACTCCCTAACCATGCAGCCTCCGTGCAGAGGGAGGCGGTGACCGGAAGATTTCTGTACGGATTCACAGGTTCCTTAGCCTCTACGATTTTGTATATCGCGAGGAGTTATATAAATTTTAAAAATCGTAGGCCCGTAGCCCGTAAACATATCGCAGGTGGCATCGCACAATTGCAGTGCACGGGCATCGCACGGAACCCTCACGGCAGTAAGGTCTCCGCGCATCTTCTGCATAAGCTCTGTATGATTTCCGTGGGGAGGCTTCAGAGACTGCATGATTACCGTACAATCTCTGAGCAGCCTCTGTACAGACATCCCACAGCCTGCCCCCTAATGGCCAATACAGGAAATGGCACAATGACCGTAGATAATGTAAACACCATAGCCATAGCCAACGCCATAGCCCGTAGCCCATAGCCACCTACGATGCCCCCCAAAAATCGTAAAGAAAATTGTAGACCAATTTATCGCATGGCACCCGGGGCAAATGTCAACTAGGCGTGAAGAATGAATAATAGAGCATGGTATGATATGATCACATGGATAACAAAGTTCTACACAAAAGTGTATAAGTTAATGTATCTGTTTTGATGAAGACTTCTCATTATTGAGAAAATATAGAAGAACGGCCAACAAAGAGCTTTTACCGATATACAACAGAGCAAGATGAGAATAAGATTTAAAAAAACAAAAAAAACAAAAATTATACATACATGTTATGTTTTGTTTTTAAATATAAAGGACACAAATAACTTTCACCCTAAACCTCCCCCCATCCTTCCCTGGGGAGAAAAAAACAATGATCTGCATTCCAAAATATGAAGGGAAAATGTAGAAAGGTATCATCAAATTAAATTTCAAAAGATAAATACTTATTTCTACTCTAATAGTTAAGCATGGAGCTAAACAGTCAATACTGGACACCATTATGATGTTGGAACATGGTTTTCATGAGTTTTCAAGACTGCATTGCCTCAGCATATATACACATGCTTTCCATGATATAATGTTTGGTGAAAAGAGATGAAAAAAAAAAAAAAAATGAAAAATTTGAAAAAATTCAAAAAATAAAAGAAACCATGATTAAGTGCATACAAAATATAATATATATTTTTTCAATGTTCCTCTCAGAAGTTATAATAAATTCAAGAAGTTGTTAAAGGGGGTACCCAATACTGAAACAATGTTAGCTCATTTAAAAGAGCATGATTTTATTAGCAGAAAATCATCTGCCTAAAGTTTTTTAAAGAATCGTGTTGCCAAGGAAACCCCCAAATGTGGTAAGATTTCAGGATATTTTTGACCCCTCAGCTGTGACCCGGTTTCAACTGGGTACCCACTTTTACGTCAAAATGACGTCAAGGTGGGTACCTTGTCGCGCACTTCTAGCAAAATGCGCGCAAGGTATAATACATATTGTACAGTCTAGCGCGCGGCACAACTGCAATGCGCAAAGCTGGGTACCCACTTTGACATCATACCTCATACTTTTTTTTTTGGTCAGCTCTTGACTTTTTATGAGAAAATTAGCCAAAATGTATTGATTTTGATTGAAAAATCATCAAATTTTTAATGTCAGTCTTCTTAGAATTCTATTCTCCATCATATATCAAAAATTTTGTTACCATTGTGTAATCACTTTAATGACAGGACAATGTCTATGATTATTCATACTAAATAGCAATTTTCACATCCTATAAGTAACACTAAATATAAGACAAATCTGCTCTAAATGGGTTAAACAAAAGAAAATAATGACATACAATGAAGAGGCTGCAAGCAGAAGAAAAAGCATAAGTTAGATCGGTTCTAAAGATGAGGTACATGTACAACTACTATGATTTTTTTTTCCCCTGCCCATTATTCGTAGAAGTGGTATGAGTAGAGCTGCCAACCCCAATTGGAAAGAATCTGATTCTTTACTCTCAAGCTAGGAAAAAACCTATTTCAGGTTTGAAAATTTGAAACCTACAATAGTGGGATTCTTTTGCCTAACCAAAATAAAACATTAAAAATATACAGGGCTTACTGATTATTTTGATCCTAACTCTTCTTTTCAATGTTCTTCTTCATTGAAAATGATCTTCAGTACAAAATACACAGGTAGAATATAGTGACCATTGAGGAGTACAGTGATAAGTATGACTCAATACTACTAACGGGCACCTGGGACTTGGGTGCCCATAATTCATGTACAGAACCCCTGGGAGACCCCCCCCCCCCCCCCCCCCCACCTCCTACCAAGTTAACAATTTTAACACAGGGTGCTCAATGCACACAAACCTCCGAATTTCAATCTGGGCCCCCTACAAGATACATGTATGCTACCATGGAGCCAGGGGCCCGTTGCATAAAACTTACTATAATAGTA
This sequence comes from Echinometra lucunter, assembly GCA_029962745.1. NCBI lineage: Eukaryota > Metazoa > Echinodermata > Echinoidea > Camarodonta > Echinometridae > Echinometra > Echinometra lucunter. The sequence continues at coordinate 24,258,394 of CM057160.1, read as the reverse complement.
ACTTTGCTATTATAGTAACTCTTCATGGAATACTGAATTTTGATTGGCTGTTGAACAACATGCCATGCTGAACAGCCAATCAAAATACAGTATTCCATGAAGAGTTACTATAATAGCAAAGTTACTGTTATAGTAAGTTTTATGCAATGGGCCCCTGGGGCAGTATTCTGAAAATTGTTTTATCTTTTATCCTATCTTCACTGTGTTAATTGTCATAACAAATTTTAAAGGCATACTTATGATTGGTTTGAACTGCACAAGTGACCAGCACGCAAGACAAAAGTGCGCGATGTGAGCCAATGGCGTACGCTATTTCTGATTTCTATGGCAATTAAAATAAGATAAAAGATAAAACAATTTTCAGAATACCGGCCCTGAGTGTGATATCCCAGTAAAGGCTTGTTCAGATATGACTTGATAAACCCCCAGTTTTTTGTGTAGTAATAAGTGAATAGGATATGAGGCAGCAAAAAAAAAACCTGCTGAGGCAAGAGACATACTTTTTGCCTCCCGGTGGCAAAAAGCTCTGGACCAATCAAATTATTCCAAAGTTAGTGCAAAATATGATGTCATCAGTTTGTTTGCCCAACTTTGGCAAAAATCTCATTTATTTGAGCGTTCACGCGTTAATGCATGTTCATTACCATGTGGTGTGGTTTGCTGCGTCATATCTGAACACTGAAAAAAACCAAAAAAAACGTGGGGGTTCGTTGCAGGGGCTTGGCGCGTCATATCTGAACAAGCCTACTATTTAAGTGTATAGCAGGAGATAAAGTCGGGTTGAAAGTTAAGTCTCTCAATGAAATTCCCTCCCATGTAAGATCTCTATGGAACTATTTGAAGCTCCGTATGATGACTGACCAATCAGAAACAACCTAATATAGTGACCTAACCATCTCTCTCAACCAGGGCCCCGTTTCATAAAACCTGTTATCAATAACAAGTTGCAATAACTGTTATAAGCTACAGAAAATCCTTGCATCTGACTGGCTGAGAGCAAATTTGTCACAGAAATGCAGCAGTTGTTACTAATAATAAGTTTTATGAAATGGAGCCTTATACGAGAAGAGAGATTAAGTTTTGTTGTTCAACAAGATCAAAGCATGCAATGCTAATGAGTTTATGATGAAAAGCTGATATCTGTGTTTCTTCAATGTTATTCTTCGATACCCCAGTACACTAAAAAAACGGTTCTGAGGATGGTGCTCTGTACCCATGGTATAAGGTTCAAATCCAGAGCTCTAGATTTACTCACCATGTAACCTCCCATAGGAGCTGCCGTTCCACCCCACGCAGAAGCGGCGGATGACCCAATGGGGACCTTCTGGGGTGACCAACCAGCCCCTCCGGTCCTCTGTGATGGGGAGTTCTTGGTCCACTGGTGTTCCGTCCTGGAGGAAATCAAGGTTTAGGTTCAAAATACATGCATATATCGTTTAAACATGGTTCTTTCAACTGGATTGAGATAAACATCCATACACAACAACTACCATACAGTCTAATGGGAAACAACAAACTTTCGTAAAGTGAATTTGTTAATCTTTATAATTTGAATCAGACTAGCTCACCACTAAATTAATGTAATTAACTTAATGTGATTAAGTTTCAAAAATTAAAGTTCAAGCTACATTTGGGCTTCAAAGTAGCCTTAACTTTTCTCTCGTTTTTGCAATTTCACCTTTTGAAGTTTTCAATAATACCTTTTTAGTAACTGTTTCACAAGTCATATCGCATAATCTTGAAAATCAACACAAGTGTTTGTGACTGATTCAGCTCAAGACTTTCCCTATCTCAATTTCAAACTGAGTCTGAGATATCCCCCAGCTCAGCCTGGATCCCTAACTTTCATCTCATGATTTCAACAATGGAACTGTTTCATAAAATCAGACTCGTTTCTCCCATGCCCTGTCAAACAAGAAAAATCCATACAAAATACAATTTTTTTCAGCACCTACTCTCATCAAGTTTAAATGCAATGAAAAAAAATGTGAAATAGAAATTTTATATCAACAATCATGACATGCAAATACACTTGAAATGGCAGCCATCCAGCTTTAAATTGACATGCAACTATTCATACTGAGCCCAAATTTCATGGCAAATTAGCATTTTTTAAATGAATCATGAAATGGAATGCAATTTCTGAAAACCCTCAAAAGGCATAGACCAATATCCAGCATATACTTGCAAGCAATTTCTTTTTATTCTTCATTTTCGTGCTAATATAAAGATTTCCTTCTTTTTTTAACAGATACATAACAAAGAAAGTATAACACATTGGAAAATGGATAACTTCAAAAATTGTAAAGAAGCAGTGCACCACACATTCCAGAATAGAGTAAAAATAGGTGATGTCGTTGCAACTAAATTTGAAGTGTAATTTTCACAGCAAGGTTGGGAAAAAGAAGTATCAGTGAGACAAAAAATAGACGTATAATAGATGTGCATGTGCTTAATCTCAAGTTCACAAAAAGACAGAAAAAGTATATCAGTCATTTAGAACAATTTGTAGGTACAAAGAAAGATTTAGATAAATTGAAAGCTATAATTTTTATAGTATCAAAGAGGACAAAGGGATTAATGTTTGTAAAGATCAGATTAGAATCTTATAGACCAAATTGCAAGAATTTATTATCGAACCGGTTAAAAGCATGAGTATTGGTATTATTGGTTAGGGCATCTGTGCTACTAAATGCAGCTGAACTTGCTTCACAGTTTTTGTCGCTACACTGGTTAAGAGGTCTATGCCAAATAATGAACATGAAGAATTTTGAGGCTTGACAGTTAACCCTTGGAAACCTAATCTTTTTGAAGCATGCATCCTAAATGACACCCAAAGATACCACAGGGTTATTATCCCATAGCAGTTCAGCGTCATATTTTATTTATTTTTCTTTCTTTCTTCTCCCCCCCCCCCCCCCCCTTTTGCACTGTCTTTTAATTTACAAGGCAATGAATGAAATATCATGTAGTAGCCAAGGAAACAAAGGCAAAAAATCAGAGAAAATTTTGAGTCCATTTCTTTTACAGAAGATTGTGCTGCTCTGAACAGAAACATTTAAATCCAAAATAATCTATACAGTCCCTAAATTGGCAGCAATGAGTAAGATTTAGAATCACAATCTTCTTGCACAAATAAGCATCTTTTTTTCTTTTTTTTTTGTTACTTTCATACACACATTGTTTTCTTTGGTATACACTTTGATTTTTCTTCAGCTATATAAACAGGACGCTAAGAATAATTGGTGTCAATTTGCAGAGCAAAGTGGATTCATTTAAACGTTGAGAAAATTCTGAACTGCTATGGGTTAAGAGGGTTAATACTACTATGACGAGACTTTGCCACCAAGCACCTACTTCAAACGGCCCATTCCATGGAGATCAAAATCTAGTGCACCACTTCCACTCCCAGCTCCAGCAGTTCTGCATTAGTAAGTGTGTGATGAAAGAGCAATGAGAGCACAGCAAATGGATGAAGGAACGCATCCCAGACAGAGAGAGAGAGAGAGAGAGAGAAAGAAAGTATGGTGGAGATGGTGGTGGTGGTGGTGGTGATGGGAAGATGATGGAAGGTATGGAGAGATCGAGAGAGAAAACAAAGACAAGCACGGATAAGGATGATGATAGGCAGAGTAAGTGTGTGATGAAAGAGCAATGAGAGCACAGCAAATGGATGAAGGAACGTATCCCAGAGAGCGAGAGAAGGTACAGTGAAAGTGGTGGTGGTGATGATGATGGCAAGGTAGAGTGATGGAAGGAAGATACAAAGAGATGGAGAAACAAAAAGGAGCACGGAGGAGAAGGATGGTGATACGTACATGTAGGTTAAGTGTGTGATGAGAGAGTAATGACAGCACAGCAAAATGGATGAAGGAACGTATCCCAGAGAGAGAGAGAAAAGGCATAGTGGAGGTGGTGGTGGTGGTGGTGGTGGTGATGATGGCAAGGTAGAGTGATGGAAGGAAGATACAAAGAGATGGAGAGAGAAACAAAAAAGAGGATAGAGGAGGAGGATGGTGATACGTAGGTTAAGTGTGTGATGAGAGAGTAATGAGAGCACAGCAAATGGATGAAGGAACGCATCCCAGAGAGAGAGAGAGAGAGAAAGAGAGAGAGAAGGTACAGTGGAGGTGGTGATGATGATGGCAAGATAGAGTGATGGAAGGAAGATACAAAGAGATGGAGAGAGAAACAAAAAAGAGGATGGAGGAGGAGGAGGATGGTGATATGTAGGTTAAGTGTGTGATGAGAGAGTAATGAGAGCAAAGCAAATGGATGAAGGAATGTATCCCAGATAGAGAGAGAAAGAGAGAGAGAGAGAGGGAGAGAAAGGTACAGTGAAGGTGGTGGTGGTGATGATGATGGCAAGATAGAGTGATGGAAGGAAGATACAAAGAGATGGAGAGAGAAACAAAAAAGGAGCACGGAGGAGGAGGATGGTGATACGTATATGTAGGTTAAGTGTGTGATGAGAGAGTAATGACAGCACAGCAAATGGATGAAGGAACGTATCCCAGAGAGAGAGAGAGAGAGAGAGAGAGAGAGAGAGAGAGAGAAAGGTATGGTGGAGATGGTGGTGGTGATGATGGCAAGATAGAGTGATGGAAGGAAGATACAGAGGGATGGAGAGAGAAATAAAAAAGAGGATGGAGGAGGATGATGGTGATAAGCAGGGTAAGTGTGTGATGAGAGAGCAATGAGAGCACAGCAAATGGATGAAGGAACGTATCCCAGAAAGAGAGAGAGAGAGAGAGAGAGAGAGAGAGGAGAGAGAGAGAGAGAGGGCATAGTGGAGGTGGTGGTGATGGGCAGATGGGTAATAATGGCAGTTACGGAGAGATGGAGAAAGAAAACAAAGAGGAGCATGGAGAAGAATGATGACAGGCAGAGTAAGTGTGTGATGAGAGAACACAGCAAAGGGATGAAGGAATGCACCACAGAGAGAGAAGGCAAGGGGGAGGATGGGGTTGGGGAGGATGGGGTTGGTGGTGATGGGAAGATGGAGGGATGAAGGAAGGTATGGAGAGTTGCAGAGAGAAATCAAAACGGAGGATGGAGAATGATGGTGATAAGCAGAATAAATGTGTGATGAGACATGACAGCACAGATGAAGGAACGCATCTCAGGGAGAGAGAGAGAGATAGCAAGAAGGATGGGGGGGGGGTGATGGTGATGGGCATGAACAAACAGATGAAGAGGAGGCAGCAGATTTGAAGGGGCAAAATGAGAAGGATAAAGAGTGAATGGAGGCAAAGAAAAGGGCAGGGAGGAAGGTTAAATGGATGTGGATGAGAAGGGGGGTGTAATCGCAGAAGAATATTGGTAAATGAAGAAAACAGAGAGTGGTGGATTTTTTTTTTTTAAATCCAAAGACAAAAAGAGGAGAATGAGGAGCAAGTAGAGAAAATGTAGAAGACAATTATAGTGAAGGGGCATAGAGACAGGAGATATGGGACAAATATAGAACAATTCAGGTGGAGGATGGACAATGGACAAGGTATTGCAGTGGGAAAGAACATTTATGAAACAATATCAGTGATGTAAATTAAACACAGACAGGTGGAAGAGGAGGAAGATGAGAAAAGAAAAATTGTCAAAAGAGTTGAAGATTGATGGAAGGCGGGGGGGGGGGGGGGGGGTAGGTGTTTAATTGATATCAGCAGGTCATTAAAGGGAAATCAACCAAAATAAGTAATTATAAAGGTTTGGAACAAGAACATCAAATGGTTGACACGAGGATAGCATAAGATGGAATGGTTGATAGGCGAATGAAGGAACGTACAAACATATTTCACAAGGGAGTGGAAAAGAAAGCATGATGTGATTGTGCAGACGGGAAAAGCAGACCGAAAAAGAAAAGATTTATTAAAAGGGTGATTTAATCTCATGTCAAAATGTGGAAAATGAGAATTACATGTAAGCTTCATAAACTAAATGAGCAAGGTATTATTTGCCCTTTTTATGATATAACAGAACCATGTACCAAGATACATACAAATAAAAGAAAGGAAACAGAACAGAATGTCATAGTATAAAACAAGAAATAAACAGAATAATTCTTTCTCACATAAAAATTTGAAAAAGTAAAAGAATTACAACAGGAAAAGAGATAAGATTCAAATTGATAAAAATAAATAAATATATGCGATAAAAAAGATGTTTCAATGTGGGTAAAAGAAATATAAGAGGTGAAGGAATATGCAGAAAGGGCATGGCCTTTACAGAAAGGTGACCACAATGCAAGGTTATACATGTAGTATATGAAGAAAGAAGGGGAAGGTTTTCATATCTACACACGGGTTTGGGTCTGTACATGGGCAATGAACAGATGGTAAGTTATTAAGATTACAGCATTGTAATCTCAAAAAGAAACGGAAGTTAAAAGGATCGGATTACGAGTGAATGAAATCAATATACACGTACATTTTAGCATTAAACACAGACGCATCATACAAAGACACATTACACCACCAAAGACACAGCAAAACAACACAATACAAAGGTATAATTCTTATCCAACAATCAATATTATTTCATATTCATGGAAGAAGAAAAAAAATGAGGTAGAAAATGTATGGAGTAATGACAATTCAGAACAATGATTCTATACTACAACAGCCATTGAAATCAAAGCATTTCAACAATCTCTCGTTGCAATGTTTTTGTTTGGTTTTTTTTGCATGGATAAGAGATTTTGTTTTAGTTTTCACAAGTCATGCATAGCGGTGAGCAAGTGATATCTATGAAGGATAAAAAATGTTACAACATACATGTACTACATATGATTTAGTTTTAGAATCGTAACCGCACAGCAAAATCAAACCCTGTTCACTGCAAAAATAAGCTTATTTCAATACACCAAATTACAATGAACTGTAGTGAAATGAAAAACCCTGAAATAAAAAATCAAACCTCGGCACTGCATGACTGACCCACTGAACTGCACTTAAAAACATTGCAGTAATTTTTCTTCTTTTTTTTCTTTCAGGAATTTGACATGCACGGCGGAATACTTCAGCCCCTATGAAATCTGAATGTTCTTAAACTGGAAAACAACAAGTGATACACTGTAGTGGATTTCTCATTCATTTGCTCCAGGTGCTGAGATTGAATCAATCTCTTAACCCATTCGTGACAGGAATTATTTCAAGCCTAATTTGATCAGCTTTTATTCTTCAAATTGGCAAACCAACATTTTCATTTTATTGCTGCATTTTTCTTATAAAACATCATGTATCTGAAATGAATATAAATTGACGGAAATTATGATGAAAAGTCAAAAAGTTGCCAATTTGCAGGGGAAAACAGTGATTTTAAACTTTCTATCACATTGCCAATTTAAGGATTTTAATGCTTATTTTCCTTTAAAAAATGTTCAGCATCAAACAACGAATATTAACACAACCAAAATGGGTACAGTTTGTGTAGAATTTTTTGCTCTTTCTGCTCATGTATTTGGTATGATTTTTAGGGCTTTGCATCAAAAGATATTAGGCCAAACCACAAAATGTGGACCTCTGTCATGAATGGGTTAAGCAGGAGCTAACAAAAGCTATGAAAGGCCTACCACTATGAAGAGAATTCACACATTTTAAAGCCTTCCAAAATCATTAAACAAAGCATCTATGGGGAATTTCAAACTCACTTTTTCGGAGAGGCAGAACCTTTGATGTCCAGATTGGTTGCCAATTTGACTAGCGTCGAGTCGAGATTGTTGCCCCCGTTAGCGGCCATGACTTCTGCCTGTGAAGGTTGAGGAGCTTGTTTGTTCATGGGTTGCAGGACGTCCCCCATGATTGGTGCGGCGGGTTGGGCTGTAAGAGGTGGAGGAGGCAGAAGGGTACAGGATGATTATTGCTTAAGTACATCATTCTTTAAAATCATATACAACTATCAAAAGCACATACACCTATAGACCAGAAGGGATCAACGTAAGAAAACTTTCAGGGCTGAATTTCTCGAAACCCTCGTAAGTCTAAGTTCATGGACATCCCATTGAAACACGAGTGAACTCTACAACACATGTTTCAATGGGATATCCAAGAAGTCAGGCCTATGACGATTTTGAGAAACAGCCCCCAGATATACAAAGTAGCCAACAATTTTTTGGACACACTGTTAAATTCATACATAACACAAGCAAACTACGTTCAGAATTTTAAATACTATCAACAGAAATACAATAAATTGTACATCAAATAAAAGGAAATTGTACCATTAAGATGGGTAGTAACAAGTCATGATCATTAAGGCACTGTGAGTTATGGTCCATTAAATAAAACTGCGTTCATTTTCAGACCTTGCTGTGATTAATCGATTATCATCTATCTTAACGATGAAAAATCTGAACTTTAAAGTATGCATAAATGCATAAATTTCTCAATATTTCCAAATCATTATTGGCTACACTTTACTGGAACTGAATCAAATGTCTTGGATATCACGAATCATGATCATACATGTAAATATGAAGCTTTGTCTTGCCCTGCTCAGGACCTTTTCAGCAACAAATATGGTAACTTTTTGCTTACAGTGATATGAACAGATTGACTTTGACCGAATGATTATGTTTATTATGACAAACATTTGGAGCGGAAATGAATGCATGAAGATATAAATGTGCTCTCTTTACAACAGGAAACCTTTTGACAAAAGATCAATAAAGAAAAGCACATCAATAATTCCTTCATTTGATTTTACAAAGGAAGCTTAAAATCAATGCCTTTTTCATAAAACTTGTCATCACTGATAAAATGCAGGGACTTATACATATTGAAGCTCCTGAAATAACCGCATCTGACTGGCTGTGAGATATAGCATTTTGTCACTTATTGACAGTAAGTTCTATGAAACAGAAGCTAGGTGTCTAACTCTGCTCTGAAAAAAACAAAAATAAACTAGATGAATCTTCGACCACGCGTGGTCGAACCTTATGCCTCCGCCATTACCAAATCAGAAATAAATGGCACTTCACGTTGATTTATTTTCATTTATACAATGACATCTTTGACTTTGACCTTGACCTTTGACCTTGTGACCCCCAAATCTAATGAGAGCCTTGCCCTTTCCATATGCATACAGGAGCCAAGTTTGTTGAACCATCAAATGGTTACCGCGTTATCACAAGAACGAACCATTTCTACGTACATAATGACTTCTATGACCTTTGACCTTTGACCTTGAGACCCCAAAATCTAATCAGATCATTGTCCCTCCCAAATGCATACCTGTGCCAAGTTTGAGCTTGATCGGTCAAATGGTTGCTGAGTTATGGTGAAAATGAACCATATCTATGTACATAATGACCTCTATGACCTTTGACCTTTGACCTTGTGACCCCAAAATCTAATCAGATCATTGTCCCTTCCATGTGCATACATGAGCCAAGTTTGAAGCCAATCTGTCAAACGGTTCTTAAGTTATCGTGAGAACGAAAACGGGACGGACGGACGGACGGACGGATGACCCGAAAACATAATGCCTCAGGCAACCACCTACGGTGGGCGGAGGCATAAAAAATTGAAAAAAAAATGAAATAAAATGAAAATACATTCTCTGTCTTTAAAAAAAGAGACTATCCTATCTGCATGCACAGTTTTACCTATGGGCTGCACACTGGATCCGAAAGCCTTGTCAAAGTTCGCCCCAATGTCATTATTATTTGCAAAACCTGCGAGATGAGATGGAAGGAAAAAGAATGGCATGGAGAGAGAGAGAAAGATGTAGACAAAAGATGAATAAGCACATTAGAAAAAAAATTGGAGAAGAAGCCTCATAACCCTGAATCACACTTTAGCATGGATACCCTCAATAGAGACAATGCAATCAACTGGCGACAATAGAACACACATCATGGCAAACATCTGCACAGAAACTTTAAATAGCTTTGCTTGGGTGAAGGAGCGATTGATGGGTATATACACTAAAGGATGAATGACTTTGCAAAGAACTAAAGATTTAAAAATTCTAAGGGGAAAAAAAAAGATTTTTAGCTCTTATTTCAGCTGAGATGAAATATGTAGTGCAACTGTGTTATTTCAAATGAAAATTTCGCAACCATACTGTACATCTTGAAGCTTCTGAACTCATTGGACTATAGTTCATGCCTTGTGCTTACAACTAATATAAGGATCATGGTAACAATAATGACAGTGATACTGATGGTAACCATGGCAATGATAGCTTTACCAGCGACACATTTTTCAATAGGAAATGAAAAAAATTGAAATGAATAAATAAACAACCAAAAATTATTTGATGAACACCTGACTGAGTTGACTGAGGCTAAATAAATCTTTATAAAAACACAAAAAGGGCATGGGGTGCATGAATACAGTGAATAATGTTAACAAAAACTTGATTCAATCTAGAAATTCCACAGCATTTTTCTTATATACAGATTAAACAAACAGTCAAACAGTAAAAGGGAATTCAAATAATAATGTTCCCATTACTGTATGTTGAACATACATGTACCAAAATGACAGATACACAGCAAACGAAGACAAAAATTATCAACAAACATCTGAATATCAAATATCCCTAAAGTGCAACTATCCAACACACAGTACACACCATAGACTCAGGCCTTGCAAGTAAACATGTCGACCATACTATAAGTCACTCCATGAATAGATCTACATGTACTATCAAGTATACATTACAATTGTAACATCTGAACTGGATGATACATTAAAACTGACAAGGGATCACAAAACACAATGAATAAAAGAAAAAGATACAAAATATCTGAATAAAAGATTCAAACTTATGGCTGAAATGATTCTATGATTCATCAATAACAAATCATTACTAATATTACAGTATATTGCTAGTACGCTACTGTACAAATGTTACTCTTTTCTAATACAGAATCATGATCTGGGAGACATGAAGCCATGATGTATACTACATTTAAAGAAATATCATCAGGTTGCTATTCAAATGATAGACAAGAAAATAGAAAACATGATGAATGGATGATCACAGCAAAAGATCCAAAGGAATGATGGAATGTTGACAATGGGACAGACATCAGCAACAGAAGCCCTTTCTTTGGAAATAAAGACACCATGCTTATGACAAAATGAATTAACACTGAAAAGAATTCATCAAATAATAACTCACTACATTAATCAACAGTCAGATATAATCAAAAGTTTCTTTGTATTTTGTTTTTGTTTTTTTTAAAGAATATCATGATATCAGCTTGATGCCGTGAAACATAAGAATCCTAACAACTTCAAATACATCTTATCACAGCTTCTTTACATCTTTTCAATACCAAAAAGAAAACTCCCCTCTATATCACACAAACAAAAAAGAAAAATATGAATATAAATTACCAAAGCATCACAGTAGTTCATGATGAATGCATCTGATTAAAACAGGGGAAAGGTTATTTATATCATCAATATTACTATTTTTGTTAATACTCATCTATTAATTTAGTTGTCATTTATTCATTTTTTTTTCCGTTTTGTATTTTATTTATTCATTTTTTATGGGAGAGGGGTGCTTTTTTGCCTAGTTGTGCCTCCTTGTGCCTGGTTTACTTGCAAAACCATCATTTCCATATCAAACATTTTTCCTTTCCAGCAAGTGTGATATAGAAGGGCATTCACATCAACTATGGCACATGATGAATCTGATAGAAATAAACTATTCTAACCATTCTAGAAATTAAAGTAAAATTGTTTCATTTGACTAAAAATGAAAACTATTTCCACATCAACACCTTATTCCACATGGCACAAATTCACTTCATGATAGGTAGTACACCAAATAGAACTTGCTGGATCATGTAAAACAGAGAGCTTGTTAAACGTTATGCACAGTTTTGGCAGGCCCCTCAAAAAAACTATTCATCTGATTTCTTTGATTTTTAGATGGTAAACAGCAAAATACAGTGAAAATTTGTCCTCCTTAAATTGAATACTAAACAAATGAAAGGCAAAAATAGTTTTGATCTCAAGTCAGCGACATAAACCTTCAACAATATCGATGTGCATTACTCAGTGCCTGTACATGTATAAAACCAAAGGGCGATCTGTGACAGGCATATCTCATAATCCAGTAAATTGCTATTTGATGAACAACTGGGGTGCTTTTAAGCTTTAGCTCACAGTCTACGATGTAAACTGTTGAAGTGGTCATTCCTGCAATTCATCAATTTTCAAATATTTTTCTTGGGGATCACTGAGCATCATGTTAAAGACACAGACCTGTAAATATCTCAATTCGTTTCCACACAAAGGATAAGAGGATACTCTCCTTATCATCACGGCAAAGTGAATTTCTATAGACAAAATCGCAGCAATGCTGGGTAAAATACATCTTTTTTGCTCAGTCCATCATTTCAGTGGCCAGGGGAGCATTTCACGAAGTGTCTTGTCAGTGATGTTTACCAACATCTCTTATAAGCTACTAAAATCCTTGCATCTGATTGGCCGAGAGAAAATCTGTCAGTAAAAATCACCGACAAGACACTTCTTGAAACGTTCCCCTGGTGTCCATCTTGTATATGTAGCTATGACTGCAGCATGCAGAACATATAACCACACACTTGTGCAGTGCTGGTAATGCAGTTTTGCTTATAATAACGCAAAAGACAAAGTCAAAACTGCAGGAATGACCACTTCAGCAGCACAGAAAGAGATGGTTTGATGAGGACAATTCTAGCGTCACACCATGCCCTGTTTGATACCTGGCGATGAGATCATGGAAGAAAGGATGGGCTGGGGGTGTTCTGTGAGAAAGATTACAAGATTATATGGAGATGAAAAAGCTGATGAATGAGTTTTTCATGCACCAATCAGGAGGGAAATCCCCATCTAACGACCATCCAGGAAATATCAAGGCTTGTTCAGACAGCAAACTCCAATTGTTTTAAGTGTTCACATATGGTGATCCACACCACTTAGATGCCCACTACTGCATCAATGCTCAAATAAAAGAGTTTTGCCATAAGTTGTACAGAGAAACTGAAATTTTGCAATAGTTTTATAAGAATGTGATTGGTCCAAGCCTCAAACCACAGGGAGGCAAAGATTATCTTTTTTACCTCAGTGTTTTGGGGTGGTTTTTTTTTTTTTGCCACCTCATTATACCACTCACTTTATGTACGAGTAAAAAAAAAAACCTGTGGTGGTTTACTGCTTAATAAGTGTATAAGCCTTTATGGTTGCATATTTAGATGAGAAAAGTGGATTCATAGTTTCTTCATTGGGTGGTCACATAGAGTTCTTGGCAAGGAGATGTGTACCCTTGATAAAATTGAGTGATCTGGCCTAGCCACAGGACAGGAATGGACGGTGAACACCAAAGCATATTAAAAACATGCCTTGAAAGCATCATTACCCTTGTCAGCAAGGATTCACCTTTGGCATTTCTCCATTTGAAGTCCCTACATAATGTACTATCATTAGTGTTAATGCACTGGAGAGAACATTTTCCGCATGTCCATCAGGTGCATCATTTGTGAAGAAAACAGGCAGAGCGATGCTTCTTTTAGGATAGTCTATTTGCTCAATCGATGTTCCAATCATAAGTTTTTGTAAATCTTTGATGTCGAAAACACCTCAAGGCAACAAACGACATATACTTGATGGTCATTACAAGGGGATTTCCCTTGAATGGTGCATTATGGTTAGTACATTTATGAAAAGGGGGCAGGGATCTACCACTACCATGACTGATGGCCTCTAAACCTCTCCTGAAAAAAAAAAAAAAATCTACAAGATGAAAGGTTAGACAACCATTTCTGGAAAGTCCCTTTAAAAAAAAAAATCAAGTTTGCCTGCTTGAATTCCAGTTTCTAAGTCTTAAACTAATAATCATTTTTTCAGGAGAAAAGGACATTTAATATCTAACCTTTGTGATGATAAGGGAGGGTAATTAGGCACCAACTATCAACAATATGTTGGGAGCCAGAGGCAATCTTGGCTCCTAACTAAGGATATTCTCAATATTTTCATGATACATGTCCCAAACTTTACATTTTTTCCCTATGCATGGACTTACAAATTAACCCACAGCAGTAAAGAGTTTCCTTAAAGTCTAAGTTAATCAGCTGTCCCTCCTCAAACTGGCAAAAATTATTGTGTTTTTTTTTTCCCACTCCTGTGGTTTAAACTAATAAAAAAAACACAGGGAATGAAAATTAAAATTTTAACAGAAAAATTGCCAATTTGTACACAAAAAGCAGTGATTACCGTTTTTTTTTTAAAATTTACTCTCCATTGTCAATTTAAAGAGCCTAATGATTTGTTAAAATGGAATCGCTCTTATTCCAAAATGACACATAATACTGCAGTGGAAATAGACTCAAATTTTCAATGAATTGTTCTATTTATGTTCATGTACAGGTAATTACTAGCATTATGAATCAAAAGAGTGCAAAAGTGTGACTAAAAGGAGACACTGTAATGCTGCATGGTAACAGTACTGTAGCACCATGATACATTTGTATATGTGCATGGAAAAGGGGTATTTTTGGAAGGGGATACTTTCAAATGATGGTGATTACACTACAGTTTGTTACTGTAAACTTGGACCATTGTGCGCTTTCTTTTGGTTTGCTTCTTCATTTGTTTTCCTTTTGTTTTCAAATTCAGTGATATGACTATGAACATGACGGACAAAGAAAGCGGACAAAATAAACAACCCCTCATTCTACCCTTCACAATGGTTCTGGTAGTCAGAAGAACATCCCTTCACTGCTATTGTCTAAAATATGTGGAACAGGTGACACATTCATATTCACCTGGAACTACATGATTAAACATAATAGCTGTGAAGGGATGTTCTTTTGACTACCAGAACCATTGTGAAGGGCAGAATGAGAGGTTGTGTATTTTGTCCGCTTTCTTTGTCCGCCATGTTCATAGTGTATGACTCTGATAGTAGGGTGCATGCAACACAAGGCTGCTGGCATTCTGTGCCATTTCCAGCCTATATGTCTCCTGCAGTCAAAGATATTTTCTGATTCTTCTAGCTAAGATTTGAGCCCTGTGTCCAAAGTCTATGTTTACAGTAACTAAACTGAGCCGAGATGAATTTTAGTTTCGGTTGAAGAAAATGTACATTCAGAAGCAAGTAATGATACATTGTAGGTACATAAAAGGAAAGGGGTTTACCGGCAGTTGTTTCACATAATGAACACAACGAAAAAATATCTTCCTAATATTGTAGAAAGCAGGATTTTTTGAAGAAATGGGTATCTTTCTCTAATAGTATTATAATACAACTCTGTATATATCAATAATCATAAAATGACCTAAAAGTGCTAGAAGTACATGTATGACTTACACTTAAATCTTCAATAGTTCAATTTTTTTTTCAAAATTCATCACACAATGAATATGCACAGTATACTGACTATGTGATGTACATTACATAAACACAGTGCACGTCCATTTCTTCATGTACATATACTGTCTATAGAACAGAATCCACAATGTACATGTAAGCTTACATATGGGCGAGAGAATATAAAGGTGAAAGGAAACTGATTTTTGAAGGGTAGTAAACATAAATGATCATTTTTGTACAATTGTACACTTCTTCCAAAACTGACAAGGTGACAAATAAAGTTACTAAAAATACTCTTCATTATAACTGGCATTGCAATGATTAGTAAGAGACAATATAATATTCTATAATGAGGAATACCACTAACTTAGCATGAAAAAATGAAATTTATCAAGCATAGGCAAGATTAAAAGGATCAATTTGACTTTAGGCAATCTCTCATGTGGATCTTGATATGAGAAAGAAACATAGATGAAGTATTCTATAGCACATTACCTTGTATAATAAAGTGCTATCAACATAATTCAGAGGTACATGTACATGTATGGTTTATGAAGGATACCATAAAAAGCTCAAGAAACAATCTGCACCATATTAAGACAAAACATCGAGAGGCGTCATGATACTATAATTATTTTGCACTGATAATATAATATGAAAACAAAACAGGAAATATTAAATAAATGGCATAGAATCACTGGGGGCCCACTACAAATACAGCGACACCAATATGATCACATGCGATGATCTATTTACTTTCAAAGCCTTGTCCAAGAATACCCTGGTCTGCAGCAGCCGCAGCGGCAGTAGAAGGGGTCAGAGGTCGAGCTCCAAAGATGGATTCGATCTCAGAAGACTTGTCAACATCCCAAGAGTGGGTTCCTCCCTGGGGGTCATCTGCAGCAGTGGTGATGGGGGTAAAGTCTGATGTCACGACGGGTGACGAAGCCAGGGGGTTCTGCAGGGGAACCTGCGGGGACGAGCTCGGAGATGGGAAGGGTGTGGGGCGATGGGTGGGGGAGAACTTAGGGTTCATGGCTGGTGACTTGGGAGACTTGGATGGGGACAGTTTATGGCCCATCGGGTCAAACGACACAGAATAATTTGGGGCTGAGGGGCCGGGGCTGCCAAAAGGAGACTTGGGGGCTGCTTGGTCAATAGCTGATGACACATCGATACCAATAGGATCCAACATGGGGGAATAATTTGGGGTGGGACTGCGAGCGGGGGATTTGGGAGCAACAGGGTCAGTGGCTGGTAGGAAGCTAGAGCTGGTGGTATCAAAGGGTGGGGAGTAGTTGGGCACCTGTTTAGGCTGTGAAGGGGCTTGGGTGGTCAACAGCGAACTATGGACAGTGACACTGGGAGACAAGGGGTCCAACTGGTTCATGGAAACCGTCTCAGGTGCCAAGGGCGCCATGAGATCCCCCTGGCCTGGAGGAGGCGCAACATTCTTCTTGGTGGTCATGTAATCATTTTCAATGCCAGCAAACGGATCAAATTTGGTGCTAGCACCCTCCATGGGCTCAACAGCTTGGTCGGTGTGCTCTGAGATAGAGGCTTGACCCTCAAAATTAGCAACAAATGGAGGTTGGTCAACAGAAGCTGGGTTTGCTGGATCACTTGAGGTAAAGGGGTTCGGAGGATCTACAGATCCTGCCGTTTCTACTTACAGTGATACCCACAATGATAAGCAACCACAACCATTAGGAAAGATATATCAATATATTACCAAAAATAGTACATAAGTTTACACAATGGGTATTACATGTATATCACAATAGTACATCGAGTACAAAATAATGGCCATTTTACATGGTTGAATGTACAAGGTGGAAAGAAAAGAAAGAAAATTCCAATTAATTATATCAGTAAAAAGCTTCATACCCTGTACTACCACATTACTACTTAATATTCGAATAAAGGAATTTTCACTTATACTAGTCCTGATGAATGTTAAAATGAACAACCTGGAAGATTCCAAAAGGATATTGCTTTATAAATGTATGTCATAACTTTGAACTAGCCTACATGTGATTGCTAACATTGGAGTCATGTACAAGTACATGTACTGTAAATAAACATGTATAAAAGGGGTGCTATCCCACTGAATTTTTCCTAGCATACTGATAGTTCGGTCAATGGACTATCTAACTGAATGCTACGGTCTTGTCAAAGGGTGCTACTCTTGTATTAAACTGCAATGATCCACTGCAACTGCTCTGTCCGATGAGCCCTTCGGCATTATCAAAACTACCTCACCAACTCGAAGGTGAAGCGCACAATATAGACAATGATATAGAACTGCTTAGGAGTGGAGGAACTAGCAACTCCAGGATACAACAAAGCTGGCTGGACCAGGTCTAACGGCCTCAAAGGAAAGGCTATGCTAAAGTCCCCAGTTTTCGTTTTCTAAAATGCAAATTCCGTGTTCTTCGGTGTTCTAAACTTCAAATTCCGTGTTTTTCGGTGACATGTACAAAGCATATGATAAAGCAATTGTACTACTATGGTAAAAATCTTAGAAAAACGTAAATTACCCTACTGTGAACCCACGCTTAACACCAAACAGGTTTGATCCAGATTTTTCCGCTGATGCACGGTTTTGTTTTAGTGGATTTTGCTTTTTTTTCCTGATTTTCACTGTAGGCCTATTTTTCGTAATTCAATTTTTGGGGGGCCTGAAATATCAGGTTTTCCGTGAAATTCCATGAATTCCGTGTTCTTCCCAAATTCCATGAAATTTTACCGTTTTCCGTATCGCGGAAAACTGGGGACTTTAGGCTATGCTGCAGTCCACTGACAAAAGGAAACAGCTGAGTTTCTTAGTAAATGAGGAAAACATGTCACTGTTTTATGTGGAAATCCATGGAGCTGCTTCCTTTTGATGTGTCTGTATTTCGGAAATTGGGGGTCATGTGACCTCCATTTCATCATCATCATGTAGAGCATACAAAAAAAGTATCCCAAATCAAGAAAAGTCAATTGTGAAAAACAATCAGTTGCTTCCCTGTCACTGGACGGAAGGATGGATATCAACATAACAGTCTATGATACACCTGGAAACTAGGTGAGTGCAAAATATACAGAAGAGACTTTGTAAAACGGTTAACAAATTAGGGACAAAATACAAAGGATTCATTTTCATCTGAAACATTTTCTTCACATAATTAGGTCCAATAGATATGTATTGCAGTATGATTTTTTTTTTTAAATATCAAAAAATTCTTGCTTTTGTTGGCCACCATAGAAGGCATGATTAGAAAGGTTCAAGCATTTGAAAAGGAAGCAGTGCTCATGTTTTCTAATTCTTCAAACAAGCAAAACTTGCCACCTTAAGAATTACACGTAAACTGCAAGAAATAGCTGTTGAAAGGATCAATAATTTTGCCTATTGGGCGAATTTCTCCTGACAAAGAAAATATTACATCAAACAGACATACTGAGGAGAAACCTTCTCAAAACTTGACAGGAGAAATTATTTTAAATGAAATTGCTTCACCAACAGATTTTTTTTTTCCCTTTTTTCCTGGCATCTTTATAAACATTCTGCCTTCAAAACTTGGTTGGAATGACAAAAACAATGACAATGTAAATAAGGCTTGTGGAATGATAGAGTCTGTTCATTTTCGTCTCTTCTTCAGCTTCAGCTTCTGTTGTACAGTGTATCTACTTTAATGCCTGGAGCCACCAAGCAGTCTTGGGCTGAATGTTTGGCTACAGTGCAAGACGGGTTACAAACGAAAACCGGAATGGATTTGCAACTACAATTCGTTCACATTGACAAAGAAAATATATATTTTGACTGAATGGCTTATTAGAAACACGGTGTTCTTTAATGGTATGAATAAGGGACAGGTGAAATAAGCATTTTCCATTTGACAAAACAAGTGAGTGCGATGATGCAACACACAGCAAATTAGATGATATCTTTGATCAAGATGAGCATTGTTAGCAGGTTCCATATCACAGAGAGCCCATTGAAAAACCACTGAACAGCATGAATCCTGTATGGGAACCACAATCAGGGGGTGCTTTCTGGGCCCCGTTTCATAAAACTTCTTATCCGTAACAAGTTGCAATAACTGTTATAAGCTACTAAAATCCTTGCATCTGATTGGCTGAGAGCAAATTTGTCACAGAAATGTGGCAGTTGTTACTGATAACAAGTTTTATGACAAGGGGCCCAGCTCTTTCTAGCTGTGCAGGTAAAGCTTTTTTAGTTTTTTCTTGCACTGCACATTAACCCTTTATTTGCTGTAGATTGAAACTCCGGACTGCCACATAGTTTGGATCTGGGAAGCATTTCATGAAGTGTCGTCAGTGATATTTACTGACAACTGTTATAAGAAACTGAAGTCCTTGCACTTGATTGGCTGAGAGTAAAATCATCAGTAAAAATCACTGACAAGACACTTCATGAAATGCTCCCCAAGAGTGTATGGTACACAGAAAAAGTGTCCCAAAAGTCGACAGCGGTAGTCTATTGCTTGTGCCACAAGTCGACTAAAGCCACTAATGGGTTAAACACTAAAAAATTCCTGGGCAACACATTGCGATAATGGGTCAACGCCCCTGCTTTCAACAATGAAGGGTAGAAAGAGAGAAAGGGGTTAAGGGGATGTATTTACCGTTTGGTGATCCCCATGCCTGAGGTTGGTTTGAGGTCATGACCTGGGTGGCCATCTGAGCCTGGAGGATGGCCGACATCGGGTTGGACTGGAGACCGATGAGGTCCTGTGACGGCTTCATCCCCGGTTGGTTGTTGTTGTTTGCTGTGTTGGTAGAGAATGGATACAAACAAAGATTGATGGAAGAGACTACACATAGATGTGTCTGATCTCATCAAGACCCAAGAGGCCATTCTGAGCCTACAGGATGGCATTTTGAAGAAGAGCAGACATAGGATTTAACTGGAGACCAGATGCCATCCTTTGATCAAGTTTTGCAGCATTTTTACACCTGAAAATAAGCATTATGAGTGGAAAAGGTGTATGTCCTACTTTAAAGCCAAAGAACTAAACTAAAGTTCAGGAAAAACTGGACATGTATTTTGTTTGAAACTGTTATTTTCCCTTTACAAAAAACAGTATAAAATACTGAAAAAAGGAACAGTTAGCATATCTTTTATAGTTAATTTATTTTTACATATGCAATCAATTTGTGTTCATAACTATACCATACTTGTTTTGCTTACAAACGATTTGCCACTTGTATTTTTGGAAAAAGATGTATACATAAACATCAAGGCTTCTTCTGCATGATAACTTCATAAATGACTTGTATGTGACCGCCAGATCGTAACAGTCTTCATGTGTACTAACACTCCTCTATTTGGACAAACCTGTGGGGGCAGCAAACAGATCCTGGCCGGATGTTGATACTGAGACAGGTTGGGGCTGTGCTGGAGGGTTGATGAAGGGGTTTGAGGCGGGTGCCGGTGCAGCTGGCTGTGGGGCGCTCTGGACAGTAGGCTCCGGTGTGAATGAGATGGACTCCTTCTGTTGGGTCTCCTTCAATCTCTGTTCCTGCAAGAGAAGAAAACAGTGCCATCTTATTTCACATGGATCTTTTGTAAATTTCATGCCGTAGGTAGCAATCAATACTTCTGTAGCAGAAGTAAAACGTTCGAATTACTATTTCCATCATTATCATCACTGCTCTCTTCCTCCTCCTCCTCCTCCTCCTCCTCCTCCTCCTCCTCCTCCTCCTCCTCCTCCTCCTCCTCCTCCTCCTCCTTCTCTCTTTACTCCTCCTCCCCTCCTCCTCCTCCTCCTTTTCCTCCTCCTCCTCCTCCTCCTTCTCCCTTTCCTCCTCCTCCTCTCCTCCTCCTCCTTCTCCTCCTCCCCCTCCTCTTCCTCCTTCTCCCCCTCCCTCTCCCTCTCCCTCTCCTCCTCCTCCTCCTCCTCCTTCTCCCTCTCTTCCACCTGCTCCTCCTCCTTTCCCCTCTCCTCCTCCTCTTCTATCTTCTCCTCCTCCCCCATCTCCCCTCCCTCTCCTCCTTACCAATTTATCATCATCATTTCCATCATTCTTTTGGGGACCAATTTACAGGGAGATGCTCTAATAAAAAAGTGTGATATTCAACGACAGACAAATTTGACTAGAATGTGCAACACTGTGAATAATACTCAATCCAACAAAGCTTTTATCCAAGAAGGTTCCTAAGAAACATTTCGCTAAAACAAGGTGGCCAAAGTTCTTTGAGCCCTATATACAGCTGCCTGCACATGCAGTCTTTTTTAACCAGATGTACTTTGAACCAGTGCCACATGTTAGAATACCTCATATGTTCACATGACAGAAGTACACATTCCTCTGATAAGGCACATGTGTCTGTTAATCAATTTGGTTGTACGTGTATGTACCACGTACCAAGTAACCATTCATGTATAGCACTATGCATCTGATGACTTAACCCATTCGTGACGGGAATTATTTAAAGCCTAATTTGATCAGCTTTTATTCTTCAAATTGGCAACACCAACATTCTTATTTTATTGCTACATTTTTCTTATAAAATGTCATGTATCTGAAATGAATATAAATTGACAGAAATTATGATGAGAAGTCAAAAAGTTGCCAATTTGCAGGGGAAAACAGTGATTTTAAACTTTCTGTCACATTGCCAATTCAAGGATTTTAATGCTTATTTTCCTTTTAAAAATTTTCAGCATCAAACAACGAATACTGACGCAACCCAAATGGGTACAGTTTGTGTAGAATTTTTTGCTCTTTCTGCTCATGTATTTGGTATGATTTTTAGGGCTTTGCATCGAAAGATATTAGGCCAAACCACAAAATGTGGACCTCTGTCACGAATTGGTTAAAGATAAACTGGAGTTCTGGTCATGTGATCATAATGTGAAAGAAACTGTTCCAAAGCAACTGGGAGAGTTAGATTAGTTGTATAAACATAGGTGTCTAGTGTGAGGTTTGGAGATTATTGAATTGAAAAAAAAAAATCATTTACTTTCCCCAATAGGTACTTGCACTGCACCAAAAAATGAGCATATGAGACCACAACTAATCTGGCATGAGTGTTACCCTTGAAATTTTCAGCTTTTGCTTGTCATATTTCCAATATGAGGGCATCTGAAGAGCAATCCTTTCTAGGGGACATTTTTACTATGATATCCTTCCTAACTGACATGAAAGGAATGAGAAAGCTCACAAATTATTTTTCACCTTTCCCAGAATTTGAGCTTCTCTTTAAGTGCAGGATTGAAGTTTAGAATTTGGTTTGTGTAATAAACTTATTGCAAGGAAATTTCTACAGGAGCACAAGCCATAAAACCATCTCTGTCTCCTTTTATACACTAGGGTATTCAGGAGAGTGACGGCTTTGACTGCACTGAGAGAATCACCTTGTCTCAATTATAAAACGTCTTAGACCCTACTGAAGAACACTTGTGAGCATGTCGATCACAAATGAACAACCCATTGCAATGTCACTAGAGAGCCACGGGGTGATAAAGTGCACCAACCACTAAAAGAATTTGCTCTGTAAATTAGGAATTCCATGCAGGGTGACCCAGACATCCTGTATTTTACGGGACCATCCCGCATTTCAACCATTTATCCATTGTCCCGTATCGACCTTCCCGGGATGCCATTTTGTCCCATATTTGTTGAACCTGGTATATTTAGCAAAAGCAGATGCATAACATATACACATGCATAAAAACAGCATGCTCAGTCGGAAAGGTCTCATTTTTTTTTGTCCTGCCATCTGGTCTTCTGCCAGCACACCATGCAAAAGATACAGTTGTGTGGGGTAGTTTGATAATCCAAAAAGTTCTTCAAATTAAACTTTGATGATTTAAGATGAATCAAGAAAAATTTCAAAGAAATTCGAAAAGCTTTGAGCAATAATCAAGCATATTCGTGGCTAATATGAAAATACAAGTTGTTTTCCCACTGTTGTGGCAATTGAAAATAAAAATCTTATATTTGTCTTGCCTTTTAATGCTTGTAATTGAAATAAAGATTCATATCAAGTTTGTGAGCTAAATTGGTATGAATTTTAAAAGGCTTGCAAAAGGATTCTTCACAGCACATCTACATATGACTTATCTAGAGACCATGCAGGCAAGATGCACAAGCTTATTTCTAGCCTGAACAGCATGCAATTTGCTCATTATGATAATCCCTACACAAATGCACATGCAAATTAGATTGTCAACTAGATACTCAATGACTGCACCAAGGGATTTCCCCTGAATTCCCTGCATTGTGCATTACAATGCAAATCTCCAAGGTTTTCTATGGAAACTTACTATATGCTCAATTTGTTTCAGACATGCAATTAACAAAATGCATGAAAATGCATTTCACATTCATTTATCATGCTTATAATGAGTCATTCAAAAGTGCATGAGAGGGATAAAATTGACTTTATCAATTCTTTCTAATCTTTCTACTACTGTCCAAGACAATCATGGAAAATTTATATACAAATAATTACAGTATGTCATCCTGTCAGATTAGTAAAGAACTGCTAATAGCATCCAATACTTTGCAGGGGCATCTATCTGTTTTTTATATTTTGGGGGACACTTAAAAAAGGTTTTTGGCTTAAATTTCGGGATTGTGTCCCCCACCCTTAATTTTTTTTTTCGAAGGGGGAGGGGAGTATCACCCTATCCTCTGTTCCCCTCCCCCTCTTCGGGTTTCAAAACAGAAATGAAATTGATTTAATCTGCGACGTCTTACAACTTTTAAAGAAAAATGATTCCCTGGCAATATGTAAAAACAAAGTCTTCTCATCTTGAATGACTTGAAGGAGCCGTGATTAAATTGCCAATTAACATGCCTTTTCAATGGATTCGATGTCAAGTTATCTTGGATTTGGTCTAGAAGTGGGTAAATCTGAGATGTCATGACCTAGCAAAAGGTGAACTTCATTTTATTACTGTTACTTCTAATCAGAGATCTAACCATTACAATGTCTGCTACTGAGGAAGACTGCCTAAAATATTTGAGCAAATAGTGAAGTCTATTCCTTTGGAATGTCCAGATTTTTATGAACGGGCAAACATTACAAGAGACTATAATGATGATACTTATATCATTATTAATTTTTATTCTTCTTCATCATCATCATCATCATTATTATTTATTATTATTATTATTCATAACAATAACTATTATTATAATAATTATGATAAGAAGAATACTAGTTGAAAGTCCTTACGCATTTAACAAAGAATACGTAAGTAGCACATTATGTTCAAACATATCATATGCTACTCCGGATAAAGTTTGCAGAAGGGCTAAATGAAAATGATAGGAATTTGGAGATGATAAATGCAAGAAAATGCAAATGTTGATGCAAGATGAGGTCATGCTTGAAGAGCAGAGACTTTGGAATCATCAAGACAAAGGGGGCTACCTGATCGTTAAAGTCAAACAGGATGATAGATGGTTCCGCTTCATTCACACTCTGGGAAGTCTGGCTAAAATTCTGAGAGGTCTCGCTAAAACTCTGAGAACATAAACATTGCTGAATGTTGTCAAATTTTGAAAGGTCTCGCTACAACTCTTGAGAATATAAACATTGCTGCATGTCAAATGTGCTCAGAGGAACTGATGCCATATAGATATGAGATGATATGAGATGATATCAATCATGTTTTGTTACAACGTGTCAGAGACAGGTGTGGTCATTGGCGCTGACGGTTAAAAGTTAGTTAGCACGGTGCATAGAGAAAGGGACACCTGTTAATGTTACGGTGCATGAAATCAGAGTGTGATTTTAAATTGCTGCTGAACTTGAGCACATTACAACACGATTATCAGACTCTCATCATACTGATGCCATTCTACATGTACATTTGTAGGTTTGCAGTAATATGCTGAAGTCCTTATCAATATCTGAGGTCCAAGATTAGGAGGAAAATTTGTGATTGCACCAAGTGTGAATGCAGGTCTTGTATGGATTTGCACTGAGAAAATTGAAACTTCTTTCTAAAAAACATGTAACTTTCCTTCACATAACCGGGAGAGATAAACCTGTTTGAAAAGAGAACCATCAACTGAATTCACTCACAAAACCATCATTTAAAAAAAAAATTTTTTAGCTCTAACCATTTTACAATGAGATTCCGCATAAATGGTAAACCACAAGCTGAAGGAGTATTTCCATAGCAACTGAAATATTTGAGATAAAGTACAATTGAGTAGCAATAACACAGGGTTTACGATTTCACAATCTACAGGTGGATATATTTTGGGTGGGGCTTTGGTGTAGTAATGATAAGAGCCATATGCATACATTTAAAGGTCATATAATGTGTATCATAATTTGAATAAACCATGCACAATGTAACATATAAAAACATGAAATGAAATAAAAAATTTCCAAAGCTTCCTGTAAACAAACTGTATCCATTTTTTCAAGAATCCCTAGTTCACATTACATAAGCTATCAGGCAACCAAATGGTTTATGGGGTGCTTTTAAAAAAATTTCATGCTACAATGAGCATAAAGCACTAGATGTGCTGAAAAAAGTACTCAGTTCAAAGAACTCTTAATGGTTATGTAACAGAGGTTGTACAATCAACCTTCAAGATAAAGCTTTCAGTCTCCATCAATCTCAAATGCTTGAAAGAACTTTCCCCAACTTTAAGTTAATTGGAATTAGAATAATCTTCTTACCCTAGTCTACGTACATGTACGTGTGTTATCTTTCAACTCTTTGGGGGAAAGGGTACTGTTCAAAACATCATAAAAACAACTTTAACAGCAAGATATCTATGGTATGGATTGAGACCAAAGGAAATATGAATAGCGGATATACTGGTGACATGAGAGAAAGTAAGATGAATACAGAAGAGAGAGAGAGAGAGAGAGAGAGAGAGAGAGATAGAGAGAGAGAGAAAGGAAATATAAGGTTAAAGACAGATAGAGAGATAGAGGAAGGAAGGAGGCCAAGGATAGAGGGATAACTAGAAAGGCTAGAACAAGAGAGAGAGAAAAGAGAGGGAGAGAGGGAGGTCCGGGAGGGGGGGTGAACAACAGCAATAAAAGTGAGAGCTACAGAAAGAGAAACTAAGAGAGAGCAGAAAGAAGAGAGAAAGGGGGAGAGAGAGAGAGAGAGAGGAAATACAAAGCTAAAAGGTTAAAGACAGAGGGAGAGGGGGAATGAAGGAGGTTAAGGATAGAGGGATAACTAGAAAGGCTAGAACAAGAGAAAGCGAAGAGATGGAGATAGAGAGGGAGGTCTGAGGGAGGGGGGTAAGGGTGGAACAACAGAAAGTGAAGAAAGAGCTAGAGAAAGAGAAACAGAAAGAGCGGGCAGAAAGAAGAGAGGAAGGAGAGAGAGCCGGAGAAAGGAAATATAAGGTTAAAGACAGACAGAGAGAGAGAGAGAGAGGAAGGAAGGAAGGAGGCTATTAAAGGATAGAGGGATGACTAGAAAGGCTAGAACAAGAGAAAGTGAAAAAGAGGGAGGGAGAGAGGGAGGTCAGGGGGGTAAGGAAGGAACAACAGAAAGAGAAATGAGGGTACAGTGTAGAGAAAGAGACAGAGCGAGCAGAAAGAAGAGAGGAAGGAGAGAGAGAGAGAAGGAAGGAAAGAGGCTAAGGATAGAGGGATGACTAGAAAGGCTAGAACAAGAGACAACAAAGAGAGGGAGGGAGAGAGGGGGCCCGAGAGAGATGAAGGAATGGATAGAACAACCGAAAGAGAAGTGAGGGCTACAGTGTAGAGAAAGAGAAAGAAAGGGCAGAAAGAAGAGAGAGCAAAAACAAGAGAGAGCAGAAAGAAAGAAGAGAGAACAAAAAGGAGAGAAGAAAGAAGAGAGAGAAGAAAGAAGGAAGAGAGAGCAGAAAGGAAAGAAGAAAGAAGAGAGAAGAAGGAATGAAGAGAACAGAAAGAAGAGAAGAAAGAAGGAAGAGAAAACAGAAAGACGAGAGAGCAGGAAGAAGGAATAGAGAACAGAAAGAAGAGAGAGCAGAAAGAAGGAAGAGAGAACAGAAAGGAGAGAAGAAACAAGAGAGAAGAAAGAATGAAGGGAACAGAAAGAAGAGAAGAAGGAAGAGAGAGCAGAAAGAAGAGAGAAGATAGACTAGAAGACAGGGTAAGAGGAAGGAAGGTCTTGAACTAAAAACAGACAAAATATGCATGCCTTGAGTGCTGCTAATCTTGCCTTCTCGTCATCGAGTGCCTTCTTCTTCTCCTCATCATCGATGGAGGCTGACGATGAGAAAGCGTTTAAAACTGTCTGGACTGTGTTGGCTCTGGGTAGATAATACAAGAAAGAAATGATAGGAGAATGAATGATCCTGATTACATGTATCATCATTTACAATAGTATCATTGCTATAAATAAACATATTAACAGCAAGGTGAAGACAATATTTTTGGCATCGAGGGAAACCACACAACAAAAAAGAATAGGTCACATCTGGTTCGCTGTATCTACATATACAATGTGTATAATGTATTATATTTTTGACAGTGAATAATAGGCTTACTGCACTGTAGAGCAAACTGTTCTTGATGCACAGTCTGGGTTTTTGAATCTAAACAACACACAAATAATAAATAAGTTTTCTTTTTGGGGGTGACAATAACATACAATTTGAAAGGGGGGAGGAGGAGGAGGAACTGCAGCAAGAAGCTTTAAAGAATAAATGCTTTCATTCTATAATTTTTTTTTTTTTTTCTGAGACCTGCAAACCAAAAATCAATTCTGTCAGATCCTTACGGATCCGTCAATGAAATTTTTAAACAAGAACAAGATATTAAATGAAGACATATTTGATTAATGAAGACATATTTGATTACATTCTTCTTTTTTTCACATTCCATTTGTTAGCATACTCACTTGTTCCAATTTGATTTTTTGCTGCTTTCGATGGATGCCAGATGCTGCTCGAGTGCTTCTAACAGACTGCTTGGGGCCTGCATAGAATGTTTTTTAAAAAAAACAAAAAAAAAACATTAAAAATTCAAAATATTTCATTTACTTAAATTTATAGACAAAAAAAATGTTGGATCAGGTCTAGTTTTCTTGTTTCTTGTCCAATGCTATTTATCCCTGGTATAGGGTGACATTTTCTCTGACTCGGTAAAACACAAATCCATAGCGGTCATGATTATTCTTGTTCAAAGTATAACTGTATCATCTTATTGCCTTTCTACAAATTGTCTAATACTCCATCTCAACACTACAGAGTGATACATTCATAGTAAGCATGTGCTTTTGACAATATCTTCCTGTACATTAAAAAAAGAAACTGCAAATGAACTTGTACAGCAACAAACCAAATGTAAGTTTCTATTAGTGAGAAAGGCAATAAAGAAATCAAACACGAGAGGATGATCTATTATAAGCTTATAAAATCTACTACTGAATTATGATGGTGATATGAACATGAGGAGAATTTGCAATGCAGCTATTTCAGCACACAGAACCCTACTCCTCCGCCGAGATGTGCTCTATTATTGTGTAAACCCATTGTGGTACAATACATGGATCTCTTTGTACAAGTTTGTAGTGACACTTTTTCCAGTTCATGTATCTTTGGATCAAGAATGCAAGAAATTACACATAATAAATACATGTGCAGAGACAGAAAAATACACTGAAAGCTTTTAGTTCATTTCCAACATAGTATATTGTGTAATTCTCAAATAGGAGCAATTTATTTTCAAATAATCATTGGCAATGTAGTGAAAAATAAATATTATCACTATATTTGTGTACAAATCGGGAATTGTTCAATTGTATTTTGCAATTTTCATTCACACTGGTGCATGTAACATACATTTGTATTTTTCTCAAACCACACAGGAGTGAAAAATATCACTAATTGTTGCCAAGTTGAGGAGGGAGCACTAATCAATTTAGCCCTTCTTAAGAAAACCTTCTACTGCTATGGGTTAAAACACAAATGTAAAGTGTGCATTCTTAAATGTTTATACACATTACAATGTACAGTGTATCTACTTTATTAGCTTAAAAATGAAAGCAGTTGATTTTGAACTACATTGTATAGACATATAACAATTTCTAATTACATGTAGGCCATAAAATAAAGGGAGAAAACTTGAAGTAAAGCTCTGGAAACAGGATTTGTTACAAGGCTTTATCTCTTTTGTGCTACATCATTTATCATTATAAGCACCTGGTGCACTAAGAATATTCATCAATATTAGATGCTATCTTGTTGCATGATTTATGCTAAGCTAAGCCTATTTGGGGAATTACATGAATCCCTTATTATGATGGGATAAGGTAACCCCTCATATTATTCTAAACCGTTCTTGTTTAGTGCATATCACACTATGATAACATCTCTATATGTAGTTCCAAAGGACTTTGAATATCATTACCCTGGCTTTAGCTCAAGCAACTGCAATACTTCTTGTATTCAAAGAATAAATCCTACCAGGTACCCACTTACTACAGTACACCTGAGTGGCGTGTGGCAAGTGTAGATTTATGTCTTTCCAAAGGACGGTAGTAGGGCGTAACCGAAATTCGCATCGGAGATCGGTGACTGCCGATTCTTGGCCGCATCGGCTAAACATCGGAATCGGTTAAGATTTTGATGGTGAGCCGATGTTGAACCAATGCAAGCAACAGATGTTTGGCGGTTATAATCGCACTTAGACCCTATCTTGTTTTGCATTGCGGGCTTAGCAGATGGGATTAAATTTTTGTTATTGTACTACTCATCTCTACTTTAGCCGCGCTCTGCGCTGCATCGGTATCGGAATTGGAATCGGGCCGATGCAGATGTAAAAACATCGGGGATCGGATCGGCAGCAAAATTCCATATCGGTTAAGCCCTGGACAGTAGTGCTATGGCAGGAATTTGAACCCCCCCCCCCCCCCAATACATGTACCTTCTGGTTAACAGTCCAGGGTACCATTGCATAAAACTTGCTAGTATAGACCAATTTCACAACGCAAGAGGGCAGCAGACTGTTCGACACAGTTCGACATACTGGGATGGGCGCTCCAACTTTTATAGTACACAAGTCAATAGCGCGTTATGTACATTCGTTCAATTTTTTGTCTATTTTGACCAGTATATGCAGATTTATTTTAATATTTGCAATGAGAAATTATCAGGGAAGTTCAGGTTGCAGCTGTGCGGTGCTCAAATGCCACAAGGATTAGAGAAAGTTTAAAAATTGGAAGCTAACTGAGTGCGAAATTCACTCGCTTTTGACTCATGAAGCCTGTTTGTGTGAGAAGCCGTACTCCCTACACAGGTTTCCGTAAGCAATGTGAAGGAATTCGTAGCCAGTGGGTAAAAACATCAACAGAAGTGACTTTTAAGTTAAGAAACATTATCATTATGTACTTTGGCGTAAAATTTAATGAGTGAAAACTTGACTTTGTAAACAGGGTAAGATTTAGGGCTCCCGTTTACCACGGCTTCTATGCTGCAATCGAACTTTTACTGACAAAACTAAGTTGAAAAACCATCGAAATTACAAAAATACATCATACCTTCATCCGTCAGATATGACCATTGTCTTACCTCATCTACCCATGTATCCATGCTTTATTTTATTGATCTAGAATAAAGTAAATGGAACAATATCGGGGCATATCTCATATCTTACATTCATTTTGTAACACAGAACCAATCGCCCACAGCAGCAATGGCGTCGCCGATAGAGGGCCAAATACATAAACCGGCCATGAAATTGGTCTATAGTAACTTCGCCATCAATGGTAACTTACATGGAATACTGGATTTTGATTGGCTGTTGAGCAACATTACCATGGTAGTTACATGTACCACTGATGGTAAAGTTACTATAATAGCAAGTTTTTATGCAACGGCACCCTGAGACTAAACATAACACCTCTACATTATATACATTATGTAATTGTGTATTAAGAAGTTTACTGAATGGAATTCCACCTATTTTTAACTGCTTAGAGAATTTTTTTTTCAATTCTTTTCATCCTTCATAATATTTCTACCTCCACTGTACATGCATGATGAAAAATGAAACTATGCATAGAGCAGAAGCTTAGTTGCAGAACATTCAGTAAAAAGAATGGAACTCTTGGAAGACAAATATTTCAAGAGAGTGTCAATATTAGAACTACACATACATGTAGTTTGTTATGTAAACGAATGATTTTTCTTTAAAATTTGTTTCATTATGAAACTGACAAGCAATTTAAAAAAAAAATCATATGCTTTATTAGAATTGGTCATGATATGTGTACTTACAATCATACAAGAGATTAATGAGACAAATGAAAGAAATAAAATAAGAATGAAAAAAATAATAAGATAAATACATAAAAAATCAGCAAATATTTTACCATGTTTGAGCCGACAAGCAAATCTTCAAAAACCATGGTAATACATGTAAAGTAATGAATTACTGCATGAGGGAATTATTGTTAGCATGAGCTATGGTGAAATGGCTAACACACAGAGTATGTATGAACAGATTATGTACATGTAATAACAGAAGTGAATTTACACTTCTAGCTCAACACACGATGTAAGATAATACTTAGATCATGCCTTTTACAAAAGTACAATGAAAATGTGTACTTCTATCAAATAATAAAAAAAACAGCATCCAAAACAATAACAGCATCATGCATTGCTTCGGTTCAAAAGTCAGCCAGAGCTTTAATATGTCATAATGGTGCAGCACCTTACCCACATCCAGTGGTTTCCATGGAAACAACACATTACATTATGACACAGCAACTCAAACAAGAAGATGATGTCAATGTGCATCTAAGCAGTACCATGAATATTGAATTATAATCGGGTTAGTCGCACTGTACTTCATGATCTCATTAATGTTATGTAAAAAGTAAAAAAGCTAAGCTTACACTATGCGAAGAGTTTGGCCTGCCCAAAAAGATCAAATCTTCTTTAGAGCTTTGCTCTTTTGTGTGAATTACATTTTGTCTAGACCTGACCGTACTGTGAACTGCATACAGGTATTTAAAGAAGAACTCACTCATATTTTGGTTTTGTAATATAGAGTACCCGGTGTATGACTTGCACATTCAACATTGGAACCATTATGGTTTAGAGCATACACAAGTGTTATCACAACTGTTATTCTCTACTCAATCTGAGGGCTGGAAAAGAGGTTTACTCCTTTGCAGCTACAAGCTGGGCTGTAGCATCCATCACTTCATTAACCCATTCATGACAGGAATTATTCAAAGCCTAATTTGATCAGCGTTTATTCTTCAAATTGGCAACACCAACATTTTTATTTTATTGCTACAATTTTCTTATAAAATGTCATGTATCTGAAATGAATATATTTGACTGAAATTATGATGAGAAGTCAAAAAGTTGCCAATTTGCAGGGGAAAACGGTGATTTTAAACCTGCTATCACATTGCCAATTTAAGGATTTTAATGCTTATTTTCCTTTAAAATATTTTCAGCATCAAACAACGAATATTAACGCAACCAAAATGGGCACAGTTTGTGTAGAATTTTTTGCTCTTTCTGCTCATGTATTTGGTATGATTTTTAGGGCTTTGCATCAAAAGATATTAGGCCAAACCACAAAAAGTGGACCTATGTCACGAATGGGTTTTAAAAAAATAGATACACACTATATATATGTTACGGGTCCTAACCATCAGCTGAGCAAATTGCATAGTATAAACTTAACTTTTTGAATGCCTCTTAAAGCTTGTTCAGATATGACGCGACAAAACCCCATGGCATTTTCAGTGTACAAGTCAATGGGATATGAGGTGACCAAAAAAAAAATGCCAAGGCAAGAGGCAAATCTTTTGCCTTCCCGTGGCAAAAAAGCTGTGGACCAATCCAATTCTTAAAAAGTCTGCTCAAAATACATGTACGATGTCATGAGTTTTTCTGTGCAATTTGGACAAAAATATTTTATTTGAGCATTGCAGTTTGTGGCATGGTTTGCCATGCCATATCTGAGCACTAAAAATTGTTGTGAGGGTCTGTCACGGGGTTTGTCGCGTCATGTCTGAACAAGCCTTAATTCTGTTTGGAATAAGAGAAAGGGATCATGCAGGAAACTCACTTTCTTATACTCAGTTGGGACATCACCAAACTGCAGATATTTTACATGCAAGATAACATTCAGAAAGACATACAGTTACAAACAGAGTCATTTCCTCACAAAGCAACATGCTCCACAGAATGTTTACAATACAACCCCCCCCCCCACCCCACCCCCTTTCCCCTAATGCTTCTTTAATGCTTCTATGTCTGACAGCTGCACAAGAAATATGGATATTTTCACCAAGAGCTATAAAAAAATCTTCCTTTACAATCCTTCCCATTTTTTTTCTTTTACATATTTTTCATTTTAAATATTATCCTTCTCTTTCAATTCCATATTTTTTTTTAAGTGGGGGGGGGGGGGGGGAGGGAAATCATATTCTACAATATAATATATAATACATATGAAAATAATTAAAACATGAATTTTTAAATAATTAATGATAAATAATTTTTTAAAAATCAATTTTTGTAATCAGTCTTTTTATGACTACCTTTATATTGTATGAATTGTAGAGTCTGCAATCTACGTGCACTTAAATTTTGAAATGCATTACAAATACGCACACATTATGTACATGTACATTTATCAAACTCTGAATGTTGGTTAAGTACATGTACATGTACAATCTGCTTATGAAACGATCATTGCAGCTTTAATCTTAATGGCCTTCATAAATAATGCTATAAAAGTGTGAAAATGAAAATTCATCCCTACAACAACAACAACAAAAAATGACCACAGGCAGATATCAGCAATAGTTACATATGACAAATTCAAAAACAGTAATTGTTTCATCTTGCTAAATAAACATTTCATAAATGCATTAATTCTAAACTAAACAAACACTTAACACTGCATGGCAGACTTTTGAACTGAAACAGCGCTTTTGCATAATCAAATTTTGTTTACATTTTGGGGGAAATCAGTATCTTTTAACAGTTATTGACCTGTTTTGTTTACATGCCACAATACAAATAGAACCATAGGACACATGATGCCACAGGAGATAGTGCACATACATCATAACATCCAGGAAGACTGAAACACATACATGTAAGAAAGACCAACTTACCTTCGCTAAATCTGGAATTTCTCCCTTGTCAATGCCCACTTGCTGCGATACATAGAAAGGAAGGGAAAAGAACAAAAAAAAAAAAAAATTACAGATTGTTCAAACACTGGTAAACTGAACAGGAATGATGAAACCAGGGATATGCCAACATATCCCTCATGAAACCATTTCCAATTTGAAAGTGTACTGATTCGAAGACTTTCATGTACTGATGATAATGAATGGATGAATCAATGATGATGATGACGAGGATGGTGATGAGGATGAGGATGATGATGATTATGAGTATGATGATGACGATGATGATAATGATGAAGATATGATGGTCATGATGATGACGATGATGGTGATGACAATGATGATGATGACAACCACGATGATGACGATGATGATGATGATGAGGATGATGTGATAGCCTAACTGCTCTTAGGTGCTGGTACAGTGTAACCTGTATATTAAGACCACCCAAGGGAGACAAGAAACATGGTCTTTATGAGCAGGTGGTCTTTATGGACGGGTTCCTTTAATACATGTTTCAATGGGAAAACGTATTCAAGGGAAACAAAAATTGCGGTCTTTATAGAAAAATGGTCTTTCTATACAGGTGGTCACAAAAGCAGGTTTTGACAGTATATGCTGAAAAACTTTCAAGAAACAAGTTCCTACTAGTTACCCACTTACTACATCTGGGTGGAGAGGGTCAAATGTAATTAGATTAATTTCTTGCCAAAAGAACTTTTTAAAATAAATAACCAACTCAATAAATCATAAGAAAAGAGGAACAAATGTTCCTATGACATTGTATAATCTTGTAAAACCATAATGGAATTATATAAATATCAGTATACATTTAATACATCTACATGCAGTTCATAAAATGGTGGCAAACTTTATTATTAAATGTGTACGTCAGGCAAGATGGGCCTGAACTCAAATCACTTAACAGGAGGTTAATACCATACTGTCTTCCAACAAAGAAGTATATTATTAAGATTATTTCACTAAAATTTGTAGTACACGCTTTCTTTCAAAAAATGAAAATAAAATACATTTAATTCCAGGGTGAAACAATATGATCAGCATTAGATGATGGTCTTGTATGACTATCTTTGAATACAATACACTGAAACATAGCATTAGATATTAAAAGCTTCACACATTAATGTTCCTTGCTTGGGACATCATAGCCTGGAGATTTCCTTTCATAAACAGCGCAGGCTTGACAGGGGAGGAAGACGAGTCTCTCATATAAATCAAATTTAATTGAAACCCTCCGCTACATCTGTATAAACAAATGATCCTGAATGATCAGAGGCATGCTAGCCAGAAGAGAATGAATCAAGATTGTTTTCACTTGTTTTTATGAGTTCCCATATTATGTATTTTCCTCCCCCACTTTGCTTGTATAAACTTTTGATTTCATGTTGGCATCATGACATACAATGCAAATGCATTCCTACAAAGATAAAATAAAGCTTCTCAAGAAATGATGTACACTGCATGATTACACGTAAACTCTGGAATTACTTATTTTCTTTTCCTTTCTTCCCTCTTTTTTTCCCACTTCTATTAAAATATTTAGCTTATACATTTTCCGCATTAAACAACAAATGAAGAGTTTGTTTACAAAAGGGGTTAGATCCACTTTTGTAACTACAGAGAAAACATATTGTTTGCCAGATTTTGTACAGACCTATGGAAAGGTGAAATTAGAAAGTCTATTTTTTTCATGAGAGCTCTGAAAATTTAATTGAATACTTTTGTTCTAAAGACAGGAACACGGGTGAACAATGTTCTGATATCAATAACTCAATTTTCATCAGAAGTGGATCTAACCCCTTTTGCAAACAAACTCTTCAGATACTGATGCAACCGCAATGGACAAAGTTTGTAGATATTTTTGCTCCTTCTGCTCATGTATGTTGTGCATTGTTATTTGCTCTGCATCAAAAGTTATAGGGCCAAAACCACACAATGTGTCACAAATGGGTTTGATATTCGTAATATAAATTAGAAATGCATTTCAAGTCAAACTTTGGACAAACTGGATGCTACCACTACCAGTGTGCATACAGTATGTAGCAGGGGAAAAAAATAACGGGGGCTCGGGGCGAATTCGCCCCGAATGCCAAAAAGAGCCCTGGAAAACTAAAAAAGAGCCCCTGAAATTCTCATAGGGTTCAGTAATACAATGTAGAAAATTCAGGCGGGTGGGCTCAACAAGTAGCCCTGGAAAAAAATAATTAATTTTTTCCCTGGTATGTAGTCTAGAACAACTATACACGTATCCCAATTGGTTCCATGACATTTGCTCCGGTGACAATTGCTCCCATGGAAAATCGGCCTGTTAAGTAAAACATAAAACTTAACCTCAAACCTAAGTATAAGATTAATCCTTATCCTAACATCATTCTGAACCAAAATCCCTATCACAACACTAACCTTAACCCTACGTTTTTGGAGAAATTAAGAGAGGAGCAATTATCGCAGGAGCAACTGTCGCGTCACGATCCCAATTCCTTGCACAGTGCATCTCATATAAGTTAATTTTTCAACAAGATAATTTTGCAATTTTGATAACTAAACCTTAGAATACTCACATGAAACTACATGTATAGTATTCTATTTCATAAAAAATCCTTCCTTTATAGTACATGTACATTGAGCTTCTACACAGTTTTTCATCACAACACAATCATCTCTTGATCAGAATTTACTTTATTTTAATGCAGAATTGAAAAGCCCTCTAGCCTGCATTCATATGATCATATTCTGAATAAAACATGAGGGTATTAGACCTGAAAGACTATGCCATGAATAAATCTTCACTTTCAATTTGCTGGAACATGAAAAACCGAGAGATTGAAATTGTATCAACTTCATACATGACAAAGTGAGAGTTTGGCTAAATTGAAAAAGATATTGCTGATTGTTATTCATCATATATAAAAGCCTAATCCCATGCTCTTTAATAAAAGCCATCAATATCCTTTTTAATTTTTGATGTATTCAGACCAAGCTCATCCTTATGAACATATTTATGCCTGATAAAACAAAAAATATACAGTAATATATATGTCCATATTGAGAATAATTCCTACGTTGTTGGATGATTAATATGTGATAATAATTATCTTGTCAATAAACTGTATACACAGAGGAAGGCCTAAGGCGGGCCGAAAATTCTGAACAAAAAAAGCTAATGCTGGATTTACACATGGCGTGGCCCTTCGACTCTATTTTGAAGTTATTACTGTCTACATCAGTAAATATATATATATATATATATTATATATATTCATGTAGGAGTAGTAAATACTATTAATGATAATATCACTAAATATTCTTTTAAGTTTATAAATACACATTAACCTGTTGGTAACTGAATCATATTCTCAACAGGTTTTAATACAAGAATAACCTGGTTCCAGCAGGCTAAGGGTTAATAGGAGTACATGTATGTAATAGTAGCATTGGTTGGTTTACAGATGTGGGGAATATTTGTCATATTCCCTATTATATTTTGGATCAGAAATTAATCCTTCAGTGATTGGCTTAAAGGCCTTCACACGATTATTGGTATTTCAGCTATTTCAGAATGTTGGCATGAAGGTTTACTATTTTTGAAATGACGTCACAGTATGTGAAATCTATGCGCGAAATGAAAATTCAGTGGGCATACGAGAGCTCGAGTGCCCACCATTGGGTAACTCGTGGTGTCATGGCTAACTGCGTTTCTCAATTTCTGATCACTTGCAGTCAGTATCCGTACAATGTTTAGTGCCCATAAGCATTCGCTAAGACATAACATGAAATAAAGATATTTGATGTGATTTGACTGATTTATTTTATAAACAAAGTAAAAACCCATTTCCCCACTTTGCTGATTTACAATGGGGCCGTGTACCATCAATCAAGAAAAATAGAATAAATGTCAAACAAAATATGAATACATGCAGAAAATAAAAATACAGTAAAAATACATATAAATCTTGATCCAAAATATAAAACAAATATACTCTGCCATAATTTCGAGTTTCTGGTTAAAAACTATGGGCCTCGGTGCCTCCAATAGTACCATTCACTTCGGGGCTGCCCGCCCCCTCAGTGAATAGTACTACTTCAGAGTCACCTCTTGCCCATAGTTTTGACCAGAAAACTCTCAAGGCAAAGTATATTTGTATACTATTCTAGCTTTAAAATAGATATTTAATTCTCGTATAATTTAGCTCACAAAAAAAATCAATTTAGTAGCAATAAAATATAGCACTATCAATACCATACATGTGGTATATACATGGAGCTACATGTATGGCTCAAGAAGGTTGAAAATGCAGCGTTCTGTAGAGAATCAAAACACACTTGAAGCTGAATGTTGTTTTTGTCTAGGGCAAAGGGCTCTCCAAAGCAAAGATCTCCTGGCCCACAGTCTTGAATAAAACATTTCAGCAGTTTCAATAAATTCTTGCTTCCTCATTTTAACTTGTGAGGCACCACTATCTTCACAGACATTGCTCATAAAAATGTGAGGGGTAAATGTTTGGTTTAATTCAAATACCGAATGCTGATTTTGTTAAAGTTAGAAAGCTCTCTAGAGGAAGGATCTCATGCGTACTGTCTTGAATTAAACATATAAACTGTTTGAATACATTTCATCTTCTTCAATATAATGTTCTCCATCTTCCCTGCTTCTATCCCATAAGGCTTTTCACATATATGCTGTAAACCCTGCAGTCAACACTAAAGCTGATTTGTTTTTTAACGAGTAAATGAATGACCTATAAGGAGTTTTTTTTTTTTTAAGTTTTTTAAATACTGCTACAGGAAAAATTATCTCATGTGCCTCCTGGCGGCAAAAAGGTGTGGACCACTCAAATTCTGATAAGTTAGCACAAAGTACAACATCACCAGTAACTGTCCACGCAGCTTTTGGCAAAGCCCTGCTTTATTCGAGTGTGAACTATACATGTGTTTAATAATGACACATATGTAATGATTAACATAGTGGAGCAGTTTACACTTAAGAAAGGGGGGCTTGTCATGAGGATTTGCTACAGGATATGGTGAATTTGTCTTTACTGTATACATGTTTGATTTGGTAGTAAATCAAGAAAGAAATTGTAATTTTTGATACCTTTTCACAAAGGTTCACTTCTGGAAAGATTTGGAAGCTCAGTTCTTTTTAATGCTTTTATTGCCAAAGAAAGTCTATATTCAATTCTACAGTTGCAAACATGGCAACGTCTTTACATGCATATCATATTTGTTTCTATCATCTGAACTCATCACATACATTTACATGCACATGTATTGTATAAAACTAACAGCCACAACTCACATGTAGTCTGATATTGGTGAAAACTGAATAGAGAAGACCTGGAAAGCAGCAAAAGTTACCAGATAACAGTGAACAGACAGGCAGATTTCCTACAACAAACCTCAAACCAGTGGTTGCTTGATACATGGAATACTAGAGAAACCAATTAAACCCGTGCAAATACCTAATCAAACTACCTTTTAACTAGAGGGGTGACGCAAGTGTTTGAATTGACTTCTCATTAAATCTATTAATTTGCATGTAAATAGAGGAACATTTACAGGCACACATGTACCCAATCACAAAAACCGTAGGGATTTTAAGCTTTCTCTGCTTCGCATTTTCGAAGATACACACAGGTAAGTGGCAAGATCCTTGTTGTGATCCCTAGTTTCTTCCCTCATATCCCTCCTTGCCATTCATTCACATTTTCTTCTCTTTTGAACATGCTTCTACCAGGCACGTCTGAACAAGCCTTAATTTGAGGGGGGAGCGGGAAGAGAGTGTATAACATTCAACTTCACAATTAAAGCTTGTTCAGATATGACGCGACAAACCCCGGTGTTTTCTTGTGTGTGTGAAGTAAGCTGATCAGATATAAGGTGGGGAAAAAAAGAAAAAAGGAAAGGCCAAGGCAAGACATGTCTTTGCCTCCTGGTGGCAAAACGATGTGGACCAATCAAAATCTTGAAAAGTTAGTGCAAACTAGGATGTCATGAGTTTGTCTGCGCAACTTTGACAGAAACTTTTCTTATTTGAGCACTGCATGTTCATCAACATAAGTGGCATTGTTGCTGCGCCATACCTGAACACTATAAAAAACTTGGGGGGTTTGTCATGGGGGTATGTTGTGTCATATGAACAAGCCTTAAGTTTATCACTTACCCCATGTTCAGACACAAACCAGTTTATACCAAAACTCGATAAAGAAACGACGTATAAATATTATCGTATGGCTGGCAGACCATTCAGATGCATAATCTCG
>CM057160.1:24082918-24217195 GCA_029962745.1 Echinometra lucunter | reverse complement strand
ATCGATGGAGGCTGACGATGAGAAAGCGTTTAAAACTGTCTGGACTGTGTTGGCTCTGGGTAGATAATACAAGAAAGAAATGATAGGAGAATGAATGATCCTGATTACATGTATTATCATTTACAACAGGATCATTGCTATAAATAAACGTATTAATAGCAAGGTGCAGACAATATTTTGGCATCAAGGTAAACCACACAACAAAAAAGAATAGGTCACATATGGTTCGCTGTATCTACATATACAATGTGTATAATGTATTATATTTTTGACAGTGAATAATAGGCTTACTGCACTGTAAAGCAAACTGTTATTGATGCGCAGTCTGGGTTTTTGAATCTAAACAACACACAAATAATAAATAATAAGTTTTCTTTTTGGGGGTGACAATAACATACAATTTGAAAGGGGGAAGGAGGGGGAGGAGGAGGAGGAGGAGGAGGAACTGCAGCGAGAAGCTTTAAAGAATAAATGCTTTCATTCTATAAAATTGATTTTCTTTTTTTTTTCTGAGACCTGCAAACCAAAAATCAATTCTGTCAGATCCTTATGGATCCATCAATAAAATTTTAAAACAAGAACAAGATATTAAATGAAGATATATTTGATTAATGAAGACATATTTGATTACATTCTTCTTTTTTTTCACATTCCATTTGTTAGCATACTCACTTGTTCCAATTTGATTTTTTGCTGCTTTCGATGGATGCCAGATGCTGCTCGAGTGCTTCTAACAGACTGCTTGGGGCCTGCATAGAATGTTTTAAAAAAACACAAACAACCATTAACACTTCAAAATATTTCATTTACTTTTATAGACAAAAAAATGTTGGATCAGGTCTAGTTTTCTTGTTTCTTGTCCAATGCTACATGTATTTATCCCCGATATAGGGTGACATTTTCTCTGACTCGGTAAAACACAAATCCATAGCGGTCATGATTATTCTTGTTCAAAGTATAACTGTATCATCTTATTGCCTTTCTACAAATTGTCTAATACTCCATCTCAACACTACAGAGTGATACATTCATAGTAAGCATGTGCTTTTGACAATATCTTCCTGTACATTAAAAAAAAACCTGCAAATAAACTTGTACAGCAACAAACCAAATGTAAGTTTCTGTTAGTGAGAAAGGCAATAAAGAAATGAAACACAAGAGGATGATGTATTACAAGCTTATATAATCTACTACTGAATTATGATGGTGATATGAACATGAGGAGAATTTGCAATGCAGCTATTTCAGCACACAGAACCCTACTCCTTCACCGAGATGTGCTCTGTTATTGTGTAAACCCATTGTGGTACAATACGTTGATCTCTTTGTACAAGTTTGTAGTGACATTTTTTCCAGTACATGTATCTCTGGATCAAGAATGCAAGAAATTACACATAATACATACATGTGCAGAGATAGAAAAATACACTGAAAATTTTTAGTCCATTTCCAACACAGTATATTGTGTAATTCTCAAATGGGAGCAATTTATTTTCAAATAATCATTAAACTCTTTAATTTGGCAATGCAGTGAAAAATATATATTATCACTATATTTGTGTACGAATCAGCAATTGTTCAAATTGTATTTTGCAATTTTCATTCACACTGGTGCACGTAACATACATTTGTATTTTTCTCAAACCACACAGGAGTGAAAAATATCACGAATTGTTGCCAAGTTGAGGAGTGAGCACTAATCAGTTTAGCCCTTCTTAAGAAAACCTTCTACTGCTATGGGTTAAAACACAAATGTAAAGTGTGCATTCTTAAATGTTTATTTAAACACATTACAATGTACAGTGTATCTACTTTATTAGCTTAAAAATTAAAGCAGTTGATTTTGAACTACATTGTATAGACATATAACAATTTCTAATTACATGTAGGCCATAAAATAAAGGGGGAAAACTTGAAGTAAAGCTCTGGAAACAGGATTTGTTACAAGGCTTTATCTCTTCTGTGCTACATCATTTATCATTATAAGCACCTGGTGCACTAAGAATATTCATCAATATTAGATGCACTCTTGTTGCATGATTTATGCTAAGCTAAGCCTATTTGGGGAATTACATAAATCCCTTATTACGATGGGATAAGGTAACCTCGTAAAAAAGTTTCAGAACATCTACCCCTCCCCCTAACGGTACCCCTCATATCATTCTAAACCATTCTTGTTTTGTGTATATCACACTATGATAACATCTCTATATGCAGTTCCAAAGGACTTTGAATATCATTACCCTGGCTTTAGCTCAAGCAACTGCAATGCTTCTTGTATTCAAAGAATAAATCCTACCAGGTACCCACTTACTACACCTGAGTGGCATGTGGCAAGTGTACATTTATGTCTTTCCAAAGGACGGTAGTAGGGCTTAACCGAAATTCGCATCGGAGATCGGTGACTGCCGCTTCTTGGCCGCATCGGCTAAACATCGGAATCGGTAAATATTTTGATGGTGAGCCGATGCGGAACCGATGCAAGCAACAGATGTTTGGCGGTTACAATCACACTTAGACCCTATGTTGTTTTGCATTGCGGACGTAGCAGACGGGATTGAATTTTTG
The DNA here is from genome assembly GCA_029962745.1 of Echinometra lucunter. NCBI lineage: Eukaryota > Metazoa > Echinodermata > Echinoidea > Camarodonta > Echinometridae > Echinometra > Echinometra lucunter. The sequence goes on along the minus strand of CM057160.1, from coordinate 24,214,627 downwards.
TTATGGTATTACTCATCTCTACTTTAGTCGCGCTCTGCGCTGCATCGGTATCGGAATCGGAATCGGGCCGATGCGGATGTAAAAACATCGGGGATCGGATCGGCAGCAAAATTCCATATCGGTTAAGCCCTAGATGGTAGTGCTATGGCAGGAATTTGAACCACCCCCCCCCCCCCAATACATGTGCCTTCTGGTTAACAGTCCAAGGTGCCGTTGCATAAAAATTGCTATTATAGTAACTTTGCCATCAATGGTAACTTTCATGGAATACTGGATTTTGATTGGCTGTTGAGCAACGTTGCCATGGTAGTTACATGTACCACTGATGGTAAAGTTACTATAATAGCAAGTTTTTATGCAACGGCACCCTGAGACTAACCATAACACCTCTACATTATATACATTATCAAATTGTGTATTAAGAAGTTGCTGAATGGACTTCCACCTATTTTTAATTGCTTAGAGAATTTTTTTTTTCAATTCTTTTCATCCTTCATAATATTTCTATCTCCACTGTACATGCATGATGAAAAATGAAACTATGCATAGAGCAGAAGCTTAGTTGCAGAACATTTCAGTAAAAGAATGGAACTCTTTTAACTCTTTTGAGTATACGAATACTAGTACATGCCATCAGAGTTCTGACCCTATACTGTGTCAAAGTGATCATATACATGTTTTGTAATTTGAGTATAGGTGACATAAATCCAGTGGCTACAATGATTTCAGTTATTATCCTAATGTTACATTATATTTTTGGGCCAGGACATTCCATTTTTAGGACACTGTGTAAAAGATAACTCTAATATGTCTGAGTCATTGAGATAAATTTTCCCCTTTTTTTGGGGGGGGGGGGGTGTTTGTTTATTCTGGGGTTTTTTTCTCATGGTTGTATGATTACCTGTAAATATTGTAATTGTTTTAGATTTGTTATTTTTTGTTTATATTTTGTTTTTGTTGACTGTTGACCTAATAAAACATATAAATACAAAAAAAAAAAAGAATGGAACTCTTGGAAGACAAATATTTCAAGTATGTGTCAATATTAGAACTACACACAGTTTGTTATGTAAACGGATGATTTTTCTTTAAAATTTGTTTCATTATGAAACTGACAACCAATTATGAAAAAAAAAAAAAAATCACATGTTATTAGAACATTGGTCACAACATGTGTACTTACAAACAATCATACAAGAAATTAATGAGATAAAAAAGAAACAAAATAGTTACAATAAAAAAAATAAGATAAATGCATAAAAAATCAGCAAATATTATTCATTTGAGCTGACAAGCAAATCTTCAAAAACCGTGGTAATACATGTAAAATAATGAATTACTGTATGAGGGAATTATTGTTAGCATGAGCTATGGTGAAATGGCTAACACACAAGAGTATGTATGAACAGATTACATGTATGTAATAATAGAAGTGAATTTACAATTCTAGCTCAACACACGATGTAAGATAATACTTAGATCATGCCTTTTACAAAAGTACAATGAAAATGTGTACTTCTATCAAATAATAAAAAAAAACAGCATCCAAAACAATAACAGCATCATGCATTGCTTCGGTTCAAAAGTCAGCCAGAGCTTTAATATGTCATAATAGTGCAGCACCTTACCACCATCCAGTGGTTTCCATGGAAACAACACATTACATTATGACACAGCAACTCAAACAAGAAGATGATGTCAATGTGCATCTAAGCAGTACCATGAATATTGAATTATAATCGGGTTAGTAGCACTGTACTTCATGATCTCATTAATGTTATGTAAAAAGTAAAAAGCTAAGCTTACACTATGCGAAGAGTTTGGCCTTCCCCATAAAGATCAAATCTTCTTTAGAGCTTTGCTCTTTTGTGTGAATTACATTTTGTCTAGACCCGACCGTACTGTGAACTGCATACAGGTATTTAAAGAAGAACTCAGTCATATTTTGGTTTTGTAATATAGAGTACCTGGTGCATGACTTGCATATTCAACATTGGAAACATCATGGTTTACAGCATACACAAGTGTTATCACAACTGTTATCCTCTACTAAATCTGAGGGCTGGAAAAGAGGTTTACTCATTTGCACCTACAAGCTGGGCTGTAGCATCCATCACTCATTACAGGAATTATTCAAAGCCTAATTTGATCAGCGTTTATTCTTCAAATTGGCAACACCAACATTTTTCTTTTATTGCTACATTTTTCTTATAAAACATCATGTATCTGAAATGAACATAAATTGACAGAAATTATGATGAGAAGTAAAAAGGTTGCCAATTTGCAGGGGAAAACGGTGATTTTAAACTTACTATCACATTGCTAATTTAAGGATTTTAATGCTTATTTTCCTTTTAAAAATTTTCAGCATCAAACAACGAATATTGACGCAACCAAAATGGGCACAGTTTGTGTAGAATTTTTTGCTCTTTCTGCTCATGTATTTGGTATGATTTTAAGGCTTTGCATCAAAAGATATTAGGCCAAACCACAAAAAGTGGACCTATGTCACGAATGGGTTTAAAAAAAATAGATACACACTATATATGTTATGGGTCCTAACCATCAGCTGAGCAAATTGCATAGTATAAACTTAACTTTTTGAATGCCTCTTAAAGCTTGTTCAGATATGACGCAACAAAACCCCACGGCATTTTCAGTGTACAAGTCAATGGGATATGAGGTGACAAAGAAAAAATGCCAAGGCAAGAGGCAAATTTTTTGCCTTCCCGTGGCAAAAAGCTGTGGACCAATCAAATTCTTAAAAAGTCTGCGCAAAATACATGTATGATGTCATGAGTTTTTCTGCGCAATTTTGAAAAAATATTTTATTTGAGCACTGAAGTTTGTGGCATAGTTTGCCATGCCACATCTGAACACTAAAAATGTCGTGAGGGTCTGTCACGGGGGTTTATAGCGTCATATCTGAACAAACCTTAATTCTGTTTGGAATAAGAGAAAGGGATCATGCAGGAAACTCACTTTCTTATACTCAGTTGGGACATCACCAAACTGCAGATATTTTACATGCAAGATAACATTCAGAAAGACATACAGTTACAAACAGAGTCATTTCCTCACAAAGCAACATGCTCCACAGAATGTTTACAATACAACCCCCCTCCACCCCACCCCCTTTCCCCTAATGCTTCTTCAATGCTTCTATGTCTGACAGCTGCACAAGAAATATGGATATTTTCACCAAGAGCTATAAAAAAATCTTCCTTTACAATCATTCCCATTTTTTTTTTCTTTTACATATTTTTCTTTTTAAATATTATCCTTCTCTTTCAATTCAACATTTTTTTTAAAGGGGGGGGGGGAGGGAAATCATATTCTACAATAATATATAATACATATGAAAATAATTAAAACATGAATTTTTAAATAACTGATAATAAATAATTTATGAATAGTTTTTATGACTACCTTTATATTGTATGAATTGTAGAGTCTGCAATCTACGTGCACTTAAATTTTGAAATGCATTACAAATACGCACACATTATGTACTGTACATTTATCAAACTCTGAATGTTGGTTCAAGTACATGTGCATGTACAATCTGCTTATGAAACGATCATTGCAGCTTTAATCTTAATGGCCTTCATAAATAATGCTATAAAAGTGTGGAAATGAAAATTAATCCTACAAAAACAACAACAAAAAATGACCACAGGCAAATATCAGCGACAGTTACGTATGACAAATTTACGAACAGTGATTGTTTTTTCCTGCTAAATAAACATTTCATAAATGCATTAATTCTAAACTAAACAAACACTTAACACTGCATGGCAGACTTTTGAACTGAAACGGCGCTTTTGCATAATTAAATTTTGTTTTACATTTTGGGGGAAATCAGTATCTTCAAACAGTTATTGACCTGTTTTTGTTTACATGCCACAATACAAATAGAACCATAGGACACATGATGCCACAGGAGATAGTGCACATACGTCATAACATCCAGGAAGACTGAAACACATAAGAAAGATCAACTTACCTTCGCTAAATCTGGAATTTCTCCCTTGTCAATGCCAACTTGCTGTGATACATAGAAAGGAAGGGAAAAGAACCACAAAAAAAAATAAATTACAGATTGTTCAAACACTGGAAAACTGAACAGGAATGATGAAATCAGGGATATGCCAACATATCCCTCGTGAAACCATTTCCAATTTGAAAGTGTATTAATCAGAAGACTTTCATGTACTGATGATAATGAATGGATGAATCAATGATGATGATGATGATGACGAGGATGATGATGAGGATGAGAATGATGATGATGATGAGTATGATGATGACGATGATGATAATGATGAAGATATGATGGTGATGATGATGATGATGGTGATGACGATGATGATGACGACCACGATGACGACGATGACGATGATGATGGTGATGATGACGATGATGATGATGATGATGATGATAGCCTAACTGCTCTCAGTTGCTGGTACAGTGAAACCTGTATATTAAGACCACCCAAGGGAGACAAGAAACACGGTCTTTATGAGCAGGTGGTCTTTATGGACAGGTTCCTTTAATACATGTTTCAATGGGAAAAAATATTCGAGGGAAACAAAAATTTTGGTCTTTATAGAAAAATGGTCTTTCCATACAGGTGGTCACAAAAGCAGGTTTGACAGTATATGCTGAAAACTTTCAAGAAACAAGTTTCTACTAGGTACCCACTTACTACATCTGGGTGGAGAGGGTCAAATGTAATTAGATTAATTTCTTGCCAAAAGAACTTTTTAAAAGAAATAACCAACTCAATAAATCATAAGAAAAGAGGAGAAAATGTTCCTATGACATTGTATAATCATGTAAAACCATAATGGAATTATATAAATATCAGTATACATTTACATCTACATCTACATGCAGTTCATAAAATGGTGGCAAACTTTATTACTAAATGTGTACGTCAGGCAAGATGAGCCTGAACTCAAATCACTTAACAGGAGGTTAATACCATACTGTCTTCCAACAAAGAAGTATATTATCAAGATTATTTCACTAAAATTTGTAGTACACGCTTTCTTTAAAAAAATGAAAATAAAATACATTTAATTCCAAGGTGAAACAATATGATCAGCATTAGATGATGGTCTCGTATGACTATCTTTGAATACAATACACTGAAACATAGCATTAGATATTAAAAGCTTCACATATTAAAGGCATTGGCTAACTTTGTGAGTAGCTGATTTAAAAAATTCTCAAACTAAGATGAAACATGTGCATGAGTACTTGTATTTGTACTCAAAAACCCTGAAACCAACCATAATTTGGAATGAAAAAGTGTAAGTTAGATGCAAACGGCGATTTTATTATCCTTCGTCTCATGAGACAATCACTAAGAGGACCACTTTGCTTGAATTTGAAAATGCCGTTATGTGGCTCCCGCCGCGTGATACGCCAATACACACAGTACGGTAAGGTGAGTCATACGCGCATGCGCACTCCTTATGTCTATTCTGTGCAACCGACCCTCGTATATTTTTCAAACATTGGTTCACATTTTTGGTATTTAAAAATACTTCATGTGGATATTATACTTTGAAACTTTCAGATTGGTATTTTCACACTATAACCCTTATGTTTATCCCATTTTCAAGTAACAAAATAAGATTTTTTAAAATCATAACAATGTTAACCAATGTCTTTAATGTTCCTTGCTTGGGACATCATAGCCCGGGTTATTTCCTTTCATAAACAGCGAAGGCTTGACAGGGGAGGAAGACGAGTCTCTCATATAAATCAAATTTAATTGAAACCCTCCCGCTACATCTGTATAAACAAATGATCCTGAATGATCGGAGGCATGCTAGCTAGAAGAGAATGAATCAAGATTGTTTTCACTTGTTTTTATGAGTTCCCATATTATGTATTTTCCTCCCCCACTTTGCTTGTATAAACTTTTGATTTCATGTTGGCATCATTACATACAATGTACATGCATTCCTACAAAGATAAAATAAAGCTTCTCAAGAAATGATGTACACTGCATTATTACACGTAAACTCTGGAATAACTTATTTTCTTTTCCTTTCTTCCCTCTTTTTTTTTTCCACTTCTACTAAAATATTTAGCTTATACATTTTCCGCATTAAACAACAAATGAAGAGTTTGTTTACAAAAGGGGTTAGATCCACTTTTGTAACTACAGAGAAAAACATATTTGTTTGCCAGATTTTGTACAGACCTATGGAAAGGTGAAATTAGAAAGTCTATTTTTTTCATGAGAGCTCTGAAAATTTAATTGAATACTTTTGTTCGAAAGACAGGAACACGGGTGAACAGTGTTCTGATATCAATAACTCAATTTTCATCAGAAGCGGATCTAACCCCTTTTGCAAACAAACTCTTCAAATACTGATGCAACCGCAAAGGACAAAGTTTGTAGATATTCTTGCTCCTTCTGCTCATGTATGTGGTGCATTTTTTATTGCTCTGCATCAAAAGTTATAGGGGCAAACCACACAATGTGTCACAAATGGGTTTGATATTCGTAATATACATTAGAAATGCATTTTAATTCAAACTTTGGACAAAACTGGATGCTACCACTACCAGTGTGCGTACAGTATGTAATCTAGAACAACTATACACGTATCCCAATTGGTTCCATGACATTTGCTCCGGCGACAATTGCTCCCATGGAAAATCGGCACGTTAAGTAAAACATAAAAATTAACCCCAAACCTAAGTATAAGATTAATCCTTATCCTAACATCATTCTGAACCAAAATCCCTATCACAACACTAACCTTAACCCTACGTCTTTGGAGAAATTAAGAGAGGAGCAATTATCGCAGGAGCAACTGTCGTGTCACGATCCCAATTCCTTGCACAGTGCATCTCATATAAGTTGATTTTTCAACAAGATAAATTTGCAATTTTGATAACTAAACCTTAGAATACCCACATGAAACTACATGTATAGTATTCTATTTCATAAAAATCCTTCCTTAGTACATGTACATTGTAGCTTCTACACAGTTTTCATCACAACACAATCTCTTGATCAGAATTCCACTTTTACTTTAATGCCAGAATTGAAAAGCCCTCTAGCCTGCATTCATATGATCATATTCTGAATAAAACATGAGGGTATTAGACCTGAAAGACTATGCACGAATAAAGCTTCTCTTTCAATTTATTGGCAAATGAAAAACCGAGAGATTGAAATTTGTATCACCTTCATACATGACAAAGTCAGAGTTTGGCTAAAATTGAAAAAGATATTGCTGATGGTTATTCATCATGTATCAAAACCTAATCCCATGCTCTTTAATAAAAGCCATCAACATCCTTTTTAATTTTTTGATGTATTCAGACCAAGCTCATCCTTATGCTAGGAACATATTTATGCCTGATAAAACAAAAAATATATAGTAATATATATGTTCATATTGAGAATAATTCCCACGTGTTGGATGATTAATAATGTGATAATAATTTATCTTGTCAATAAACTGTATACACAGAGGAAGGCCCGAGGCGGGCCAAAAATTCTGAACAATAAAAGCTAATGCTGGATTTACACATGGCGTACCTTCGACACTTTTTTGAAGTTATTACTGTCAACATCAGTAATATATATATATATATATATATATATATACATGTAGGAGTAGTAAATACTATTAATGATAATATCACTAAATTATTCTTTTTAGTCTATAAATACACATTGACCTGTTGGTAACTGAATCATATTCTCAACAGGTTTAATACAAGAATAACCTGGTTCCAGCGGGCTAAGGGTTAATAGGAGTACATGTACATGTATGTAATAGTAGCATTGGTTGGCTACAGATGTGGGGAATTTTTGTCATATTGCCTATTATATTTTGGATCAGAAATTAATCCTTTAGTGATTGGCTTAAAGGCCTTCACATGATCATTGGTATTTTCAGCTATTTCAGAATGTTGGCATGAAGGTTTACTATTTGGGAAATGACGTCACTCTTATGACGACATTTTCCAAATAGTATATACTATTTGTGAAATGACGTCACAGTACGTGAAATCTATGCGCGAAATGAAAATTCAGTGGGCATACAAGAGCTCGGGTGCGCACCATGGGTAACTTGTGGTGTCACGGCTAACTGCGTTTCTCATTTTCTGATCACTTTGCAGTTTATCCGTACAACGTTTAGTGCCATAAAGCATTCGATAAGACGTAAACATGAAATAAAGAATATTAATTTGATGTGATTTGACTGATTTATTTAAAACAAAGTAAAAACCCATTTCACCTACTTTGCTGATTTACAACGAGGCCGTGTACCATCAATCAAGAAAAATATGAATAAATGTCAAACAAAATATGAATACATGCAAGAAATGTAAGAAAATAAAATACATGTACATGTAAAAATACATATAAATCTTGATCCAAAATATAAAACAAATATACTCTGCCATAATTTCGAGTTTCTGGTTAAAACTATGGGCCTCGGTGCCTCCAATAGTACCATTCACTTCGGGGCTGCGCCCCTCAGTGAATAGTACTACTTCAGAGTCACCTCTTGCCCATAGTTTTGACCAGAAACTCTCAAGGCAAAGTATATTTGTATACTATTCTAGCTTTAAAATAGGTATTAAATTCTTGTATAATTTAGCTCACAAAAATCAATTTAGTAGCATATAAATATAGCACTATCAATACCATACATGTGGTATATATTTGCCACTCTTCACCCAGGTGTAGTAAATGGGTACCCGGTAGGAAGAAATTCCTTGAATGCTCGAGCGCCTCATCAGGGCAGCCGTGCTAAAGCCGGGGTAATGATATGCAGCGCTTAGAAACATTTGTATTAAGCGCTATATAAATGTTGCATATTATTATTATATACATGGAGCTACATGTATGGCTCAAGAAGGTTGAAAAATGCAGCATTTCTGTAGAGAATCAAAACACACTTGAAGCTGAATGTTGTTTTTGTCTAGGGCAGAGGGCTCTCCAAAGCAAAGATCTCCTGGCCCACAGTCTTGAATAAAACATTTCAGCAGTTTCAATAAATTCTTGCTTCCTCATTTTAACTTGTGAGGCACCACTATCTTCACAGACATTGCTCATAAAAATGTGAGGGGTTAAATGTTTGGTTTAATTCAAAATACTGAATGCTGATTTTGTTAAAGTTAGAAAGTTCTCTAGAGGAAGGATCTCATGCGTACTGTCTTGAATTAAACATATAAACTGTTTGAATACATTTCATCTTCTTCAATATAATGTTCTCCATCTTCCCTGCTTCTATCCCATAAGGCTTTTCACATATATGCTGTAAACCCCTGCAGTCAACACCTAAAGCTGATTTGTTTTTTAACGAGTAAATGAATGACCTATAAGGAGTATTTTTTTTTTTTTAAGTTTTTTAAATACTGCTACAGGAAAAATTATCTTTCGTGCCTTCTGGCGGCAAAAAGGTGTGGACCACTCAAATTCTTGATAAGTTAGCACAAAGTACAACATCACCAGTACTGTCCATGCAGCTTTTGGCAAAGCCCTGCTTTATTCGAGTGTGAACTATACATGTGTTTAATAATGACACATATGTACATGATTACCATAAGTGGAGCAGTTTACACTTAAGAAAGGGGGGCTTGTCATGAGGATTTGCTACAGGATATGTGAATTTGTCTTTACTGTATACATGTTTGATTTGGTAGTAAATCAAGAAAGAAATTGTAATTTTTGAATACCTTTTCACAAAGGTTCACTTCTGGAAAGATTTGGAAGCTCAGTTCTTTTAATGCTTTTATTGCAAAGAAAGTCTATATTCAATTCTACAGTTGCAAACATGGCAACTGTCTTTACATGTATATCATATTTGTTTCCTTATCATCTGAACTCATCACATACATTTACATGTACATATATTGTATAAAACTAACAGCCACAACTCCACATGTAGTCTGATATTGGTGAAAAACTGAATACAGAAGACCTGGAAAGCAGCAAAAAGTTACCAGATAAACAGTGAACAGACAGGCAGATTTCCTACAACAAATCAAACCAGTGGTTGCTTGATACATGGAATACTAGAGAAACCAATTAAACCCGTGCAAATACCTTATCAAACTACCTTTTAATTAGAGGGTGACGCAAGTGTTTGACATTTGACTTCTCATTAAATCTATTAATTTGCATGTAAATAGAGGAACATTTACAGCACACATGTACCCAAATCACAAAAACGTAGGGATTTTAAGCTTTCTCTGCTTCGCATTTTCGAAGATACACACAGGTAAGTGGCAGATCCCTTGTTGTGATCCCTTGTTTCTTCCCTCATATCCTCACTTGCCATTCATTCACATTTTTCTCTTCTTTTGAACATGCTCTACCAGGCACGTCTGAACAAGCCTTAATTTGAGGGGGAGCGGGAAGAGAGTGTGTAACATTCAACGTCACATTAAAGGCTTGTTCGGATATGACGCGACAAACCCCGGTGTTTTCTTGTGTGTGTGAAGTAAGTGAATCGGATATGAGGTGGGGAAAAAAAGAAAAAGGCCAAGGCAAGAGACATGTCTTTGCCTCCTGGTGGCAAAACGATGTGGACCAATCAAATTCTTGAAAAGTTAGTGCAAACTAGGATGTCAGGAGTTTGTCTGCGCAACTTTTGACAGAAACTTTTCTTATTTGAGCACTGCATGTTCATCAACATAAGTGGCACTGTTTGCTGCGCCATACCTGAACACTATAAAAAACTTGGGGGGTTTGTCACGGGGGTATGTTGTGTCATATGAACAAGCCTTAAGTTTATCACTTACCCCATGTTCAGACACAAACCAGTTTATACCAAAACTCGATAAGGAAACGACGTATAAATAATTATCGTATGGCTGGCAGACCGTTCAGATGCATAATCTCGGCCCTTCTGGAAAACGTGGTATAGATACGCAGTTTCCCACTGCGCATGTTGTTATGGTCCCCTGCCTGGCCTTCCTCTCCACACATGCTCACGTTAAGCCCCGCCCAGTTATACCGTCCTATGGTCGCCATACGTTCAGACGTACACGGAATGGTGATTCGTTATCGAGTTCTGGTTCGAAACGATGCTCTGACCGTCGTTTCGTTATACGTCATTTCATTATACGTCGTTTCGTTAGTCATTGTTCAGACATATAAATTCATCGTATAGCTATACCGTTTTGGTATAAATTTTTTGCGTCTGAACACCCTGTTAGTGTTCAAATACTGGAAACAGTTCATTCAACCTGTTTGTTCTTACCTCTGCTACTTTAAGGAACTCTCCTATCCTCTCCATACGAATCAGGAATTTCTTATAGATGTCCAGTGCTGCACGACAATCCTTCTTGTTCATTTCAAAGTACTTCTCTGTATAACAAACAATAAAACAAAAGTTGAAGGATGTAATGACGTCAAGTCATTTTCATCTTTTACGATTTAGAAGTGCAATTCTGGTTTGTGAACATGCAACAGGTCTTTGAAAGAGTGCAGTAATATTTTCGAAATAATCAGTAATGGGTCCTCCTTTTCTTTTGAATTCCCAGGGAAGATATATGATGGGGGACCATAGTTCGCGCACATTTTAATTTTCTAAAGAAGGCAATTTTCGATCCGTATCAGTATATAATGCATGGTGGGTTGTGCCGTGGAGAAGACCCCCATTTTTACATTCAAAATTCTGTTCCAAAGCATAGCATTTTTATCTTACTGAGAAAAAAAACAAAGAAAACCGTTCCAAAGCATAGCATTTTCTTCTTATTGAGAAAAAAGAAGAAAGAAATCCGTTCCAAAGCTCCGGATGTTTTTTGTTTCACCGTTCCGGCCGCATCGATCGGCTACAATGAGCTGCATTTTTGGTGAAAAGCGGCCCGGGGAGCGGTGTTCAACCATCGCCTCAGCGCGGGCGCACCCGACGCCCGTGCGCCGGGCTAGCTGCATGCACGTATGCCCGTTCCATAGGGATACATATGCACTCAAATGTAGGCAAACTGTTCCAAAGACCCCCGTTTACACAAACATTTGTAGTTCTGACGCCGTTCCAAAGACCCTCCTTTTCACAATAAGCCCGTTCCAAAGCCCCCGTTTTTTGTCTCGCCCGCGGCACATACCTACTACTTTTGGGGTCGAGTGCTCCCCCACACCCCCCCCCCCCCCCCCCGGAAGTAAAATTCTAATAGAGGTAGTTAGACAACATCTAAGTTTTCCTTTTGTCAAACATGAATTTAGTAGAATACTAACAATTTATGAATGTCATATCACTCACATCACAAGCTGAATTTCACTTAACACATGTAGACTGCTGTTCAATGACAAAAAGAAGCAACTCTGGTTGTTTTTTTTTTTTCAAAATGGAATTTTTCTTGATTTTGGGTACTTTTTTGTATGCTCTACATAATGATGAAAAAATCAAGTCACATGACCCCCAATTTCTGATATATAAACATATCAAACAGACGCAACTCCATAGATTTCCACATAAAAGAGTGACATATTTTCTTCATTTACTATGAAACTCATTCCATAGAACTGTCATTGAATGGCAGTAGAGTTACATGTACAAAGTGACATCTTATTTGTCATAAATTCTAGATACATACATAGATGAATCATCTGTATGCACTAATCTTCATCACTTTACGGACTTATAAATTGGAATTCGATTGATTGATGACACTGCATATGCAAGCAGCATGCATGATCCGGTATTTGGCAGAGGGCAATCTCCCTTGTACAGGCACTATGCTTGGGCTTGCAAATATTTGATGGCTCCCACCACACCATTCAGCCACATCCTCTCATGCTTCATCGAAGGAAAACCACAAATTAATTATTTGGGATTCTCTAAACATGTGCACGTCGTGATGGTAATGACATCATACACACACCAGAAATACGAGGAAAATTTAATGCACATGCCGTGAGGGAGGCATGAAAAATTCATTTCCATTAACAATATTAAAGAGAAGCTCGAGATCTGGGAAAGGTGAAAAATAATTTGTGACCTTTCTCATTCCTTCCATGTCAGTTAGGAAGAATATCATAGTAAAAATGTCCCTCATATTGGAAATATGACAAGAAAAGCTGAAAAGTTAAGGGGCAACATTCATGCCAGATTTGTGTGTGGTCCCATATACTCATTTCTTTGTGAAGTGCAAGTACCTTTCTGGAAAGTAAGTGAATTTCTTATCAATTCGATGATCTCCAAATCTTGCACTAGACACCTGTGTTTATATACAACTAATCTAACTCTCCCAGTTGCTTTGGAACAGTTTCTTTCACATTATGATCGCATGACCAGAAACTCCGGTCTATCTTTAAAATAAACCACTTTTGTGAATTTGGGCCAAAGGGGCAATATTTTCAAGGACTAACCTAAGAGATTGATGATTCCATCGTTGTAGCATGCAAACAGCCTTATGCTGTCTTTGAATAGGAGCGTGAATGCAGTATTTATTACACCATTGGTCAGGTTATTGGATGTGGCCTGCAAAGAAAGAAAAAGAAAAGGAAAAAAAAGAGAACATATTTATAATTAATTTCTCTTCAGCTTTTAATTTCCTTACTTTACTAGGCAAACAATTCATTTTACGATGCAAATACCAAGATACCATTCCTAATTTGAAGCAATTTATTATTATGTTTTGGCATATAAGTCCACCGAAGAGGATATTGCAAACAAGAAAAATAAAACTGAGAAGCATATGATAAAGTGGCAAAATATCAATAGGTTTTTCTGTGGTTTTTCTGTATTTTGTAATCGTAATCTTTCTATATGTTGAGATATTTTGTTGTTGTTAGTTTTTTTTTTTTTTTATACGGGATTTAGTTCCATGCTTTGATATTTTGATGTTCTGTTAAGTTCTGTTTGTATAGATGTCAGACAATAGTTGTTTATTGACATGAAACATGTATCTACAGGTATCGCATACCATGTATAATTTTATGTGTTTTTTCTGACCAATAAAATGCATCAAGATAAAAAAATAATAATAATGATTAATCTAGTATTATATCTTGAGTATATTGTCCATGGGTTGATAAATCCTTGCAACTCAATTTGTAAAATGCAGTAAAACCTGTCTTAGTGGCCACCTCTCTATCCTCTCTATAGGAGTCACCTCCCTATAGTGGCCACTAAGATAGATTCCTGAGGAGATAAATTATGTATTTTATAAGAACGTGTCTATAGCAGCCACCTGTCTATAACAGCCACAAGTTTTGTTTCCCTTGGGTGGTCACTATGGACAGGTTTCACTGCATATATATTCTTTATATCATAACTTCTTGGCCAAGCACCAATTTGATGTTCCAATAAAACCATGACACGCACACCTGTACATGTACCTGCAAAAAGTCCGGCATATAAAAACGGGAGCAAGGTTTTGTCTTGTGAAAACAAATCGTATACTCTTCTGAAAGTATCACTTTTCAGTAATAAGATATGGTTTCATGACCCAACTAACATTAAAAGCACTTTTTTTAAGGACAAGAAGCAAATCATCCCTTCACATGAAGACAACCACATATACCGTGTCTACACAGTGACTCGGCTCGAGTGTTGAATCCTCAAGCAGGGTCGAACACTGCGAAGAAGGCAACTGTGATCATGTTCATACGGAAACAAAAAAGAGGAGTTCAACACGGCCCGCGGATTACGAACGGAAGTAGAATTGTGATGACTTGCCGAGTTCGCCTAATGACCTAGGTCAGTGGGTTCGACACGGCTTTCTGTTTACACACGAAAAAATAGACGAGTCTGACTCAGCTCGCGGATTGATACCTGCGATTCTGGCGGATCAATAAAGCGTTGTTCAACACGGCTCGCGGGTCACACTGATCCCGTTTACATGACATAAAATTGCTGTGTTGAGCACGGGTCACGTATTGAACCCCGGAGCCGAGTCACTGTGTACACACGGTGATAAGGTGCTGCTTGATTTGATAACATTAGTGCATGGATTCATTCTTGACCGTTAAATGCAAATGTAGAGCTCTTCACCTTATACCTGAGGTCACCAAGTGCCCTATACAGACACCATGCTCTGTTTACGTTTAACGAGACTCTACGTGGGAAGGAAACATAATGAATTTCTTTCTCCCTTCAGCCATGGATGGAAAATAAGATTCACGGTTGCCTACATATAAACAGTAGATGCCAGCAGAACATGCATGCATGAAAACGATGCACATAAAATTTTTGTGGGATGTCATTTCATCGTTTTCTCTTTAAACTCGAAGCAAATATTTTTCTTTCTCTTCAGCTTATTGCCAGCATCCCCACTACACTACACACAATACATTTTTTGAAGGGGGGGGGGGGAATCAAGACAAATCAGATCTTTGCATTTCTAAACAGCTTGCTTCTCTGATGGCTGGGGAGATCTCCGTAATCAAATTCATCACTACTACTGCCTTCATAAATGGAAATCATACATGTACCAGCCCATTGGAAATCCTTATCCACCCATAAAATCATCAAGTTTTGCAGTACAGTCTACATCCTGGTAATTTCATTAACCCATAGAGGTACAGTGTCTCCTTTAGGAAACGCTTTTGCAGTATCTGTTGGTCCAGAATGCTGGGCATTAGACATTATACATGAGTAGAAAGAGAAAAATCCACTGGAAAATTTGAGTCCATTTTCAATAAAGTAGAGTGTGGCGTTCTCGAATTAGAGCAATTTAATTGTAACTAATGATTAAACTCTCTAAATTGGCAATGCAGTGAATATTATATAATCACTCTTTCCATGTTCAAATTGGCATTTTTTTTTTCAATTTTACACTTATAATTCATTTTGGCTCATGTTATATCCATATTTATTTTTTTCAAACTATGTAAGAGTGGAAAAAAAATAATAGTTGTTGCCAATTTGAGGAATGAAGATGATTAATTTTGACCTCAAGAAAGCTCTGTACTTTTATGGGTTAACATGTAGACATTCCCTTTGCTTACTCCCTTGACACAGAGCATGCTAACTCCTGATATGTGGCTATGACACGCTAATAACAAACTCAATTATTACAAACACATGATGTCATTTTGACTTTTTCTCCTTATTGGCATATCTCTTGAATTCCTAAGTATGAAACTGATTTCATTAGTATTAGCACAGTTTACTCTATTCCGAAGCTGCCAGCGAATTTGCCGCAGCTTCTTCAACTTAATGAATTCTAGATTTGATCAGGAGGGAAGAATGCCTCTGGCTAAAGACGCATCAGCTCATAAATACCTGAAATCTACACCCATGTCAATGAATACAATCACTGTTCGGAAATTTAATGTTGATATACAGATCATTCGAATTTCAAACATAAAAAGGGGATACTAGACTGAGAAATAACTTGATTTGTGTAAATCATCAAACATGTACTCACATCCACCTGGTCTGAAAGTGATATAGACTATAGGAATTTTCACAGCTTGTTCACCTTTAATGACTTCTAGATTCAATATCAAGAGGGAAATTGCCTTTATAGGCAAAAGATGCTTCAGCTCATAAATTCCTAAAATATGCACCCCCTGTCATGTCGATAAATATGATCATCATTTGCAAATAAAATGTTGTAAAACATGATCTACATTGTCAATGTGAGTTCATCTCAACCCATACAAATACAGTATCTCTCTTTCATGACATTATTTGTAGTTATCTCTTGATCCCAAATGCTGGGAATTCCATTAGCAGAAAGAACAATATCACGAGAAAAAAAAAACTAGGTCCATTTCCAATGCAGTATATCATGCCATTCTTCAATAGTAATGATTTAATTGCAATTAATTATTAAAGTCCCTCAATCAGAAATGTAGAGAAAAAATATACATTCACTGTTATACATATCAACAATTTTTCTTTTAAATTTTACAATTTTCATCTACATTGGTTCATTCAATTAACCTTTTTTTTTCAAACTATGTGGGAGGGGATGGAAAATAAATGTTGCCAATTTAGAGTGGAAAATCTGATCAATTTTGCCCTCAAGAAAACTCTGTACTGCTATAGGTTACATGTACAGCCAACACCACCAAGCCTGTACGCAGGAATTTTTTCCTAGGGGGGCAAGAATATTTTCAATATTTGAGGGAACACTCAAGCAAGGGAGTGAAGCGACCAAGCGGGAGCGTTTGCATTTTTAGAACTAAAATTGAACGATCTGGTGCACACTTTTGGGTGGAATTGGGGGAAATTCTCAATAAAAAGATAAGGAAAAATAGAAAAAAGTGGGGTTTTGAAAATTTCTAGGGGGACAACTGCCCCCCTTACTCCCTATGTGCGTACGGCCATGAACACCACTGCATGGTAGAACAGCACTGGTGATGCAAAAATGTTGGATTCGATAAGAAACATGGGTCCAGAAAAGCTATGAAACCACTTTAGAGTCAACTTAGCAAGAACATATACATGTACATGCATGGTTCTCACCAGTACATAACACCCATGGTTCCAATACCATGCGTAAAGGGTTTCAGACAAGGAAGAACCATGTGTGAAATTGGTGCACCATGTGTGGCAAGAAGGGTAAAAAAATATTGGAGTATATATTCCTAACAATATTGATAAATGTCACAGATTGTTTTGCTTTTTGGCAATGTAGTTTTACTTTTATGCCATCAGTAGACAACTCCTGCTTACCAAGAAGTATTTTTCATCCTTTTACTATAGCATATACTGCCACCACACCTAACTTTAGGTATTATTCCGTAAAACTTCCAAAACTTCCACGCTTTGCGCCGAGTGGGAACCATGTGTGGATTTTTTTCTAGTGAGAACCCTGTGTACATGTACAGTGTATGATCAACTTCAAGGTGCATTTCAGCATTCCAGTGCTGCATCTTTGTCAGCTTTCATAACACAAGTGATTTACAGCGTGATTCATTATTCAGAAACAGTTGCTGTCAGTTTCACTTAAAATGAATTTCAACTCAACGTTAATTCGCTTTTAAAAGCCAACATGCTTGTGGAAAGTGCCCCATCTTTGATTCCACCACTGATATTATTCCTCTATCCGATCTAACAAGTATTAAAACATGTACGGACATGCAGCAACAAGATACTGACATGGAGATTTGCATGGATGTTGGCGGTCACATTCAATCTCCAACTTCACATCCTTAAAGGAGAATGCAACCCAAGCATCAGTGTGCTCTTTAGTGAATAAAGATGACTAAGAAGAGTAAACAGTGAAAATTTGAGCAAAATCGGACAATCTATTCAAGAGTTCTAAATTTTTAACGTATCAGTAAATCCCTATTAAGGGGATCCTTGAATTGGCAACTTTTCCAGCATCTGTGATGTCATCGTGGACAACTCTCAATTCATTTTGTACATAATTTTTTTTTAAAATTATTTATACGAAATTTCGAGTCAGGAATCAACATAATTCTTCTCATAATGCCTGCAGAATTGATATAGACACGTCATACTCAAACCATAAATCAAAAGAATTTTTATTTTTCTTGAAAATAAAGAAAATGTTTTCTGTGTACAAAATGAATGGAGAGTTGTCCACGATGACATCAAAGATGCTGGCAAATTTGCCAATTCAAGGATCTCCATGATAAGGATTTACTTAAAATTTCATAGTTCATAACTCTTGAACATATTGTCCGATTTCCTTCAAACTTTCACTGTTTACTCTTTTTGTTCTTCTTCAATCACTGGAAGCACACTGATGCCTGGGTTGCATTCTCCTTTAAAGCCTTGCGGCTAACGGGGACCTACTATTACATCTGTATTTCACTTCATGAGCCTTTACGTTGTATTGTAAAATGAATGCATACACGCATGTGACATGGAACTTTCACGGCTTCTATTTTATGCGGTAATTTTCACAAGAACAAAATATACTGCGGCACAACTGCTAAATGTCAGGTATGATTTAATGTCTTCTTTGCAGGATAAAAGCCTTGTGAGTCTCTAAACCACTAACTAAATCTGCAAAAATTAAAAGGAAATGTTTCTTGTGTATACTGTTTAGTTAGAAAATGGTGAGAATTATAGAAGATATAAATATTTTAAGAAAAGTAAAATGAGCATATTTCTAAAGCAAGTGAATTCATCGCATACCTGGTGTAAACAGCTATCTAAAAACTTGAATGCCTGCTAATACACTTTATGCTCATTTTGATGTGATTCTGAAGATAGTATAGAACATTTATTTCGGGATGGCCCAATCACCAGGAGATTTTTGGTGCATATCCAACATTACATTACATTGACAAAGTTACCCTGATTAAAAACAACTTTTTGTTAGAATTTTATGGAAGTCAAGAATTCAATTCAATTTCATCATTGTGTACTCTAAATACTATACATTCTTTAGCAAAGGAAAAAACAGTGTGTTATCAATTAATTTTTTAAAATGCATGCGAAAGTACATGTATTACCTCTCTCTTGAATATTACATCTATGTTGAAAAACAAGTTTAAACAATTTCATAACAGATGCAAAAATATCACTTTGGTGTAAATTTGTTTTACCACTGTGTCCTGTATCAGTGTTATTTCTATGTTGAATCTATTGTTTATAAGATACATGTATATCTTTTGTTTATACATTTGTTAAAGGTAGTAAGTAGTCCACATTTGCAAGTGGCACCCAATCTGCACAAAAGTTTTACTTTAGATTGCTTTAAGCCATTGAAAAACACTCTTTTAGATCCCAGTACATTAATAGGACTTGGTATCAAACAAAAGAACTTTTTGTGCTCTTTCATTTGAACGGCTTGCCATTAGTACTGAAGTACATTTCGGCATGATTTTCTTTGAAAAAAATAATATTTATGAAAAATAATATCTTTGACTCATTATTTCTCACCACAAGCATATCAGATTTGATTTTTTGGTTGTTCTTATGAACCTATATGAATAGAATGAAGATGACAGAGAGGGCATGCTGCTTATGGTTAGCAATAATGAGCAAAAATATGAAATGTTTTAACAAAGAATGATGTAATATTTTGCAAAAATATTACTATTATTTTTCAAAAGAATATCATACCTAAATATAGTTCATTCCTAATAGCATGCCAGTCAAATGAAATAGCATGATAAGCTCTTCTGTTTAATACCAATTTGTCATGGTAGCATATACATTTCTGAAGATTTAGTAGATTTTATAATTTATGGTAAATGAACATTTTCTGTGGAATTGCCCAGGTGTATGTAAACTTTCGGCTCCAACTGTATGTTTGTGACTAACTTACCTCAAAGTCTAGAAGGGCATCCATTAAGTCTTGCAAAGGGGGAAGGGTTTTCAGGAGCTGTGGGGGAAAAAAAGAAAATTAGTAAAATCTTAAGTGAGAAGCATGTTTGAAAGAGAAAAATAACAATTTTGGCACATGTATTTGCATGGTGAAAATATTTCAAAACATTTACAGTACATCAAACAAGAGCATGAATATTCAAACAAATTTTTTGAAGTTCTTCTCATTTGAAAGCAATAAAATAAATTACAACAAAAATACAGAAGACTTTCAAAAATGTTTTATTAGTCCTTCCATGGCAATATCTTCACGTACAAATATATCAATTTATAAGAGCAATCTGCGTTCATCACAGGTAGTCAAGAGGAAACCACTTATACATTTTCTTTCGTTCTTATTTTGAATTCATCAGTGAAAGTGCACTGATCTGTCAAATGGTAGGTTTAGTGCCCATGCAATGTCTACCACAAATTTCTCTTCGCTTGTTATTTTTTACCATCTTGAGCAAGCCACTTCACTTCTCCATACCCTGCTACTTCACATTCTGTGATGACACAGGGGCAGATCGGGGGGGGGACCGAATCGGCCCTCCCCCTTCTTTTGAAACCCAGCAGCCCCCTTTGAAACAGAGGGCTTTTGTTTTCGTTGGTCAGCAAATGTTGGGGTAAACAAGACACCTGAAAAAGCCAACTAACCTTTTTTTTCAACCTCCCCCCCCCCCCCCTCCCCTATGAAAAATGCTGGATCTGGTCCCATGATATTATCATTGAGAACAGAAACTTTAACAAGATTGATTTTCAACAATACTGTAGCTCATTCAGAAACAATTTATCATGCATGAGTGCAAAATGCCCCTTAATGTGTTGTTGCCAGTAAAGCCCTTAACTAATACGATGCATTTGAAGTCTCTTCTAATGAAAATTCAATAGTGACACTCTTGACAGTGATGTTTGTTATTCCGAAGGCTCATTTTTCCGAAGATTCGTCATTCCGAAACACGCAAATTGTATATACCTAGATGTTCGTTAGTCGGAAAATGGAAAAGGGTTCATTGATCTGAATATTTGTGGCATCATTCTGAAGGTTCGGTATTTCGAAGATTCATTAGGCAAAAAATGAAATAAGGTTCGTTAATCTGAAGGTTTGATAGTCCGAAAATGAAATAAGGTTTGTTATTCTGAAAGTTCAATAGTCCGAAAATAACTAATGAACTAAAAAACCTTATTTCATTTTCAGACTAGCGAACCTACGGACTAACAAACCTTTGGAATAATGAACCTTCGGAATAAACGAACCTTCAGAATAACAAACCTTCGGAATAACGAACTGTAACCCTCTTGACTACTGTTCTGGAGCTACTGTTACTTTCCTTCTGGAAAGGTTTGGAAGACATAATTACGCATTTTACAGCAAATTGTCTTCTTTCTTCGATTTATCAGAGAACGCCTTCTCACACACTTGCATTGCATAAAAAGGGCGTTTCTTCGCTAATGCGATAAATTATTTGTCAGACAAATTTATCGACCCTAGAGAAAGCAATTATAGGTCTAAAGCCCACCGCACACTATACGATCCCTCTGCGATCCGATCTTGGAAAAATCTGTTATAGCATTTGATATGAACATTTAAACATGTAAAATCTTAATGATCAAAGTTCCCAATAATCATATGAATACTATAATCGAAATTCCGGGTTTATTGCAAGTCTCCGTGAAGGAATAAAAGTGAACTCAACTCCGAATCGTAGGGACGTCACAGCAATCTTGCGATCGGTTACGATTTGATGCCGATTTGGCCTTTACTCTGATCACAAGGCTTGCAGTTAACCAAAATTTCGATTTTAGTATTCTTATCATTATTCTGAACTACAAATAAGATAATTTCACCTGTTTAAACTTTCACATTTAATGCAAAATGAAATTTGTTAAACAATCGGGTCGCATTCGGATCGTATAGTGTGCGGTGTGCTTTAGAGCCAAGAAGGTGAATACTTACTTTCTCTGCAGTCATTGTTCTTAATACTCCTTCATCTTTCCTGTTAATAGGGAGGGAAAAAAAACAATATTTCAATAGTTTATCTCATAAAAGGATCAGAGACCTCAGCCATAAATGCACTTTGGGTGTTTTTTCCAAGATATTCATTTAAAAAACAAGGTTTATTTAAAATTTATTTTCATGAGCTCTGGAGCGCAAAACGTCATCATTAAACATTACAGAATAATACTGTATACATGCATTTAATATAATTCTCATGCATTATGTGTATTGGTACACATAATTGTATGTACATTACAACTGTTTTGTTAACTTGGTCATTAATCAATCAAGAATTATAACAGGACAGAAGTAGAATCCAAACAGATTCACAAAAATGATGCTCCTCTTTACAAAGAAAACTTTTTTTTTGTTTTACTGCAGGCAAATAACTATTTCTTACCCCCTTTTAGCTCGACAGAAATCAAATGCCGCTTGTCTGAATGCTACAGCCTTGCAATTGATGTACTTGGCATACCGCCTAATGTATGTTGACATGTCATATCCTGTGAAGAACATATTAGAAAGGGAGAATAGAAAGCATTTTAGTTATAGCATTTTGAATAAGCATGTCTTATGTACAGGTTTCATCAAATTTAGATGGATTGAAAACACAAGATTCTTGATATACCACCTACATGTACATGTACATGTATATGTATCCAGAATATGTACATGTAAGGCCAAAGGAAACATAAAAAATAGCTTTTTATATACATGTATAGTCATCAAATACAATAGCAAATCTAATTACACAGGTTGCAATGTACAGTGTACAGATCAACTCTGAAGTTTGATCGTGTTGCTTTAAAGGTAGTAGCCCACATTTACACTGCATTGTTTCAGATTTTGAAGAGAAATAAGCCAATTTAAATTTTAAATGACAGATATTTATGCAAAACTATCATGTTATCAAATTTACAACAATATGGTGACGAATAAGTGAAAAATGAATGGTTTTTACTCTGAAAAGCGTCAGGGAGACACCTTTACAAAACAAAGAA
Source organism: Echinometra lucunter (assembly GCA_029962745.1). Classification (NCBI taxonomy): domain Eukaryota; kingdom Metazoa; phylum Echinodermata; class Echinoidea; order Camarodonta; family Echinometridae; genus Echinometra; species Echinometra lucunter. The sequence goes on along the minus strand of CM057160.1, from coordinate 24,191,390 downwards.
AAATAAAAGAAAACTTGTGTTGAATATTTCCTTCTCAATCCTAAACGGGAATGTACTGAGATCTAAAACTTAACGAGTGTTTTTCTGTGGCTTACAGCAATCTAAAGTAAAACTGTTGTGCAGATTGGGTGCCACTTGCAAATGTGGGCCACTACCTTTAACATCCTTACAACTAAAAAAAAAAATAAGTAACATCTACAACTCAGAATAAACAGATTCAAAACTTTTTAGCATAAAAAAGGACAAAGAATCATAATTGGTGATTTTTAATATACCAGTACAGTACTGCATCTGGACATGGTTAATATACAGGATGCGATAGTGTTTACAGTGCTTTTGGACATTTTTCATTAACCCATTCATAACAGGAATTATTTAAAGCCTAATTTGATCAGCTTTTATTCTTCAAATTGGCAACACCAACATTTTTATTTTATTGCTACATTTTTCTTATAAAACGTCTTTATCTGAAATGAATATAAATTGATAGAAATTATGATGAGAAGTCAAAAAGTTGCCAATCTGCAGCGGAAGACGGTGATTTTAAACTTCTATCACATTGCCAATTTAAGGATTTTAATGCTTATTTTCCTTTAAAAAATTTTCAGCATCAAACAACGAATATTGACGCAACCAAAATGGGCACAGTTTGTGTAGAATTTTTTGCTCTTTCTGCTCATGTATTTGGTATGATTTTTAGGGCTTTGCATCAAAAGATATTAGGCCAAACCACAAAATGTGGACCTATGTCACGAATGGGTTAATAAGTGAAAAGATTGAATTCATAAACAATAAAGTATCAAACCAAGATCATCAGATACGTAATGAAGGTACAGACCCCTGACTGACTCTTTATAAGAATGCATACATGTAGTCTTGAGAGAAACCTAGCCCACGTGTGTACATGTAGCTACTCAGTACTGGCTACTGTTGTACAGATATTCTAGCGATTTGACTCAAGTTTGACATATTAGCAAGTTATTATTTTCACGTTTTGAAAGATATTTCTGTACAAGTACATAAGCATTTTACTAAGTGGAAATTTTGGTGAGGACATCATTGTGAAATTAGCATAAATTAAACCACCGCGATAATATCAGCTTATACAGTACATGCTATTACATGTAGTACACGATCCCCATTGAGCTCTTTTACCGATAGTCTTCTATTCAGACTCTATTACATATTCTGACTGACCAGGGTTTTGCCTGCACACTAGGCATACTCCTTTGATTTGTTGATAGGGATGAAAGCCCAAGAGAATACAAGAATTTGATCTTGACTCAGAAAATAACCTACACGAATATATGTTCTACTTGACCCAAAATGGCCCTCACTTCCTACAAACCCATTACCATGGTAACAATCATCAACTGCTTTCAAAGCTCAAGTAATTTCTGTGGCAGATGCATTTAAATTGCCTACTTAGTACCAATGGATGGCCTTCTTAAAAGCCATAATGAATAGCCTTTTTGACAGAGGAATCTAAAAGTACATGTACGTGTATATAGGCCTTCACAGTAAATGTATGTACTTTATTTAAAAAAAACAATAAATACAAAAATAATAAAGAACATACATGTATTATAAATTAAAGCAAAATTTGTGCAGATAGGTGATTCCAGTAAATATCTAAAAGAGATTGCTAAATATTGTAATGTGAAATAAGCATTTTGGTTCTTCATTATTCATAGTAACTAAAATTTGGTCTTCCGAAATACAATATTATACATGTATCTAAATATTTCAGTAAAACTTTATAACCCTATACCAGGGTGGAATAAAAATGTCATCTTGAACAATAATAACTCAATACTTGAAAAAGACAACAGTTGCACACTATGCATTAAATGATGTCATATTAGCTGGATCAAATAAGTTTCAGGACGTATCTTTGAACACCACTGTTTTTTTTTTTTTTTGGTGTGTGTTTTTTTAGATTATGCCGTGAACAGTTATTCAAAATTTCCACTTGTTGGCAAATCAAGCCCATACTGTACATGTATATGAATTTTTTTGTACAACATTTTTGACACTACATGTACCATAGCTATTGATGATATCATTTTGTGGACAAAAAAGTTCTCTCAACATGTTTTTTTTTTAATTAGAGGTTTTAATTTTGCTTAAGATTTGCACATTTTCTTACGCCAAACTCAAGATATACAAGGTAGGAGTGTTTCCTCCACCACACATATCAGATATACCTGTACATGTAAGGACAATGAAAACATGTAGTCTTCAAGATAGCAAAGAATATGTGAGAGCTGTCCACAAATTATACCACCAATAGATTCAGTAGTGTCAAAAACAGAAAATTTCATGTACATGTACATGTTGGCATAACTCTCTGTCCGATTTCACTCAAATTCTTTTATAGCTTTGATTTAAAAACTTCTTGACTTGAGGGTGTTGGTTTCCTTTAATTCATATTGCTATAATGACCTCCAAGTAGGTTTAGTTCTTTAGTTGTACTACATGTATATCACAAACTACAGTGTACAGCACTGTACCTTTAAATCAGTGTAGACCTTGGGCAATGAACTCAAAATACATGGTAGGAGTGTATGGAATGTGAAATATGGGGTGATGAATACACATGGTCATCGTATATCAACAATGTCATCATATTTCAAACAACTCTCGGATGAAATGGTTTGGATCTCATACATATTGATCAAGTTTCTTGTTAATGAACTCCTTTTTACAAACGATTCCTGCTACTGTTTCAGCAAAAGCAGGTCTAGGCAGACTTTGATGAAATGCTTTCGAGAATCTATTAAATGTCTTGAGGAAAGATTAGATTATTACTACTCTGAAGTTGCCACTACATAAATTTCCAATTTGAATACCGTTACAAGTAATGAATTCATGCTACATGTCCATGTGCTGCGAATGTACATGCACATACATGTATTACTACAGAACAAGAATGAATCATGGAGGTACAGCGTCTCCTTTAGGAGACACTTTTGCAGTATCGGTTGGTCCAGAATGCTGGGCAGTACATATTTATATACATGAGCAGAAAGAGGAAAATTCACTGAAAAATTTGAGTCCATTCCCAACGTCGTATGGTGTGGCATTCTCGAATTAGAGCAGTTTAACTGTGACTAATCATTAAACTCTTTAAATTGGCAATGCAGTGGATAATATATAATCACTATTTCCGTGTTCAAATTGGCAATTTCCGATTAAATATTACAATTACAATTCATTATGGTTCATGTTATATACATATTTTTTTTTTCAAACTTTGTAAGAGTAGAAAAAAATAATTGTTGTTGCCAATTTGAGGACTAAAGACAATTAATTTAGACCTCAAGAAAGCTCTGTACTGCTATGGGTTAACCCTGCACCGTCAATAACAATAATTCTTCAGCAGCAAGTTGCAATATTGTGTCACGTTTCACATACCATAAACTCCTACACATGTATGGAATGCACATGTTTGCATTTCTATTTATTAGAGTAGTTTAATATAGCCTGCCGTTGTCAATTCCCAATGATGTACATGTATCATTTTTATGCAGCTTAGTTTCAGGAAATCCTGTCATAAATTTCATTGAGCAGTTCTGGTGAGGAAGTTTGTTTTGTTTCGCTTTGCTTTTGTTTTGCTCTTTTGTTATCCTTTTTTGTACATTTGTTTGTTTTCTTTTGTTTTGTTTAGTTTTGGAGTTCTGTTAGCGGTGCTGTTGTTATTGATGCATTGGTGGTAGTGGTGGCTTTTGTTTTTTCTTTTTTCTTTTGGTTAAAGGTTTAGTTTGATTTGGTATGGTTGGTATTTTGATTTATTATTATATGTACCTACTATATTGTTTCTTTTTTACATTCAGGAAATATTATGACAAAGACCACATAGAATGTTAAGTATTTCAAAATATCAGAAGCAGAAAAATATTGAGTCACATGGATCATCTCCATTTTATGAACACTGCAATTGAAACCAATCTCTTACACACCAGGTAGACCTAGGGTGCGTTCAAGCGATTTTTTAAAGCTAGAATCACAAATCAAAACGCTGTTACAAAATATGGCTACTGCGGGAGAATGTTCAAGCGATTTTTCATCAACGCTGATTCTCGCTCATTTCAAACCCACCCACTGTGCATCGTACAGCGCAGTTTGACCCAGGAAGTATAGGTCAACTTCGGCGTGCGCTTTCTGAATTTGTTTTACCCCTGAACCGGAAACAGACCATGATAATGATGTCATAGAATAATGATTGAGATCTCTGTTACATTGAATCGATTTTTAGCGACCGTTGTTCTGCAGAATCATGATTCAAAACGCACCTTTTTCAGCATTTCATGTTTGCGTTTTAAAAGACATTTATTTTTACCACCTGCAAAAAATCGATTGAGTGCAACCGAGGTTTAAACTAAACATCTTTGAAAACCGTGATTCTGGGGTTAAAAATGGTCGCTTGAACGCAACCCTAGACTGTACAGCAGATTTATGCAGAGTTTGACATTCTCACACAAGTGTAGAAGGTCGATGAGTAATTTGCACACGTCAGCCGCACACGTTTAGCCCACTGTTAATTATTAGTCCCTGTATTGATCCCTTGATTGTGTGCACACTGTCTAGGATTAAAATCAATGGGTACACACTACATGAGCCTATGATGGTTTGCCGGTTAGGATAATGTACATGTACATACATGTATGCAGGATTGTTGCAGTCAGCATAGGAAAAACATTTTATTTTCAGGGGCTACTTTCAGGTCGACATTTGTAATATCAATATACTGCACAATATTAACCCTATGAGAAAAATTACAGGCTCTTTTCAAAGGATCCACACTAATGAAAATTCAGGGTCTTTATGCAGTCCTATGACTACACAATTTTTGAATTATGGAGTCAAAACCTGGAATGGGGGGGGGGGGGGGGAGGGTGCATGCATCATGGGCACCTGAACACATGTACACATGTAGTACCAAGGTCTGTCTTTTGTGATTATAGGGGGCTCTTTTTGAAATTGGGTGCTACATGTGAGTTGCCGTGAGCACCTATCCTTCTTACCCTGTTCATACAACACTCTTCAGGAAAGTCTACAAAACAAACAGCTTCTCCTCTCACCTTGCATGTAAACACACATCTACATGTAGGTACATGTAGATGTACATGTACATTAGACTTGGGTTGGGCATGGAATTAGATTATTTCCATGGGTTAGCCACATACATTGTACAAGGTGCACTGATAAGCTGAAAATAACTTGTCAAGAGATTGTGACATTGTGTGCGTCGAGATATTATGACACTATGCATCCAAAGATATGATACAGTATCCAAAGTCCTTTGAAAGCACATAAGGACATTATCATGATGTGATAGGTGCTATACAAGAATGGCATACATGTACAGTATTACGATTTCGTCTGCAAGAAAACTTGTGGCATTATGTGGTGGTGTTGACATCATACGTTAGATGGTCAACTAATAAAGTCATCATTTTGGGACATTATTCATCATTAGGGCATTACTGGTTGTACAAAAGAGCATGGTACATACAGTGTACGTGCATGAGCAACATAACCAACATTTTATAATGCATACACAGACCACTATCATATTAACAACAAAACTGTACAAGGCCGATTATGTGCATTAGATAGACTGAAGGTTATTTCCATCAGAATAATATGACATCTTGCAACAAGGTGACAGGTAGCCTATACATTGCATACACACTGTATGCAAACCAACATACATGTACATGTGGGGTATCATTGATCCAAATAATGCACGGTTGGACTCCAGCAGTTTGTCAAACATTGGGGGAAGAATGAGGTATTCAGGCTACATTTTGAGGATACAAACGAATAAAACATTGATTTCAAAGTAAAAATAAAGATCAAATATGAATAATTCTGTTGAGGATTTTAGATGACCATCTCTTTTTGACATGACTACTCTGTATACATGTAGATTATATTACATTCCCACAGGAATAACTGAGGATGTAGGCCTACAGTTTGTAAGCATGAAAAAAGGTTTTTACGGGGCTTTTGTAAAGAGGTTCTACGCATCACCGCATAAAATCGGCAAGTGACCCTCCAGAATGTCTTCCTGTTCCATTTCCCAGGCAAGGCTGGTATAATCCCGGACATAAATCCATTCCTGGGTGGAAACTGGTTTCCTTCCGTACATGAAGAATGATCAATGAAACCTGCATTTCTGATGAGTACAACAGATGTACACTCATCCATGAACCCTTAAAATATATGTCCTAATTGCTATAGGAAGACTAACTTTTGCTTCTTTTTCCTTAACTTGTCCAATGGACCTTGAGGCAGATTAGCCTTGTGCTTAACAGCTTATCCAATTAAAGTCTACAACTCAAAGTACTGTAAAATATGTAAATGTACCATATACACAGAGTAAAAATCCAAATTCCAGGGCCATGTGCATGTACATGTACATGTAAATATTAAAGCTCATGAACAGTTTTGGTAGCAAAAAGCAAACTGGCATGAAACTGATCAAATATGTGGTCTCAAATTGTCTGCCTTGCATAAAAAGACACATCCATGGGTGATATAACGTGATATTGCATTCATGATTTCCAGTGCATTTCAGTGTAGATATCTGAAATAAACTCAATGCAACAGTAACACTGTGCCCTACGCTGGGACCCCTGCACCTCAACCGCTCCCCACACAGTGATCACAACGCTTCATAAACTTGTGGTGTAAACAGAGCTCTCACTGGTTTTACATTTGTGCAAGCCTGTGTGATTTTACATCACTGACCCAATATTCCAATATTTTTCACCTTTCATTTAATATTCAACTTGAGGAGGGAAAAAACTTCACAGAAACATGTTTTTGCTTGTCTTATTACTAACCAGATGAAAGCAAGGAAATCTGACAAATAGTTTTTGAGGACCTACCAAAACTGTACATACCCCTTAATCCATAGTAGTACAGAGCTTTCTTGAGGTCTAAAAAAAAAATGATATCATCCCCCTTTTCCCCTTCCCACTGACTTTTTTTTTCTCCCTCTCTTACTTTTGCTTTTTTCTTCAAAATAACATAATCTAAAAGTATGTATATCTATCGACTAAACAATGATATACATGTACATGTACAATGCAATTTCAAAGTTTCTTCAAAAGAGTCAATGAATCTAAATATGTTCACCATGTATGCATATTCACTACATTTTTAATCTACCGGTACTAAACAACAATTATTAAGCACAACAGCAGACCAACAGGTACTGTATCTTTCCTTTCAGCAGGTCACCTCCCACAAATCAAAGTCCACATTCATGGTATATAGAGAGATCAATGGAGATATGCAACAATTTAATACAATTTCACCTCTAAAGAAAAGGTCACATTATTCACTGATATGAATTTGATCACTCTGATTTCTATCTCTATCATCTGTTCTTCTCTTTCAAAATATCTGTTACCTTCCATACTACAGTAGTCAGTCATTTGAGCTGACTCCGGGAAGGGCAAAAAATAATTTATGAACTTTATGGTTCTTTTTATGTATGTTGGGAAAAATATCATCATATAAATATCCCTTTAAAAAAAACTGCTCCTTAAATGCCCCAATATTTCAAATATGCACGAAACAGCCAAAGTGTTTGGCCAAAATATTTGTGTGTAGTCCCATATATCTATTTCTGCAGAGTGCAGGAATATAGCAAAATTGAGTTGATTTCTTGATATTTTTTTAAAATTTAATAAGCTGAATGAATACACCAAGTGTATTCATTCAGCTATATCCTACTTTATCAACCTCTCCCAATTGCTTTGAAAAAAAAGTTTTTTCCCCACATTTCTATCATATGACCAGAAGTCCACAACTTATGTTTTTGGGGTTTTTTTTTTGTTTTGTTTTTTTTTTGCTTTTTTTTTACATGGAGGCTCTGCAATACCAATTAAGTTTTTAAGTTTAACTCTGCCATCGATGTCAACTACCATGGTAACCTTGCTCAACAGCCAACCAAAATCCAATATTTCATGCAAGTTACATTGATGGCAAAGTTACTATAATAGCAAGTTTTATGCCATGGCACCCAGATATATTTTCAAATAGGTACATGTACATTTATTCAATAATATACTTAATAAATTCTATTTATCAGTCAATCCAGGTCAATTTGCAAAATGTTTATTTGCATTGATGAGGCAAACAATGACATAACTTCATACATGTACGTCTCTTTGAATAGTACAGACAACATTTGCTTATCCGAGAAGATTGAACGTCACTACATGCACCTGGACTTTTTATTTGAAAGTACATGTAGGCCTACATGTACATAAAAAATGCTAAAACATATGTAGAAAGTTTGTTCTTTAAATGGTTGATCCAAAATGTTGAAAGGTAAAAAATTGTGACAGGTTGGTTTTGAAATGATTCAGACTGTTGAATGTTTGAAAGATGGGATCACTATTTCCGTTGTACCAAGTAATGAAACAAGCAGGAGAGTCGTCCTATAAGAAAAGTCACAGTAACATCACCAATGAGGGAAACTTTTCAAAATAAAGAAATCTAACAATTTATTATAAAATAATAGAAATAAATTCACAAGCATCTAGAAATAAACAACAACAAAAAAATTATGGCATCTCTGATTGGGTGTGTTGGTTCCTTGTTACCCACTATTACTGTCATACACAACATAATCTAACATTTCCAAGGCATATTGCTGACAACGGGGATATTTCACAAAGCAGCACAAAAATACACGACCTTATTAAGAATGACTTGAATATTGAAAGCCAAATGGGATTCTCAATTCATAATTAGTCGCAGAAGCTTAAGTTGAAATATCTATGCAGATTAACATTATTATTAACAAAACATTTTTAATTTGAAGAACAATTTAATAGAGATTATGGGAAATACACTTTTTTAAAAACAAGAGGAAAAACTTTGGGCATTCTATAAAGTCTTCCTTAACCCATTCATGACAGAGGGTCCACGTTATGTGGTTTGGTCTAATAACTTTTAATGCAGAACCCTAAAAATCATACCAAATACATGAGCAGAAAGAGCAACAAATTCTACACATACTTTGCCCGTTTTCGTTGCATCAATATTTGTTGTTTGATGCTGAAATTTTTTTAAAGGAAAATAAGCATTAAAATCCTTAAATTGGCAATACGATGAAAATGTTACCGTTTTTCCCTGCAAATTGGCAACTTTATGACTTCTCATCTTACATTCTGTGGTTGTGTGTCAATTTATATTTATTTCAGATACATGATGTTTTATACGAAAAATGTGGAAATAAAAGCAAAATGTTGGTGTTGCCAATTTGAACAATAAAAGCTGATCAAATTAGGCTTTAAATAATTCCTGTCACGAATGGGTTAATATATATATGCACAGCTTTGTGAACCCCCCCCCCCCCCCCCCCGCGATGTGATGAAAACTAATTTTTTCCGGATGTACATGTATATCACAGCAACTACTTCTAAAGATGATTAGAGGAGACTACATGTACATGTAATTACAGTTTTTTCCTAGGGTGAAAGAAATGCTGGTTGTCACAATATACCATTCCAGGATGCAAAAACATGAGAGGCACAATTCATTAACCTCTATCTCATGAACGTAAAGCATTCCAGTATGAATTCTGATACCTTACATGTATATACAGTAATATACAGTATCAGATAACAAGCAATAGAATTTTGTGAGCAGGGTTCTCACTAGAAAAAAAATCCACACATGGTTCCTCCTCTGCGCAAAGCTCGTAATTTTCAGAAGTTTTATGGAATAACATCTAAAGTTAGGTGTGGCAGCAGTATATGCTATAGCAAAAGGATGAAAAATACTTCTTGGTAAGCACGAGTTGTCTACTAATGGCATTATAGTAAAAATACATTGCCAAAAAGCAAAAAAATCTCTGGCATTTATCATTATTGTTAGGAATATATACTCCAATATTTTTTTATCCTTGTTGCCACGCATGGTGTAGCAATTTCTCACATGGTTCTTCCTTGTCTGAAATCCTTTACGAATGGTATTGGAACCATGGGTGTTATGTACTTGCGAGAACCATGTTTGTGAGTATGGTATTCTCCCATGAGAATGTTGTTTGGATTCTCCTATGGGAACACTGCTCAGAGATACAATGTAGAACTACATGTATAACTATGCAATTCTCATAAAAGGGTTCTCTATGAAAAATTAGTACTACAATGTACAATGTATGTATTAAAGGCCAGGGAGTTGTTACACAAAGATTTGCAATCAATCACAAAGTTTCAACAGCCAATCTATAACATTGTTTCATGTACATCTCGTTCAAAAAGGTGACCCGGGACCAATCAGAATGGCTGTTTTAAATTTGCGATTGATCGCAACCCTTTGTGTTACGGGCCCCAGGTGTTATTGATTCTTAAGTCTTTTCAGGACATTTTTCAGGTTAAGGGGGGGGGGGGGGGGGACTACAGTACATGTATACTATCTTACTATGGTAATTGATATTTGATATTTTTCCTGTACATGAAAATGCTTTTGAGTCAATTTTGATAACATTTCTTTGTACTCAAAGTCTCAAAACAAATTTCAATGAGCAATATGTTACAAAGGTATTGCTTTCTCACTGTCAAGATATCCTCAGATTTAATTTATTCAGTTTTAAAATATAACAAATAACAAATACTGAGGTGGACTGACAAAAAAGAAAGGGACAAGAAAATATGAATTAGTTTTAGGTCAAAAATTCTGTAAATCTGAAGAAGATCAAACAAAACAGTTATTCTCACCTTTCACATTTGTTTTGTCTGTGAAATCATCCAAACTGAAAACACTGGGTCTTGTTGCTAGATTCCACATGAAACGCTGTACAAAGAAAGAAAAATGAAAAATAATAGCATCATAAAGGGGTGTTCAGATATGAGGCGACATGTCCCCGCAACAAATTCCTGCAACGGTTCTAGGACAACTCCCCTTGAGCACAACTCCTGAGGGCAACTCTCCCCAGAGGACACCTTTCCCAGATGACAACTCCCAAAGGACAACTCCTCCAGTCCCCGGGGGAGTTGTCCTGATATGCCTCGAAACATTTTTAGCGTTCAGATATGGGGCGACACTGTGGCGCCACTTATGTTAATGAATGCGTATTAATGGTATTAACGCATCAACTCTCAAATAAGAGAACTTTTTCAAAACTTGCGCAAACTCATGACATCATATTTTGCACTAACTTTTTAGTAATTTGATTAGAGCATATTTTTTTGGCAGCCAGGCAGCAACAAAAATGTGTCCTGCCTTGCTGACATTTTTTGTCACCTCATACCCCATTGACTTGTACATTAAATGTTGCAGGGATCTGTTGCGGGGACATGTCGCCTCATATCTGAGCAACCCTTCAATGGTTTATTTTCTCTATTTCACGGTATTTCAGTGCCTACTGTTGGGAAATGAAATGGAAGAAAAATAAATACATCATGAAGGAAAATACAATGTGAATGTCATAAAAGACAACTTCCATAACAAGAAAGGAAAAAACAAAAAACAAACAAATAAAGTTTATTAGGCTATGGGAAGCAAGAAGTTTTAGGTAATTTCTTCAAATTTCTTCTTTATGAATTTCTTCATAATTAATCATTAGTGACCTGATTTTACAGTAGCTCATACTGTGAAATGAATAAACATTGTAATTCTTCCTTTGATTACTGAAAATGGACATCAATTTTACCACCCTATTAAAAAGGGTTGAAAATTTTACTTTAAAACTTTCTAAAAATGTCTATTTTCACAGCCCAGCTCATATTCATGAAGATAAAGGACATTAGATAAACATATGAGAAAGCTTTAAAGATGAAAACATAATCAGCAATGTCAGTATTGAACACTATGGGTAGAGTTATTGATATAACCATCTGCATGTAACCACTTTAAAAAAATACTCGGATCTAGCCTCTACCCGAATCTTTCCTGGATGAATCATGAACTGCACACAGTATTTTTCAGTCTGATCAGCACCTTTGATTACGCAACTAGATATTGGCACTCAATAAATACCTGGATTGGATCTACAGGCCCTGGAGTGGTATTCTGAACACCGTTTTGCGTTGTAACTTCTGTTTTAACTTCTGTTGTACATGTAAGTCACTGACTTACGACACCGCTAAAACAGTTACAAATCGGTATTCTGAGAACTTTTTTAACGGCATTGTAAGTCATCAAAGCCACACCCAACACAGAAATAATATCCAATAGGGAATGTTGTTAGAGTAAAGTCTAAGATGGTTCAGCCAATAAGATCGCTCCCTGGGGAAGAGGCACAGGAAATGCACATGAACTGATAATCGCGTTTTAATGAGCGCATTAATTTGCGCTTAATTTCTTGCTGTAATTTAACTTATATGCGAGCGTGTGACAGAATTTGTTGTGCACATCATCTCTGATCTCATCGCAGATGTTGCCAAATTTCTCCACCCCGAGGCGACAAGTCTTGCGAAATGTTGTTCTGGGAATATCAGCAAAGGTTTATTTGGTCTCTTTATCCCTCTCATTGCGACCAAAAACATAATGAGCGAGAAAAAATGCCGCCATGACATACCACATACAAAGTTAAAACACCTCCCACCCTGTTTTATCTCATGAGCATGAACTGTCCAGTGGAAAGAGTTAAAACAGAAGATAAAACTGTCTTCAGAATACCGTGTTGTTACAAATGGTATTTTTATGCGCTGGCACACGACTTGGGCCAGGCATGCAAAGTTAAATGCGCAGTCAGAAAGATAAAACAAAAGTTACAACAGAGATAAAACAGTTTTCAGAATACCTATTTGCTACAACAGACTTAAAACAGAGTTAAAGCAGCCTCAGAATACCACCCCTGCTGTCGAAGAGTACATGTGTGTACATTTATTTGAAGTTGACCATGGACCCTACTTGTTTGAACCAAGAAAATCTTAATTGCAACCACCAGATCTCTTGCCTATAAACAATGCAAAGGTCAGATCAGTTTGGCAGATACAGAGAAGAATCTCAAGAAAAATGGGACGATGTAGGACAAGAAAAGTACAAACGTCTCTCAAAATGTCAACCTCCTGCCATGTTTCCTTGCACTGTTCTAGAGCCCCAATACCAATCAGAGGCAATCGTTGGAAATGAATAAATAAATGAATGACCAAGTGGCCTATAAGCCTGCTGACGACCCTTACAAAATGGCTCTCAAATTGAAGGCATGGACCCATGCATGTCAACTGCAGAGGAGTCAGAAGGATTAAAGCCAAAAGGGCGTTAAAGCTGAGTTAAGTCCTTCGGGCTCTCAACAGATGATACGTACAGTGTCATGCCTTGACTGTTTTTGATGCAGTGACCAAAAGGGCTTTACAATACATGAACCTTCTTTTGCCATATTTCTTTTGATATGTCTTTTCTTTTTCTTTTTTCTTTTTTTGCCTTAACAACTGAGCTACACGTACAATCTGCTCATGATCTCATGCTTTTAAAGGGAAAGTCCACCCTAGAAGTTTCACTGTTTCAATAAAAGGAAATAGATTTGATGAGCAAAATCGGTCAAAGAATAAGAAAATTACACTCATTTTAATACATTTTCTAGTAAATTACTCTCGGCTCTGCAAATTGGCAACACTGATGACATCATATGCGAGCAGGTCTCCATTCACTTTGTACATGAAATTTCACATTTTCTCAATTTTCTTGGAAGTTACATGTACATGTACACATTTTCTTACCCCAAAAAAGCAATTCTTCTGAACATACATTGACTATGGGGGTTAGAAAATGTGTACATGTAACTTCCAAGAAAATTGAGAAAATGTGAAATTTTATGTACAAAGTGAATGGAGACCTGCTCGCATATGATGTCATCAGTGTTGCAAATTTTCAGAGCCGAGAGTAATTTACTAGAAAATGTAAATGAGTTTAATCTTCTTATTCTTTGACCGATTTTGCTCATTTCTTTTTTAAAATGCTGTTCAAATTTATCTCCTTTCATTGAAACAGTGAAAATTCTAGGGTGGACTTTCCCTTTAATGACATTTCTCTTGTTGATATTGTTAAATGCATCAAATGAAAAGCAAGATTTTCATATCAAAGCTCTCTATTTCTTCTCTTCAACAATAGACACAATTTATCCTATGCTAGATGACAGTCTTAAAATTCCATGACAGTGCTTTGTTTAATGTAATTAAATCTTGCAATTCTCCCAGGGAAAATTGCAGGATGGTGATTTTTTAACTACAGTACTCTTGCAAAAGAGCAAACATAGTGATTGAATGATTTTAGGTTCTTGACATTTTTAATATTAATGAAACTTCAAAGTTCCATCCTTAACTATCAATACTCACATCATTGCCGTGAACCATGAGGTGGTGTGTAGTTATTAACGTTTTGAAAACGACAACCCAGTTCGCATTGGTGGATCTCTTTACAAGCTCGTCTGCTAGGTCTGGAATGCTGATGTGTTCGGCTGCTGTGCACTGCAGCAGATCTACAAATAACAGAACATTAAAGAAAAATTAGTCAAGTTAATAAATAGCACTAATCAAGAGTTGATGGGTGCTTATCAACGTCTCAGAAATGATGTATTCTGCTGCCACCCACTGCCAAAAATTACTGACTGCGTTTGCAAGACAACTTCAATCCAAGCAATAGCAATGATTTATAGAAGCTTGAACATACATGGGCATTCTTTCACCTGAGTGTTTCTATATTAAAAAAAAAAAATCTTATCATATATTCATAATGGATGCATACTAGATATTCCCCAAAAAAAAATCAGTGACAAAAAATACTGATTTTGCAATTAACAAGATGTGGCCACTTTAATGCTCATATTCAATAAACAACATTATGATATTCCTAAATACACTGTAATTTATATTTGCAACAACAGACCTACATTTTCAATTTCATTGAATCTATGCTTTTCTTTTTAAAGACCCCCCTCCCCCCCCCCCCACACCTTCCTTTAAAAAAAAAAAAATTAAATCAACAACTTTTGGTTTATGTTAATATTATCATCCTCCCATTTTAAACCCTTTAAAAAAAAAATAGTTTTTGTGTTCTCTGGGGGTTTCTTGAGGTGAGACATTGTTACAGTGATTTTTTTTTTTCTTTCCATTTTTAAGATCTGGGGTTTTGTTTAACCTTTAAAGCAGCATTTCAAAGTTAATTTGTTTTCAACACCTGTTTGTTTGTTTGTTTGTGTTTTGTTTATTCTGTTTTTAACTCACTATGGCACCATTTACCATGTAGAGCCAACACAATGTGCACAAGCCTGCATTTCTGTTCCATTTTATTGATTGCACATGAAAGAAACCAAGCAATGATTCTGCAGTCTGCATCCACCCTTTATTACATCTCCCGGCCCAATGCTAATATCAGCATGAATATTTGAACAATACCATACCGACAGTAACAATTTTCAATTACTGCTGTTTGTTCTCTCGGGTACGTGCGTTCACTTATCATACCCCTCCACTAAACCCTGCGTCTATCCCTTTTCAGCTGCGGCGCTGCCGAGGCAATCCATTTTCGGGTAAATAGAGAGTGCCATGGCTACTACAGACGATATGTTAATGATCCTGAATAGCAGCGCACTGTATGAGTTGAGGGGAAATTGAACATATAGTGGCGGTTGGACATAACGACGTTGCATTAGTACTACGTGTATGGGGTGGCACTGACTCGTACGTGTACCCATGCATAATCGGAATGGTGACGTTTAGACTTTTAGCTGTGTCACTGGGAGCATGGCAATGATACAGCCTTGGGCTTGGTAATGATGATAATCCTTATGCTGTACATGTAATTCAACTTGCTATCATTTCGTTCATTAAATACAACTACAAGTAATTTCATAGACTTGACGACTCTTCTTCTTCCCACATTCATGTAATAAAAAATGTATTATACACAATTCTATTAGCAAAACTTGTAGGACTCATGATCTTTGCAGACCTTGAAAGAAAAGTGTAGATTTACATGTACTTTCACATATCTTTTGAATATGAAGATCTTTAATTTTTCTACTTTCAGCAAGTTGTCATAACTAGCAACTGAGCAAAAATTTTGAAATTTTCTGATAGTCTATTTCTTGATCTGCCATCTGTTAAAAAATGGGAGCTATGTGTAAAGTAGAAATGCGTTTTTTCTGTGATTTAAAATTACCATTTCGGGGGGAATGTGAAAATAATGCCAGCATGCTGGGTAAAACCTTTGCATGAACATGTGTACATAACTCAGAAGTCATTCACTCCATGGCTTTGAAAATCTAAATAAGGAGAGCAATGTATCTCCTTTGAAACTATTCCAAGTTTAAGTCTAATCTGATAATCCCTTCATTGGCAATACTATGGAATTTCCATGCAACCTTTCATGGGGGATTTGATAGGGCACCAGTGTGGCACTCCTGAATGGTCACTCCTCTTTACATCCTGTTTTCTCTATTTTTCTGGTGATTAGCCTGTCTGACAAGGGCTCATTCTCATTGTCATTTCAAAGATTTGCATGGCCTATCTATATCTTGTACAGGTACAAGATAAGCTATATCATTCAAAAGCTTAGAGTCCAAGCTTCTTTCAAACTTTGTTAAAACAGCAAAAACGTATACACTCGGTTCATCTGGTAAAAATGTCTAAGGCATGCAGCCCACTTTTCATCTATTTTTTTCTGACTACATGTTATACGTATATATGTATACACAGGTACATATATATCAGCATGTTCATCTCCTTTTTCTATGAATCTCTCTCCTTGCATACATAATACATATACATTTACAATGTATCTTTCACCCTCTCTGTCTCTCTGTTTGTCTCTCTCTCTCCCTCTCTCTAACACAGACACTCTCTCCCTCTTTCTCTCCTGTCTCTCCATCTATTCTAACTACAGCCCACACCTTTGCTGAAGTTCGCCTGAGGTCAAGTGCTTTGTCTCACCGCCAGACTCCTACCCCTTGCATAAACCCCCAGAATTCACAAAATACCAACATATACATGTACACGTATACTAAAGCATGGTAGAAGTTTATGAACAGAACTGCATCACACAAATGCATGCACAAAGCCTTATCATTTCAGGATGCCATTATGTGCATAATAGCCTCATCATCCTCAAATTGAAGGTTTATGAACAGGATAATAGAGAGATGAAGACCCTACATTATCCAACCCTGCTGGGTAAATGGATCCCCATAAAGGAGTTATGCTTTGATTACCAAATGATTGGGGGGGGGGGGGGGGGGGGGCATATAGATGTAACGAGTCTAGCTCCCTGTTCAGACACAAAGCATTTATACTGAAAGTCGATAAAGAAGCGTCGTATACAATTGTCATCATATAGCCTACGGACCATTCAGACACACATCCCAACCTCTCAGAAGAAACATTGTATAGATGCGCATTTTTCTACTGCACATTTTTCTACTGCACATGTTGTCATGGTAAGGTCATGTCTCCTTTGACCATGCTCACGTTTAGCCCCGCCCACTTATACCATCCTATGGTCGCCATACGTTCAGACATACACACACATACACGGGCCATAATTCTTTATTGAGTTCTAGTTCGAAACGATGCTCAGACCCTACAAACGTTTCTTTATACGTCGTTTCGTTAGTGTTCAGACACACAAATCCATCATTTTGATACAGCCATACAACAAATTTTTGTGTCTGAACACAGGGTAGGACCCTGTTAATTATAGGGTCTGACACTCCAGACCAAATCTGTAGCACACCTGTGAGACTCTCCCTTGACCTTTCATATCTCATGTTCCAGGCTTGAACTCAAGATTTTTAAAAAAAATTGCTGTGTGTGACTAACTGATGAATAATGCTGATGCGCAATAATTGTCTTGATACCCAAGTTTCTACGAACAATCAAATCATATACAGTCTGTACAGGATCTTTAAAAATGTAGTAATGCAATTTGAAATTGTCTTTTTCAATTTTCTACAGAAGGACAGAATTTGCACACACCAATTCTCAAGCTTTCCACAGCTTTGTATGGACCCACTGATACATGTACCAGAGCCGACAGGCCTACCCATAAAAATGCACATGAATATCCAGTGTGCACCTGATCTTACAGGCATGCAAGCAATAGATTGTCCGTTTGCAGCCAGAAGGACATTATATCTTTATAAAATGATACAAAGTAATGCCCTTCTGGCTCTGAACAGACAATGTGATCATTGCTCTGTCTAAGTTTTCCAAGCAGGACTTTTTTTTTTTTTTTTTTGCATGCACAATTTTTTTTTTTTTTTTTTTTTTAGTTTGTCTTCAGTGCCATGCAGGTTGTTGAGTTTTTGTTTTTAAATTCCTTTTTTTTTTTTTTTTAAAGTTCAAAGTTCAATTTAAAAAAGATAATGTAATAAGGTGATGTTCACCTTACACCGGATATGACTGACGTTACAAATACTTGGCGAGATACCAGACCGTCTACCAAGAATCAATGCAGAAGTAGAAGTAGAAATATGCAAAGGTCATGACCTTTGTGGGAGAATCAGAGAAAGGATGGGAAAGGTTGCTTTTATAACCCCTTTTCTTTTCTTTTCTTTTTTTTTTCCATCAATAAGCTGAGGCAATGGTTTTCTGTGTAAGAAAATATCCGAACTCCTTCAACCTGTGTCAACTGGACTCAGTTCACACAATAGGGTTCACAGAGTGGTCAATTGCTGTATTGAAACATCATCAAAGTGGAAATTTGGTCATTTCGGGACACTTTCTGTGAAAAACCAGCAGGAGCCAATCCGATCTCATTCAACAAGCGTCCTATCGTGCAGAGAACTGACAGGATTTCTCGACTTTACTTTGGCCATGCTTTATACATGGGTGGGGAGAGGAGGGGAGGGAAGGGGGCTCGGGCTCCAGCTGTATGCCTCTAGTCTGCAGTGAGATAAGTTGTACATGTAGACCGAGACACCACAAATTATCTTATAATCAATACCCCGTACTTCATTTATTTAAATATAACTTGCAAATAAAAGTATGAGCAAACAGTGAGCCTAAGATACTGCATGTAGACTAGGACAATACAAGGTGAAAATTAAGAGACATATTTAACATTCACAAAACGATATATTGCCTGCTTGAAGCCGGATGGGCATTAATTTAAGTCTGTATAAAATGATTTGAGTTAATGCCCTTCTGGCTCCGAACAGATGATATACGTACATGTACATGTAATGACAAGAGAATATAAAATGAGCATCAAAATTTGGTGTCAAATCAACAGACTCAGAATATAATCATTAATAAAGGAATAATGTTTGAGAAACTGAGTCACGTTGGGTGTTGGGAAATGAATGTACACACGTTATGAGAACTGGGGGGTGTAATATAAGATACAATCAATCTTACCATCAATTGTATCTCTTTAGTACATGGTTTGCTATAGACTTACGATCGATATCAATCATAAGATTGATTGTATGTTTTATGTTACACCCCCCTGGAGTAATATAATCATGAAGAAATTAACAACTTTCTTCATAAAAACACATGTACATGAAACAAGACTGTAAATGTACATATACATTGTAGTAAGTACTTGAAACACTGCTAAATAAAGTGCCAGCAATTTTTATCCCAATATCCACAAATGCTAACAATTAGAACAGAAAAACTTTAATCCTGGGGAGCATTTCATGAAAAGTCTTGTCAGTGATTTTTACTGACAAATGATGTGCTCTCAGCCAATCAGATGCAAGGATTTCAGTAGCTTATAACAGTTGTAAGTAGAAATCACTGACAAGACACTTCATGAAACGCTCCCCGGAAGCCCCCCTCCCCTCCGGCTCCCTGCCACCCCACTCCCCAAAATTCTTACCACATAACTTCTAAAAATAATGAGAGTGTGAACAGACGTAAATGTGTAGGCTGTAACGAGCATCTGGCTGACACATTTTGATGTTGATAAACGATGGCACAGTGCTTCCTTGACATTGATGAATGCAGGCCCACATTCACGGTACATGGAAGAATTCACCATCACACTGCACATGCACAAGGTTACCATTAGCAATGTTTTCTTGCTACGTGATGAGATGATGCATGATGGGTGTACATTGTACATGACACTATAAGATAAACAATCGACGGTCAACACTAACAGGCACCCAGGACACACAGCACTTGTGCCCAAAATTAAAGTCTATATATACTGTACATGTACACCCGATTCCCCCTCCCCCTTTAAAGGGTAAGTCCACCCTAGAAATTTCACCGTTTCAATAAAAGGAGATAAATTTGAACAGCATTTTAAAAAAGAAATGAGCAAAATCGGTCAAAGAATAAGAAAATTACACCCATTTACATTTTCTAGTAAATTACTCTCAGCTCTGCAAATTGGCAACACTGATGACATCATATGCGAGCAGGTCACCATTCACTTTGTACATGAAATTTCACATTTTCTCAATTTTCTTGGAAGTTACACATTTTCTAACCCCCATAGTCGATGTATGTTCAGAAATCAGAAGAATTGCTTTTTACATAACATACTTTGACTATGGGAGTTAGAAAATGTGTAACTTCCAACAAAATTGAGAAAATGTGACATTTCATGTACAAAGTGAATGCAGACCTGCTCGCATATGGTATCATCAGTGTTGCCAATTTGCAGAGCCGAGAGTAATTTACTAGAAAATGTAAATGAATGTAATTTTCTTATTCTTTGACCGATTTTGCTCATTTCTTTTTTTAAATGCTGTTCAAATTATCTCCTTTTATTGAAATAGTGAAACTTCTGGGGTGGACTTTCCCTTTAAAGGTAGATGTACATGTAGCAGCCCACATTTGCAAGAGGCACCCAATCTGCACAAAAGTTTTACTTAACCCATTCGTGACAGGAATTATTTAAAGCCTAATTTGATCAGCTTTTATTCTTCAAATTGGCAACACCAACATTTTTATTTTATTGCTACATTTTTCTTATAAAACGTCATGTATCTGAAATGAATATAAATTGACAGAAATTATGATGAGAAGTCAAAAAGTTGCCAATTTGCAGGAGAAAACAGTGATTTTAAACTTTCTATCACATTGCCAATTTAAGGATTTTAATGCTTATTTTCCTTTAAAAAATTTTCAGCATCAAGCAGCGAATATTGACGCAACCAAAATGGGCACAGTTTGTATAGAATTTTTTTTCTCTTTCTGCTCATGTATTTGGTATGATTTTTAGGGCTTTGCATCAAAAGATATTAGGCCAAACCACAAAATGTGGACCTCTGTCACGAATGGGTTAAAATTGCTTTAAGCCACAGGAAAGTTTTAGATCCCAGTACATTCCTGTTTAGGACTGAGAAGGAAATATTCAACAACAAATTTTCTTTTATATTCCTTGTTTTGTACAGGCATCTTCCTGCTTTAAGAGTAAAACCATTCATTTTTCACTTATTCTTTGGATTGTTGTTGTAAATTTGATAACATGACACTTTTACATAAATATCTGTCATTTAAAATCCAAATTGACTTATTTCTCTTCTAAGTCTGAAACAATGTTGTGCAAATGTGGGCTACTACCTTTAAAAACGTTCTTTTTTTTTCTAAAACACTCTCTGCTCTCATGCCCTGTTACTTAAGTACACACACAAAAGCAAACAATAAATCCCATTTCTGGGATTTAAATCTACAGTGTAAATGTAAACATCAAAAGGACCCACTTGGTCATGATCAAGCCAACCTTAAAGACCAACAGAAACTGGAACTGAATGTTGAGGCTTACATGTAGGCCTGCATTAAGAAAAGCCTCCAGTTTTGAAACAGAAAATACACTGTGCATGACGTGTACATGCACATGAGCAAAATAGATATACACTTGTTGTAAGGCATTTTTATAGAGACAGTACTCATCCTAGGTTCCCCATTAGCTATGATTTAACTTCATGTTCATTTATGTTATTGTTGTACATGTATGTTGTACATGTATGTAATTACAACACATTACTTTACATGTATTTATTCATTTATTATTTATTCATTTTGTTTTATTTTTCTTACACTGCAGGGTTGGCCTGTTCAGTGTTCATGTATGTACAACTGCTTTCCAAAGGAATCATTCTACATAAAAAATACAATATGTGTACCTGCATCCATAACTGCTCCTTATAAAATTCTGATAAGTGCATGCGATAATTTATGTCCGGATATCCTGGCCAAGCTTCCTGTCTTTCATGTACTTACAGACCTTTGAAGCTAGAAGTAGGATGTTGCATTAACACATCTATTGGCAATTAACACTTTCTCACTTTCGATGAGATACATCCTTCAATATTGTAGTTTCCCACGATATAGTAGTACAGTCATTCAAATATGAATTTTGATTGTGATCATCAAATACATGTACTTCTATTCCAATTTGTTTTGATGGGTGAACAGAAGAAAAGAGTAGCTTTCTTCTTCTGTATTTGTTGGATGTCTTTGTTGGAGTGCTTACTAACCCATAGAGGTACAGTGTCACCTTTAGGGGATGCTTTTGCAGTATCTGTTGGTCCAGAATGTTGGGCAGTACATATTATACATGAGCAGAAAGAGAAAAATGCACCAACAAATTTGAGCCCATTCCCAGTGCTGTATGGTATGGCGTTCTCGAATTAGAGCAGTTTAAGTGTAGGTAATCATTACACTCTTTAAATTGGTAATGCAGTGAATAATATATAATCACTATTTCTGTGTTCAAATTGGCAATTTCTGATTCAATTTTACAATTATATTTCATTTTGGTTTATGTTCATCCATATTCATTTTTTTTTCAAGCTATGTAAGCATGGAAAAAAATAATTTGTATTGCCAATTTGAGGATTGAAGATGATTAATTTAGACCTCAAGAAAGCTCTGTACTGCTATGGGCTAATGTATTGGTTTATCAGCTACATGTACATGTACATGTGTATATTGGGAGAATTTCCATAACACATTTAAATGTATTTTTCATTCACGAAAAAAGGGTTGGGTAAGACTTGTCCAAGTGTGTCTACATGTATATGCCCTGGGCCCCGAAACACAAAGCTTTAGCAACTGATTGTACAATTGATTTTTGCGACTGATTGCGCACAATAATCAATGAAATCAATCGTAAAAATCAATCATACTATCAATTGTTAAGCTTTGCGTTAAAGGGGCCTGATATGGCAGCATTTTCCTTTTATCCCATAGGCCCATTTGTACATACATGTAGGGCTAATCCTATGAAATTATATGAAACACATAATCCAGTAGTAATACAGTTTCAATTTATACCAACACACGCCCCTTTGGATAATGTCCGTTTCTGTAAAGTGACCCCTGATGCGTCCTTCACCGGACAATGAGTGTACATGTACAGACAGTGCATATTACCAACCAGCCTAGTACAAAGTAAACATTTACAGTACACTATTAACTGTAGTGTTGGACCTGCATAAATGTGTAGTACACCGAGCAGTTTATGAATACCAAAATAAATGGTACACAAATTTGCCAATGGACTTTCATATTCTTTTTGCTGATAGGGCTATATATATTTGAAATAAATTAAGACAATTTTCCACATGGGGAAAGCTTTAGTCTCTACATATTCAGACCCAACTGACTGTTGCAAATGCAAAATTTTGCAATGTACACTGTAGATGTCCATAGACCATACACGTATAGTGAGTAGCGTAGAGCATTATCTTAATCAATTTCTTGTAAACTTTAAAATCAAATTATGTAGAACTGCAATTTCAATTTGAAGTCCTCGATACAAAAGCACAGCAACTGTAGGACTACATGTTTTTCACTTTCAGGTTATAAAAAATTTCAGCCTTTTGAGTGTCTGCACTTGTTAACCCATTCATGACAGAGGGTCCACATTTTGTGGTTTGGCCTAATATCTTTTGATGCAAAGCCCTAAAAATCATACCAAATTCATGAGCAGAAAGAGCAAAAAAATCTACACATACTGTCCCCATTTGGGTTGATTCAATATTCGTTGTTTGATGCTCAAAATTTTTTATAGGAAACTAAGCATTCAAATCCTTAAATTGGCAATGTGATAGAAAGTTTAAAATCACCATTTTCCCCTGCAAATTGGCAACTTTTTGACTTCTCATCATAATTTGTCAATTCATATTCATTTCAGATACATGACGTTTTACAAGAAAAATGTAGCAATAAAATAAAAAAGTTGGTGTTGCCAATTTGAAGAATAAAAGCTGATCAAATTAGGCTTTAACCCATAGACGTACAGCGTCGCCTAAAGGCGACGTTTTGCGTGTTGTGAGAAAACTAGGCCTTCCCATGACCTGGGACCTGGACAGGGAGAAAGAGCAAAAATTGGCCAATCAGGAGGTACCTCTCATACCTCATGAATAAATTTGCATGCTGAGCTATTTATTTTAGAAAGGCCCCAATTGGACATTTCACTCTGAGTCCGTACGAGCCTGGAAAATGTTGACGTCGCTGCATAGAAACCGCGCGTATCCAGGAAAATCCCCTATTATCGATATTCGCGATCGCAATATTGTCTGACTGGGACTCAAACATGGCCACCAGTTTGGCTCTGCGATACGCAGGGGAGCTAGATTTTTCCTTTATTTGCATTGTCTAATCATTTTTTCAGTTATTTACATCTATTTAAGCCTTTGTTCAGGATAATTCTTACTTTCTGTGGATATATTAGCGTTTGATTTTTTGTCTAGTGGAGTTTTGGTGAGTTGTGGTTGAGCATTGTGTTTCTTTGATGCGACGTTGATCTGTGCACTGTGACTAGCACAAGAGTTTTCAGTTTGACCAAGTCAGTGCGTGATTTTTCCCCTGTAGTTTCTGCTTTTAGTTTTGCTTCTACACCCCTCTGTCGTCACTGTGAATAACTTTCATGTGATGTATCTTTATTTCTTTACGGAAAATTGTGTTCGTTTGTTGTGTATTTTCCATGGTTTAGCCTGAATTTAGCCTAAACCAATAATCTGTTTTATTTGTGCAGCGCCATGCTGTGACCTGTGTGTGTTGGACGCACTACGTTACGTGTCGTGTTGTATACGTTTGACTGTGAAGTGTGAGTGTAAACAACCGATCGATTTTGGTCTCAATCTCTGCAATCCTATGTTTAGTAGCCAAATTGTCGATACGTCTGGGAAATACAGGTCCTAAATGTGTTGATTCTCTTTCCTGGTTGTGTTCCAATTGAGAATGAAAAATATGACATGAAATATTGTTATGTCTCTTACATCATTTTTTCATCGACATCGTGAATCAGTGCCCTGCATGTCTGCACATGCACCAAGCTGGTGGCCATGCATTCCAACACCCAGACTATATGGCTTTGCCATTTATGAAAAATATAAATAACCACCCCTAATCCTAATACAGACAATCACAAAAACAATTCTACTTCTCTTCCAAAATTTCCCCCCCCCCCCCAGAATTTCTCTTCCTCTTTGATAATAGAGACAATGTATCGCTATGTGGAAAAAATGGGGAGAGGAAAACTTGCTACAAGTCTGATTCATAATCATTCAGGCTTTGTTTCCCATTCTCAACCTCTCTTATCATGTCAATTTCTTTTCTGGCTGGCCAAGACCGAATTTGTTTATAAACAGGAGATAACGTTTCGATAGACACCACCAAAAATCTGTAAACACAATGCAGCTGGCCTCTGTACTGTGCACGTGGCCTGGCCTGGGAGCTTGATCTAGCTGGGGTCGCTAGTCTTTATTTCTAGTAATTATTCCCTTACTATTTATCCTAATAAACTTCTTTATTACAGTTTGATGTATTTTCATTCATATGAATGTCGAATCTAATTCAGACAACTGTGTCACTTGCTCAAATTTCTTATTACAATATTTGCCTCAATAACATGTCTCTAAAAATGCTTACATACATTTGAAAGGTTTAGAAGACAAGACTACACATTCACGCTTCGTTCAGATCACGATACACATTCACTGCACTGCACAATGTCTGTTATCGGGCGGGAAAGTGATAAGCGTATGGCATTGTCCTAAAATTTGCATACGCAGTGTGGGTTGTTCTATTTCCTTCAGGGGGGTAAAACTTTCGGAGCTCATTGATTTTGCATTATGTATAAATCAAAACATGATTTCATGTACATAACTATTCATTTTTCACGTAAATAAATTCGAATAATACAACAATCCATTCTATAATTCTACATTTTTATGATCATACTTTTGACGTAATTGTCTGATCCCTTTGTGAGAAATAAACTCTGCCGTCTGGACTTTTTCGTGGATTGGAGATTCCATGATCGCATGGGGGTGAAATATGCAATAGATTTGGAAAATGAATGGACAATAATGATATATTGCACTATATGAAGAACAGAGCAGAGTGGAAGATGTTTGAATTATTTCATTCTTTTGACTAGACACAGAAAATGAAGAGATACGTGATGGCATTGTTTTTCCCCAATGAATAAAATCATTTTCTTGAGCGCGGACCCTTCAACTAAAATGCAGATGCCAAGGGCTAAAAATAGGATGAGACAAGAGTTGCCGGCGGGAAGGTGTGTACTTTTTGAGTGATCGATGGAAAATATAGTAAAGGCTTGTACGTCTATGGGTTAAATAATTCCTGTCACGAATGGGTTAATATCTATAGGCCTACATTGAAGGCCTAAACATCAACTCAATAACATGGTTACACTGTCTGTCAGGTGACTGCAAAATTCAAAGGCCTATACATGTACATGTAATGTAGCTATCAAAAATGGCAAATGCTTTGGAAACATTAGAAATCATAACATTGTTGCTGCTTGTGTTGTGGCAGTACACTGGAGACATGATTCATAACATTGAAGTACTACAGAGAGATGATAGCTTACTCCACACATGATCCGTTTGTGGTTATTTTGAAGAAGTCTTGGAACAATGTGGTTTGCTCATGTCTAGTCCAATTTCAAAGTCAAAACAAAAAGTGGTATTCTTCGGCAAACTACACATCACTATGCACACTGCCTCACAGCATGTTCCAAGGTGATTTGTGTGCCCCATACACACCCACTCATGAACTTTCCATGGGGTCACCTGCTCCAAATATATCCCCCCTTGTGACCTTTCTTAGGGGTGCATGCTGTGACACACAGACAGCTGGCTATTTCATTCAAATTTTTCCAGAGAGAAATTATGTTTTTTCTTAACCGTATGCCCTGACACAAGTCTGGCATGCATGGCAGTCTCCCATTTTTTTCACATCACTTTTGTATAATGACATAATGCATGATTCATGCAGGTTCCCCAGGAGTCTTGTAGTGGGCCAGGACAATGTACATGTATCTACCTGTACATACAGATTCCACTGGATGGAATAATCATTTGAAGAGCAGGCCTACATAAAAATATACATATAGGCCTAATTTGTTTGAGCAGTAGCATTGTTGGGAGCTCTGTTACACAACAGCGCAGTAGAGTATATTTACATAGTGACTGCGCTATATAAATGGTCTAATTATTATTATTATTATTATTACACTGTACAAGAACACAATGCTACAGACAATATAGATGTCAAAGCTACGGCTTTTACTAAACACTCGGGTCGCGGCGCGCTGGAAAACACTTGGGTCGTGGCATGCTGGATATGGGGCGCCAAGTGTTAAGTTATTTTTTCCAAAACTACACACTTTCTGTGTCAAAAGTGCACTAAAAACACTATTTCTTTATAGAATTCACGAACAGTGAACCATTTCGTCACAAAATGAAATGCAACAGACGATTTTGCAACAAAAATTTCCTACCAGTATGAATAAACAGAAAGGATTTACATGTACATATCTCTCAAGTCACTAGTGTTCAATTCGCCAGGGCATTTGACTTTGTTTTGTTACAAACACTGCACTTCGTGCATAGCAATAAACAAATTTATTTTTAAAAAATTCTCACTTCGAAAGGGGGACACTATTGAAAAAAGAAGGGGCACAAGGTATACTTTTGGCTCAAAGGGGGGGGGGGACGTGCCCCCCGGGCCCCCCCCCCCAAATCTGTGCCTGGTTTTTACACTGACTAGTTTTGGACCGAATAACCTAGTTAACACTTGGCGCACCATACCCAGCGAGCCGCGACCTGAGTATTTTCCAGCGCGCCGCGACCTGAGTGTTTAGTAAAAGCCAAAGCTACTATACAGTGTAGGCCTACAGGCAATACAGTACATGATGTACATGTACATGTAGCAGTTCAGTCCACATACTGGTTCACATGGACACAGCCACACAAGGTACAATGTAGGCTTATGCGGACATTTGCATCATTACAGAGTACAGTGTAAGCATTTTTATGCTTTAGACATTTGCATGTCCTCACAGGCATTTTCATAAAATGCAAGCGTTTCATTATTCTTTTTTTTTTTTTTAATTTGCCCTCCTATTTCAATTCATGCCTATTTTACACACTAATCAAAACTACAACGGTGTAGCACACTTGTACCGACATGGAGCTCCAAATCAACTTAAGTTACAAGTCCCAGCCCCTAAAAGAATATTTTTTTCAACTGCAAGGGCATTTTCTAAACACAAAATTCAGAAAGTACATGTACATGGACTAGGATAATAGTACTTGTACATGTACTACCCTGTATCCCACGTTACGCCCCTTTTGGGGACATGCAAAATGGACTGAAAAACTAAAACTAGTGTATCTTTCAGATGAATTCAGAATTTCAAATCCTTGTCTGTAGAGACAGCGATGAGTTTATCCTTTGGTCTATACAATGTACATGTACATGTACATGTACGTGTATCACCTCTACTGTAGCAAGGCTCAACACTACATGTACATGTAACAGGTGCTCGGAACACAAGGGCCCCCCAAAATTTACATGTAGGTCCAGACCCCCAAACTTGAACAATTTGAACACAGAGCTCAATACCTTAACAGCCCGGAATTTCAATGCGGATTACCTACAAAACAAGTTAGTGTGGAGCTCTGTAAGCAATGTAATCCTAGGTGGGAGGATGAATGTGTGCCTGAGGTAGTCACAGCACAGCCATGAGTCATGGTGACAGGGGAAGCCTGGGACTAAGAGGAAATGACAATGGAGGGCAGTCAATGTTCGTCTGTCTGCTTCCAACCTGTCCATAAAAAGCGTGCATTATTCATGACTGTATATACCGGGGCTAGAGTAAAAACTCACAAAACCATGATACACACCGCTTGTTCATACATGGTGTATCTTGGGTACAGTGATTTCAAAGAGCTTTTAAATTACAATTACATGTAATAGTGTGCTTCATACATGTAGGCCTAGATGTAGAAATGTTAGTGATTCTACAGAGCATTAAGGGTATTTTGATGTTCTTTTAATGCCGATACACTGTATATGATCATTCACTCAGTTCTTATAAGTTGCCTTTGAAAGCACTACAACATGAATCACAAGCAACTGAATTCCACTTAAACTATGTATATAGCTTTAATGATTTAGAAAAATTCTAGTATACAAATGCTACAATGTATAAAGTTACATGTAGTTACAGACCTTTTTTGGACCTTCAATGTACCATGATTTCCCAACCAGCTCATTTTCATTTTTCAAAATCTTTAGCATGTGCTCCTTTCACAGTTGCTGTTGTTTTATTGCATTGTAAAATTACTGAACACATGCGACATCCATTTTTCTTGAATGGCAAGTACTTGCACTAGCCAAAGGCAAGTGAGTCAGCAGAAACATGTAAGTCAGTCTGTTGAAAGGGGATATTCAACTAGCCTTGAATACTGAAGAATTTTGAAGAAGTACATGTATGTATACATCTCGCCACAGTAGTTTACGGTTAACAGAAAGAGGGAAATTCATAAAAAGACATTTCTAGATCTTGAAAAATATATCCAACATTTATAAGAGTCAGCACACTCAAGAGTACATGTACACATGTATGT
This sequence comes from Echinometra lucunter, assembly GCA_029962745.1. NCBI lineage: Eukaryota > Metazoa > Echinodermata > Echinoidea > Camarodonta > Echinometridae > Echinometra > Echinometra lucunter. The sequence continues at coordinate 24,161,566 of CM057160.1, read as the reverse complement.
CTGTACATGTTCTTCTTTTCTCTTCAAATTGATAAAATTGGAAAGGAAAATAAACTAGGTGTACATATTCAAACATGTACAAAGTAAATACACACCTCACAAAAAGGAACTAACCACTTTGTCTTGAGATCATAGCTCAAATATGGTGTGTTGTATCAGACAACTTTTAACAGAATTTGAAAGAAAATTTAATTCCAAACATTTTGACATTTCATTTGTTGAGATCGAATAAAGAATGTGAGCACAATGGTGAATTTTATGCAAATACATGTACCTCCAAAATAAAAGTTGCAGCAGCCCCTATTGATATGTACACAGAGATAGGGATTGCTGCAACTTTTATTTTTTGAGGTATTTGCATACAAATCGCCATTGTGCTCACATTCTTTTAATATTCGATTTCAACAAATGCAATGTCAAACTGTTTGGGATTAAATTCTGTTAAAAGTTGTTTGATACAACATGCCATATTTGAGCCATGATCCAAAGACAAAGTGGTTAGTTACTTTTTGTGAGGTGTGTATACATGTACATGTATGCAATGAATGCACAAATCTGCATGGGTGCAGTTCACTTCTGAGCTTCGATGCTTCCTGTGTTTACTGTTATTACACGGTGTCTTCAGAGATAATCCCTTAAAGATCAAGTTCCTCTCACGGCTGCTGACATGACGTCTGTCTCGAGGAAGGGGGCGCGATGATGTCACTCCAGGAATAAGGTGAGTCACATGATAGGGTAGACACGTCACATTATGTGTAAATGAAACACTATGAAAATCAGAACCTTAAATTTACAAAATGTACAATGTACATGTACATACAGTATGTACATGTAAATTTTATGTAAGGTTGTAAGCTTACAGGCAATTTACAATCCACTTGTAAGTGACTATATATTATTAAGGCATTCCATTAAATCCATTCTCCCTTTTCACTGAGCAAACTGACATGATGTCTGAGCCTCTGAGGGTGAAAAGAAAAGGCACATGACAGGCCTCACTGGCAACATGTACATGTACATGTGTAATGGTTGAAGTTGAAGACTAATGGGGTGTTGCAAGAAAGTTGCAATCGATTGCAAATAATTGCTTATTTTGAAACAACCATTTTGATTGGCTCAGGGTCTGCCCTTTTAAGAAGACATGCATGCAACAGTGATTTTGATTGGCCAGTGACAATCAGTTGCAACTTGCAATCGATTGCAACTTTCTTGCAACACCCCATAAGTGTTCCTTTCCTTTGGCTAAGACAAAGTTTATCAATTATGCTTGTAAGCTGTTACAAACATCTTCTACAAAGAGTACAACAGGAAGACTTGCAAGAGGCCTGCCCAACAAAGCAACAAGTATTCTATGTAAATGAAATACATGTACACTTAACTTGAAATGTGACTCCATGAAACAGTTTGACAAAAGAAGATCATCAATTTTTCTCTTTTCTCAAAGATCTAGGTTCACTTATTTGGTCACTTTATTAATTTGTAATGCTTCATTTGTCAAGGGAATTTTCTTTTGTTTCCAATTTGTTACATTCTAAAATGCTACCGATAGTTATCAGGACTAGCATTAATCTTTCAATGATTACAATTATGTACATACATGTAGGATGCAGATATGAAAAAAATCATATACGTGTACATGTACTATATGATTAACAAAGGAGTTTTATATATATATACACATGTACATATGTACATGCACACTGTACAAGCATGCATGAACTTATTTCCTACATGTAAAATATGTTACATTTGTACAAGCAGATAATTTTTAACTTGTGCAGCATCTGAGCTTTGACCACCATTCCGGTGCACATCTTACGTGTACCCTTTCCAGTCACCAGTGGGAGGCTCAGTCTGCTTTCCCGTTCATACAATGTATACTAACAAATGAATCACACACACGCAAGCACACATGCCAATTGTTACGGCTCAACGCATCCAACTCGGAATGCATGGTTGAAGATGGTTGAATGAACAGAGTCAGGAGGACTCCCAGTCAGAAAGAGAGAATGTCCATGTCGATGATTCACTCATCAGCTACAGAAATCACCACTTATCAAACAAATGATTCACAATAACAACAAATACTGTACATGATTAAACTTGAATCATAATCATCCATTTCATTAATAATGTACAAAAGGCATACATGTACTGTAACTCCATGGACACTGTATACAGTGTATTTCTTGAGCTGGACCAGCAAAAAAAATACACGGGAGCTGAGAGCGATTTTGCTCCCATGAGCTATCTAATAGCTCTGATTACATCCACCAGAGCGAAAATTTTTGAATTATACATGGAAAAATCGCTCTCGTAGGCATCTCTAAGTATGGGCTAAACTACAGTAACAATAGAGATATGCACTGAAAAAGTAGCCCTGATAAAACAGGAAATGGCTCTCTTGAAAAAAATTACGAGAGCGATTTATTTCGTTAAATAACAAAAAGAGCTCTAGGGAAAATAAAAAGAGTAATTTTTTGGCTGAGCTGGACATGTGCTGTGAATCCTGTGATACCACTTGATAACAAATGTTTATTCCAAGTTGGAATATTTTTTACTCTACATCATTCCCACAAACAAATTTAGAATCAGGGCACATTGTGAAGTACATACATCTCAACCTCTTCTCAATGAATAACCACGTCTAGACCACAAATGTCAAGGAGAGTACAATGGACATATTTGCAAAGATGGTTTGACCTTCCGTCTTCCAGGATATCCTCTCAAATCTAGATCATCATCAGGTGACTATCCTGGGAATACTAAATACTGCAGAGGAGCAATATTCTCTTTCTTTGTGGGACTTACAATAACTAATAAAGAGTACAAAAACCCCTAACCTTAAAAAGTAATTAATTTACGGCAATGGATCTCATCCCTTGTGGCACTGTCGGCACAGTATGAATGGACGTTGTACAGTGATAATCCTTTGATCATGAAAAGTCGGCTTTTGCCTAAATATGGAAGATGCAAGCAGAAAATCTGACTATGGAACATATTGGAGAAGTTTCTGGTGAAAATTGGAGAAAGAATCTGATGCTCTAGTTTTGAAAATCAAGATCACTTTTTAAACCTACATGTATGATACATGTACTCCTATTGGTGTAACAGCCAGAGAGATATTGTACATATTTAAATTTCACAAAGTACCATATCCCTTTACTTGAAGATAGAAGAGGGCCAGTCAAGACTCAGTCATGACTTAATAGAGAATGAAGAGACAGGGTTTTCTACCTAGACCTTCTTCTTCTCCTCCTATATGTATCTCCTCCTCCACTTCCAGACCTCCTCTTTCTCCTTTTCCTCCTATTCCTCCTTCTCCTCCTCTTCCTCTTTCTCCTCCTCTTCCCCCTTCTCCTCCTCCTTCTTCTTCTCCTTTTTCTTCTTTCCTCCTCCATCTTCTACTTCTCCTTCTCTTTCTCCTTCTCCTCCTCCTCTTCCTCCTCCTCCTCCTCTTCCTCCTCCTCCCCCTTCTCCTCCCCCTTCTCCTTCTCCTCCCCCTTCTCCTCCCCCTTCTCCTTCTCCTCCTCCTTCTTCTTTTTCTTCTTCTGGTCACCATGAATTCTATCAGATGTGTAAACGATTGTCAGCACTTCTCCAGATCCACAGCCTAGCACAGGCCAAATGAATTTCTAGAATTTAACTACATACAATGTAATCCTGGTAAAGACTGTGATTTTATTTTCTAAACACTTGCAGAACATGCAAATTCAAAATGAAAGCACACAAGACAAAGACACAATTGCTCAGCAGTTACATGACATGTACAGGTTTGTGCAAAAATAAAATAACGAAACTGAAATTCACATTTATTTCCTTCTGAGACAATAACAGTTGTCTATCAAATGTGCATACATGTACATGTAAATCCAAAATGCCTGCTACATGTAACACCTGAAAAGTGTAGTTTTTGTAGGTGACGCTAAAATCATATAGCACCCCTGAAGACAGGGGGTGGGGGCAGCCGCAACCCCTAAAAAAATGCAAAAATAGAAAAAAGCTTACTGGAGAAGAGAAAAAGGCAAGACTTCCTTTTACAACTACCACCCAAAATAAAAAAAAATACATATTTCATGTAGGGGTGTAAAATGGAAAGCAAAATATATTTTTAGGGTTAGGGTTAAGGTTAGGGTTAAGGTTAGGGTTAGGTTAGATCGGTTACATGTAGGCCCCATTAAAAATGTCACCCTCTTTTAAAATGACGGGGTAGAGCACATGAAAACAAATTTGGGAGGCAGCACAAGAACTCTTTCCAAGACACCAAAGGTAAGAGAACGTAGGAAGAGAAGGAGCAGACAAGGAACGAAGTGTGCAAATCACTCAACCACTCAGTAAGTTCAAAAGATCATTTCTGCATTCTGTCTAATGACTTGAGTCTATCTTAACGTTTACACTGTTTAACAAGTGAATCAAAAACTTTTGAACAGAAAAAAAAAGTGAGCAGTGACAGACCTACATGTAACGTTAGTCAAAGATGATGACACAGAGGTCAAGATCTAACAATGTCTAATACTCTAGAATAGATCTAATTTTGTAAGAGATCAAGTGGAAGTCGTGTGAAAAAGGGAAACCCTCCACTCTCATTTTCATTCAATTCATTCTGCACAGTCAAATAACACTTAACAGTCAATGACAATAGATATCTACAGAATTTCTCAGCTTTGGCTTAGCCTTAACGTTAGATATAATTTTAAACAAGTGGATAAAAATCTAACAAAGATTCTTATAAGTAAGTAGGCAAGTAAGATACTCACAATCCAAATGTTTTTTCTTCGGTCCCATCAACTCCTCAGTCGTGGCTTTACATACCGACTTTGCCAGGTCCGATCCCGCTATCGTGTGACGGGCCGCCTGCATGCGATCCACAACACTTTGTCGTCCAGACATGCTGGAAGAAAACAGGTTAAAATACCAAGTGAAAATCAAGGAAATTCCTGGAGTCTTAGTGTGTGTTTTGTAGTCGTAATTATATCCAAAAATGTCCTCAGAAAATGTGGGTTCGTTGCCGATAGTGGGTGGAACAGCACTTCGATACACCTGTCACTGCGCCTCTCGTATACGTAGATGTCGCGATCGCGCGCGCGCATGAAAAAGGGCGTGCATATGAGATCTCTCAAGCTCTATTACTAGTATAGTGCAGTGGGATAGGCCGCCGCGCGTAATATCGGCGAGCTCCTCCTAGCGCTAGCTGCGCTAGCTAGCGATAATGTAGTGATAAATTTAAAGATGAAATACGTCTGCACAGTCCTCAAAATGATCACTGAAAGTCACAGAAATCTTTGGTGCAACAGTAGTAGTTTGAAGAATTAATTAACACGACCTAGAAAGTCTTTATTTTATTAGGAGTCACATGTTTCCATACGGTAGTCATAATGATGAATAAAAAACATCACTAGCGTACTGATGGGGGTGGGGGGGCTTGAGGGAAGTTGCCCCTAAATAAAATTCAAACGTGGTTTATTTTTAACTGTTAATTCGATACCAGTGATTTACAACTGTTGCTGAAATGACATGATTTTATGGGGGGGGGGGGGGTCCTCATTATTTTGTAATTTATAGGGGGGAGGTTTCTGCAAAAAAAAAAAGTTTTTGCTCATCAAGCCACTGAAAAACACGACCTCAGTACCATCTTTTATTTTGGATGGCAAACTTTGCCCTATTTAGTTTGGTGCGACAGGTTGAAAATAAATTAGTATAGATTATGTAGATATGGCGTACTGAAGGGCAGCCCCCCCCCCCCCCAGTAAAATTCAACTTAGACGTGGTTAATTTCTAACTGGATAACAGTGATTTACAAATGTTGCTGAAATGACATTATTCTCCCGGATTTTTTCCTCCCTTTTTTGTAACTTTTTTTTCTGCCCCAAAAAGTTTTTGCTCACTACGATACTGGATTATTTGATTTATTCGTTTTACAACTTGTGAAGGAACTTAATCATGATTTCGGCATACTCTAGTCACAAAATTAGGGTTGGTGGTATCCTGGGGAAAATTCGAAGCCTTTGGGACTATTGGGGAAGGGATGAGACGTAATTATTTCCTCCCTTGAAAATCAGAGGGAACTCTAGCTCTTATTCTCCTGAAATTCAGACAATATGCCTCCTCCCAATAACGCTATTCAGCCGCATTTATATACAGTTACATCTTTAGTTGAGACTGAGATAATTCTGCGAAATGCTCCAAAAAGAAAATGCAAGAAATTATAAGGAATCTTATTTTCGATTATCATGATGTAGGAAATGATGACGACGACGACAGTGATAATGATGATAATGCTGGTGATAGCAATAGCAGTAATAATATTTTTATATACATGCAGGTGAGCTTATGGGTTGTAGTTGCATGACCCTACCTTTCATGATTATAATTACAATAATGCTATAATAATAATACAAGATGATAGTAATAATAATAATAATAATAATAATAATAATAATAATAATAATAATAATAATAATAATAATAATAATAATAATAATAATAATTAATAATAATAATAATAATAATAATAATAATAATGATAATAATAAAGCCATATCAATTATACATAACACACACACACAAAAATAACCACGACAAAGTCAATCCGGGGCGGCGCCAGTGTATTTTTATAGGGGGCGCAAGTCTTGGCCGACATGCAGGTGAGCTTATTTAAGTTTTAAATAAATAGATAGGGCTATAGTTGCATTACCCTACCCTTTCTTCCCCCATACTCTTCTTCTTCTTCTTCTTCTTCTTCTTCTTCTTCTTCTTCTTCTTCTTCTTCTTCTTCTTCTTCTTCTTCTTCTTCTTCTTCTTCTTCTTCTTCTTCTTCTTCTCTTTCTCCTCCTCCTCCGTCTCCTTTATTTACCTAAAAAAATCATAGGGGAGGCTACTCCTGCCCCTCCCCTGTAGTGCCGCCCCTGGAACCAATAATTGTTGCTTTAATGCCGAATTGAATAATAATCTCATAAATTTTATTCCTTCTTCTACTTTTATACCATCCTTTCCTTTACATTCTTTCATATTATTCGTCTGTCGTCATGTTATGTTTCGTACCTAAAATCTCAGAAGTTCTGAGGTTTATTTAAATATCTTGAATTATCATGTCTTCACCTTAGGGGGCAAAACAGTGAATCTCTGTATAATTTGTTTCCTGATTCATCGAAAGCCAGGTATAGTCGATGATTATGATATGCTGCAGCTTTCTTGATTTATTTACACGACTTGTATTTCTTATTACTTGCATGATTTTAATGACTGAATAGAACCAGTGGCGGCACCAAGGGGGGGGGGGGCACGGTGGGGGGGCATTTGCCTCCCCCCACTCAGAAGGTTTGCCCCCCCCCCAGTTGCCCCCCCCCCCCGAAATTTTGAGGACTGAAAAGAAAAATTATACAGTAATTTGTAAATAAGTAGATGTTTTCATAGGCATCATATTCAAGGTGTGAAGTGCTCTAAAATATCATTTTCTTCCGCTCTTCAAAACTTCGATTGAAAAAAAAAAGTGGCTATTTTTGGCTCGCTCGCTTCGCTCGCTCATCATATTTCAGAATATTTATTCAAAAATGATCAAAATGATAAAAACCAAAAAAGCGGTTATTTTTTGTTCGCTCGCTCGCAAAATTGATATTAAAATGTAAGAAGAAAAAATAATCCAAAAATTCAATTATCCCCCACTCCTCAAAGTGGATTTACGCCGGCGACTAAAACTCGCGTTTCACGCGCGATTTTTCCATACATGCAAAAAAAAAAAAAAAAAAAAATTGACTGCCCCTGCCCCCCAACATTTTCTTTTGCCCTCCATTTGCCCCTCCCCCCCCCCCCCCACTTTAACAATCCTGGTGCCACCACTGACTAGAACCCAGTACAATAGAATAGAATTGAACCAGCTGAGTATAGGATTGAAATGCATTAAGCTGAGTTTGAATAATCACTCAAAATTATGTATATAACGTGTGGATCATGCTTTTGATTATAACATACGGAACTTTATTAAAATTGTTGTATTCTATCATTCTCTTCTCTTGGCCATTAGGATATAAATTTTGAAAGAAGATGAAGAGAGGGATATAAATATAAGCTACATGAATTCGAAGTTTCTATTTCACCTAATAATAATACTAAATTTATAAAGCGTATAATATAAGCATTCACTTCTCTATGCGCTGCACATTTTGAAATATAAAAAAAATATAAACAAATGAAATATGACTAGCAAGCACTACAATCAACGAAATAGGTACATAATATAACAAAATAGGTAAATGAATGTTGATCATGATTAAGGAAGGCGGAAAAGGTGGGTTTTAAGACTATGAATTTGAAATTTGCAAACTTGGGTGCCTGCCAGTACCTGTCACTATAGATCTAAAAGATGCTGTAATGAAGATGAGCTTGGAAGGATGCAACTCGTTATTATGTCGCATTAGTGAACATGGTGAATCATAATTATGCAGTCTAAAATGGAGCCTATGTAACAGCGATGGTGGGGCGCTATGTCGAATACTTTGTGAACTGCATGGATTGCCTTATTTCAGCATCAAACTATTTCGATCTTTCTATTCATTAAAAAGGGTTGTAGCTATTTCAAATTTCTGATAAAGATGCGGTGAAGGATTTATTCAGGGGGGGGGGGGCAAAAATTTTTCATATCACGGGGGGGGGGGGGGATCCTCTACCTATACCTGTATAGAAGGCCGTTTGAAGGGGCATTATATACTTTTGGGGAATGTGAATGCAATTAGTCTCTGCTTCTGTTTTCTCTCTCTCTCTCTCTCTCTCTCTCTCTCTCTCCTCTCTCTCTCTCTCTCTCTCTCTCTCTCTCTCTCTCTCTCTCTCTCTCTCATGTATATTCGCGAAAACATGAATATAGTAAGTTTTTTCTGTTCGTTCCCTTACGTTTCATCGTGAGTTTATTATCTGTATGTTCAAGATTTTTCTTCTCCTGCATTTTAATATATTTCCTTTGCCAACTATAATAATGATGATGGTGACGACGACAATGATAATGATGATAATAATAATGATAAAAATAAGGATATACGGCACAATGAATCCCTTGGTTTATAATAACGAGAAACTTCTCAAAAAGAAACAAAATGGTATCTATAAATGAAGACGACGTTCGACTGATATCAAGGTCCCATTGTCTCACAGTGAGAAACTTAGGCCCTGTACTCCGCGGAAAGTAAAACAAACAAGCAGACGATGCCGCCATCGACGTCAAGCAACTCGCTCATGACAGACTCTTGCATCACAAATTTTCTTTATAACAAAACGTTAATTTCCAATAAATTTCTTTGTATTTATAAGTAAACTGCAAAAATAATGTCTGAAAATAGTATATACTGTATTTGATTTGTTTATTTTTCCGTTTCACAGTATATACAAAACAAATATATGAATTCAGTAATCTCTAAGACAAAAGTAATATGATGAAATAACATAAAAGAAAGAACAGAATTATTGAGCTATACTGAACAATATCAAGTTGACCAGGCTGAGAAAAAGATAGTAAAGACAGTATTTACTGTAATTATTAGATTATTCTTTATCACTGAACGCAGAAATCAAATTCAAGCGAAAAATCAAACAAACAAACAGACAGACATACATGTAACAAAACAAAAATGGTCTTTATTTATTTATTTTTTTTCAGTTCGTATAATGATATTTTTGTGAGCATTACCTGATAGGATGGCGTGTTCGTCCACCGACTAGATACTGCATAGCTTCCACCGTGTATTGCATAGCCTGTTTTGATTTATCCATCTTGAAATCTGCTTTCCTGAAACTCTTAGTTCGCTCCTAGATTACAAGGCTCTGTGATATGGCATCAATCAGAATGAATTATCCATTTGTATTCAATTCAATGATATTATCATATAGGAGGTCGGGGGAAGAGGGGGACGTGTCCCCAGCCCCCCCCCCCCCGGACCGTACGCAGAATTTTTTCCGGGGGGGGGGGGAAGATGCGTACAAATTTTTGAAGAAACTGGAAAGCGAGGGAGTGAAGCGACCAAGCTAGTCACGAGCTAGAGGGCCCTTTGCATTTTTAAAAGTGAAAGTGAAAGATTTGCTGCAGTTTTTTGTGGATTTCATGATGAAAATTATCAGTAAAAAAATGTGAATTTTCGAAATTCACTGCGTACGGCCATGGTCCCACTCGATTTTTTCTGGGGGGGGGGGGGTCGTCCCCCTCGATTTTTAAAGCTTAAATATTTTATTTTTCTATTTTGAGTCGGGTGACTAAATTTAGGCCAACCTTATAGACCTAGAATGCATTTTGATGGCAAAATGTGACTTCTTTCATTATTTTTTGTGGTTATTTTTAGCTCACTCGCTTTGCTCGCTCGCATTATAACGATCATCCCCCTTCCACTTCTCAAAACAGATTTTCGGTGGTTGCCTTCGGTGTTTCTGTCCCCCCCCCCCCCCCCCCTGCACATAATGATCTGTATTTGTCCTTATATCGGTAATACTTCCTATGTGTCTCTGCTAGCATGCTACATACTGTGGGATTATGCAAAATATATTGGCGTACAAGGGGCTAGCTTCCCACCCCCTGACTCCAGCACGGACTTGCAGAAGAACACACCACTGGCTGTAGCAAGTGTTTCCTTGTTGATATAAAATAAAATAAATGAAATGAAATAATCGAAATTGAATCGATCGATACGCCTTCTACAATACGTGCATTACAGTAAAAAAAAAAAAAAAAAAAAAAAAAAAGATAATCTGCCAAGTTGCCCCCCGGATCCCGCGTATTTTTGCACATCAATCACTTCAGCTGCGAATGGATTTTTCCCACCCTCAGACGGGTAAGAACACTATATAGTAATGTCTACAGTGTCTTGTTGGAGGGGTGAATGGAAACAGAGGTACAAAGTTGAAAAGGGGTATATAGTTTTGAAAGTTTAAGCTTGATGTGCAAAAGCTATTCATTCAGCCTCTTGAGGTATACATCCAATTAAACATTATCGCATAAAAACGACTACGGGAGGGGGGGGGGGGGGAGCAGGGAAATTTGCCGACGAAATTTAAAGGGAACAGTTATACCCTCACGTTTATTTTGCCGACAGGATGCCTTTATATACCTATAGGCTTGTTAAAATGAATATGCAAATTTATGGACGCCATGCAGTCATTAATGACAAAATATTGCATTCCCCTGCTAAGAGATATTGATTGCTCGATTGATTGAAAGGTGTAACGAACATATTTATCAGAGGTCCGTATACAGGCTGAATTACATTGAGTTGCGATAGCTTTAACGTGATATAGAAATATCCAAGACAAAATGAGGCATAAAATCATATAAATTAACTCATGGAATTCACAGAAACATAATAATAAATCCTCATAATAATAAATCCTCATCCCACTTTCAAACAATACAATAACCAGCCCTCATGCATGCTAATAATGGAAGCCATAAATCGTCACATTAATATTTCTATATGAATGTGATTGCACGTACATGTATGGATATAAATATTGGGTTCTTTTTTTCTATGATTTCTATGTAATATCATAATCATATTTTTTATTTACCCTTGGACAATATTCCTCAGTACCTGAGCACTCAATTTCTATGCGTTTTCACTTCTATTGCAGGCAGTATACCCCACCAAAACATAACAGTGGCATGCAGCGAGGAAGGATATTGAACCTCATAATTTTGATCACATTCACGTCACAATTGTCCTCCCGGTGTTTATGTTAGACGAATTGGTTTCAAGTTTTGGCGCCGGGGTGCATCAGTGGACACTGGAGCACTAGTCATCTACGTGAGATATTAACTCACTACTCTGGCATTGACTCTTAACGTGCCTTCCAGGTTCATCAGAAAAATACGTACCACCTTCTAGATTTAACTTCCTTTAACTATGGTTGTGATAATGATGAAACTTTCACTGCTGAAAATATGGCCGAAGACAATGAATAATGAAGATGTATTCCCTGTCTTATAGATGTGAAATGACTTCCCCTTTCTCATACATTCCGTTTAACGTAACTCAGGGATGAAAATGTTTCTCATTTCTGCGATCCAAATTAAGCAGGATTGTGGAAAATAATATTGTTTTAACTGAAATCCTCGAAAGCCAACTTCACCAAGTCTCGTAATCAATGTAGATGAACTATTCTGCATGATCGTGGAAGATACCGGACATTATAGAAAACATAATCGCCAATATGCATTTGAATTTCCTTCTTATAAAACGATGTACTCCATTATAGCTCCAAAGCTTCCACAGAATAGCTTCAAAGAATGCAGTTCCACTTTACAAAGAGAGGCATTCAGTAACATTAATTATTTCCGTCTTTTTGGAGTCTGCGACAGACAGTGGCTTCCTCCTCCCCCAGGCGATTTCATGAGATAGTCAAAGGATGTCAAGTGATTATATAGTATTAAGTTAAGCAACCTCTTCCTCTCATGATGCCTTTCGGTATTCCAGGCACACTATTCCTCCTCCATAAAAATTATTGTTATATACAGGAATCTTGAAAAGTACTTTGTCTCCATGAGGTCGCATGCTACACAACCTTTCCTCTGAGCAATAATGATGCTTTAACCAGAGGCATGATGTGATGCCTTCGAGTTGGTTCCTAACGGTATTTGGGGAGAAAAGATGACAAGCGGACGAGATGAGAAAGGCAGTAACCTGAGACGAGACTTAATTCCCTCAAATTCCAAAAGGACTTGCCTTCAGAAGTGCAAGTGTAAGGGTATAAGCCCAAACTTCGTGTGCATTTATTACTATTCTGATGATGAGATTATGCTCTATAATTTGACAAAATATACCACTCAAAACGAATTGGCTGTATGGTGCTATCACTGGATTTTACACAGATCAATACCATGAATAATGAAATCGGTATGAGCCTTCACACCAAACTAGTAAATTAGTCCAGTTTGTACGGGACGATATGATGCAGCCTGTATTAAGATCAATACAGTTTCCCCCCTGTGATAAGAGTAGCCCCACCGATTTGCATATAACCAGGGGCGGCGCCAGGGTATTTTGATAGGGGGGGGGGGGGAGATGACCCTTTTTATAGGTGAGTTTATCATACGTTTTAAATGAACAGACTAGGGGTATGCTAATAGTGACATGAACCAACCCTCTCTTTCCCCATACTCTTCTTTCTTCTTCTTCTTCCTCTATTCACCCTTCTTTTTCTCCTTTTTTTTTTGATCACTTGAAAAATCATATAGGGGGCAGTCGCCCCCCCCCCCCCCTATGTAGCGCCGCACTGCAAGCGATATTCTGTATTTGCAATGAGTAATATAGTCATCAGTGGTGTCAAAGTAAAGTTTTGGTTTCAGCTTACTTCTCGTCCTTTTCTCTTTCTCTTTTTTCCCTTTCTCTCCCTCCTCCTCCCCCTATTATACCTGTATTCCTTTTCAGTTACTTTCTGTCCTTCGATCTCACTCTTCTACCTTTCTCTATTATCTCTATTTCTCTCATTCTGTTTCTCCCTAGCCTAATCTTCCTTAATTTTCCACCCTCTCCCCCTCTCTCTTTCTATATCTCTCTCCCTCACTCCCTCACCCCACACATTTACTCTCTCTCTCTCTCTCTCCCCTTTCCTATTATACATGTAGTTTCCTCCCCTCTTCTCCTTTCCCCCAAATACCTATTCTCTCTCTATACCCCTCTCCGTTTTTTTTTTCTCTTAATCCCCCCTTTCTCCCTCTCTCTCTCTCTCTCTCTCTCCTCTGTCATGTATATTCTTCAGCCGGGTCCGCATAGTTTGCCCTCTACCCTCCTGATTGCACGGAGGCGTAACACAGGAGATAGTGCAGGGAATTGATTATTTGCTGTTGACTGAGAAGTGCTATTAGCACAGTGTCCTATTTTTATTTCGAAACGTATAGCGTATCGCCATAGGCTGCGATCCCGGGGGACGGGGGGGGGGGCATGTCCCCCCCCCTCGATTTTTTCTGGGTGGATCGTCCCCCCCCCCGATTTTTAAAGCTTGATATATTATTTTTCTATTTTGAGTCAGGTGACCATTTTAGGCCAACCAATAAATGTTTTATAGGCCTATAGAATGCATTTTCGATGGCAAAATCAGGCTTCTTTCATCATTTTTTTGTGGTTATTTTTTAACTCGCTTGCTTCGCTCGCTTGCATAATAACGATCATCCCCCTCTCACTCCTTGAAACAGATTTTGGGCCGAGGACTTCCGTGTTTCCGCCCCCCCCCACTCGTTACATGAAATCGCCGCCACTGCGTATCGCTATAACGTATTTGACGGAGAGGAAAGGGGCAGTTTGCCCCTCCTGCATGTAAGACTCCAGTCATGGAAAAAAATAATAATAAAAAAAAGAAAAAAAAATAGTAGATATCGGGCGGACCCAGGATTTTGTTAAGAGGTGGGTGCACAAAATTCTGAAAATTTTTGACCAAATAAAAAGTGGGAGAAGAAGAAGAAGAAGAAGAAGAAGAAGAAAAAGCAACAAGGTCTAAAAGGGAATGGGCACAAATATACACATTGCAATTCGGGGGGGGGGGGCGGAAGTGTCCTCATCCATCACCGGTAGTTAAAGAATCATTTTGATAATTTATATTCGTTAGATATCCATGCATCCATACATCCAAAACTTAACTACATCTATTAGTTACGGTACATTATGACCCCCCCCCCGAAGAAGAAGAAGAAGAAGATCGTTTAATAGATTCTTCGTGCACGTCCCCCCTCCCCCCTCCCTGTTTAGTAGCTACATCCTGGCTACGTCAGTGTCCCACTCATTGAGGGGGTAATGATGAGGCATGAGGCTTGTGTACCGGCGGATCTTGTTCCTTAGCGGATTTTGTACCGTCTCCAAAGAAATCCGCCATGTGATTTGGTGACGGTCATTCATGCATCATTTTCGTCAAGAGCATGAAAGCATCATCTACATAGTGCAAGACAGATGAACTTTTATTTTGAATGCACTGCAGTATACGGTAACACCGGGGCAGAGGCGTCGATCCTGGGGGGGCAGGGGGGGCAGTTGCCCCCCAAGAAAATTTCGGGGGGGGGGGCAAAGATATCATTTTGCCCCCCCCCCCCCCCAATAATTTCCCAACCAAAAAAAAAAAAAGAAAAAAAAAAGAAAAAAAGAAAAAGAAAAGAAAGGAAAGGGAAGGAAGGAAGTGAAATGAAAGTGTGAAACAAGGAAAAAGAAAAATGGGCACTGGGAAGCGCTCGCTCGCTTCGCTCGCTCGCATTTAAGTATCTTAACCAATGCCGATGATAATTACTATTCTTATGAAAGGAAATCGGTTTGCATCTTGTGTTTCTATCTAATGTTATACTATTCTTCTACTCATAGGAAGTAATATAACCAAACAATATATCACTCCTAGAAATCGGGCGGCCAGTTGACCTAAAAATAGATAAACTTTCAGGAGATAACGGCCTGGATGAAAAAAAAACCGCAAAGCAAAAACATATTTTTCATTAACTCGCTCGCTACTCTCGCTGGTAAAAGCTATATACAAGATGATTTCGGGCAGCAAGTAGCTTATCATAGCAGCGAGATTCCAAAATATCATTATATTCTCTCTAAATTTGGGAGACTTAAAATTTAAAACTCATGTGAGACTTATAATTATTTAAGTCTTAAAGACTTATTTCGACGATGTTTTTATTTAAAATTGTCGGAGACGTTTCGCGAAAATAATTCTTTTTGAAAGACTTAAAACTTTAGCCAATCATATCGTGATTTTCGGGATCACGTGACGTGACAAGTTACCGCCATAAATTTCACGTCTACTGCGGCTGTACCTAACTGCGGCAGGTTCGGTTTCGAGATGGAAGAATTCTTGGCCAAAATTGGTGTGCAAGAAGACATCAGAGAAATATTAAGAGGTATGCTTGAAGTTACATATTAATTCAGGAATATTTTGATATTTTTTTAATTGTGATTCGTCGTTGAATTTATGTTGGAATCTGTGTTCCTGTTTTTGATGTCGCCAGTCTACGACTCTTGTTGGACTGTGCAATCAATGCGTTGCATGCATGCATTGCTATGGCAGCCCGAACGGGTGTGGACTGGCGCTCTTGGCACCGGCACTGATCGCGGTGACACCTACTAGTACTGTAGGGGGCATAAGGACCTTGTTAACGTGGTCGTGGAGAAAAGCTGTCGGATTTTCAAGCGCTATTTTACAAAATTCACATGAATTTTATCAAAATATATAACTTAAATATAATTCTTGATATCTAGATCTAAACTGCAATAATCAATAACTAATTTCACTGAAAAAAAGTTTGTAACGAAATGAAAAAATAAGAAAATCACATGACAACTCAACCCGCCGATCCGACAAGCCTTGTCGTCATCATTGTGTGCATTTGTGTGCTACCGCAAGTGCCGACTTTCCACAAATGCACCACCCCGTATAGATCTATGCGCTTGTTCCGCCTATGAGGTCAATACTGTTATGTTTTTTTGACCTCATTGGTACTAGACTAGATCTAGGTCTTGGAATGTCGACACCGACAGTCCGGAGCACTTGTTCACGGGGACACACACATACAAGGCCGTACGCAGAAATTTTTTTCTAGGGGGGCAAGACGCGGAACAATTTTCGAAAAGATTTGAAAGCGCCCGAGCTAGAAAAAAAGGCAATTTTAGATAATTGAAAGTGAAATTGAAGGATTTGGTGCACAGTTTTGGTGTTTTTTGTGAATTTTTAAATAAAAAAAAATAGATTTTCAAAATTTCTGGGCGGGCAACTGCCCCCCCCCCCCGCTGCGTACGGCCATGCACACATAGATCTAGATCTAGTCAATCCCCATACTAGGTCTACTACTACTAGCTCTATACAGAGCCGAGGTGCCAAGCAGTAGGGTTTTATACTAGAGGTCTAGAATCTATTAAGTAGGATTTTTCAGTGAAAATACAACATTTAGAGTTAGACTACAGGACAAAATAGGAGTTTAATTCCTTGAGTTGAAGGCTTGAAATACAGTGTTTAACAGTTGCAAAGCAGGAAAAATAGGATATTTTTATTCTGAAAATGGGATTTTTATGTCAAAATAATGGGATTTTGGGTCAAATGAGGTTGGCAGGTCTGCATAGAGGTATCTATTTTCTATAAAGACATAGTGTCACTAGACCTAGACTTCTAGTTCTAGGCATATGGTAATCCAGCTACCCATCGATGACACCTATTAATTCAATGAAACCGACCACCATGACCATCACCCTGTTATGTTTACGCACACTGAACGCGTACTACGCCCTGCATATTGCGCGCAGCGCATACACAAAAGTGTTGTCATAGGTCCGCGATCAGTGATACGTGTGTGTGGATAACAAAAATTTACTGGTAAATTAGATCTAGATTAAAATTGAGGATAAAACATTTCAACAGCATTGTAACAACCAACTAGTAACGTATTGACAAAAAGACAATACAACCCAGACTCGGTTTAGACAACAAGGTTTGATAGTGCTGCATTTTTTCAACCGTGTAATCTAACTATAGTTTTACTAGGTAGATCTCAATTTAATTTTCTAAATATTTTTTATTATGCGGACAACAAATGTGGTCGATGAGTAGTACTACTAGTAGTAGTAGTAGTAGGACCAACCCTACTGTTCTGCCACACAGCCTCACAGGGGGCTGTAATTAGTGTTGCTAAATGCACTATTAGTATTACTATCATGGTTAGGCCTACTTTCAGAAAAAAAGGGGCAGAACATGAATTGTATAGGGCCTAGTCTAGTCTAGATCTAGTGATAGGGCGTCTGCAGGATTTTTCTATCTCACTAACGCCTGAATGAAATGAACTGATTTTTTCAGATATAGTTGAATATACAGTAAGAGTAATGTGTACCAAATTTCAAGTTAATCCATGCATTCATTCTTGAATAATGCTTAAATGAACTTAATGTTTGTTTTCATGAAAAGGAACATTGGTTGGGGGTATAAACAGGCGGAAAATATAGCATGATTTCATATTACTTGTTCTCTGTCGTTTATCATTCATTTGGGTTGACGCCTGTGGATGAAACTATGAAAAAACAATTTTAGTCAAACTAGAAAATCCCCATTTTTACATCGTGTATGGTTTTGTATTGTTTAATTTAGGCTGTAAATCTTCATGGCCAACTTAATACCAGTAGAAGGATTTTTTTCTTTCTTTTTTTTATACTATATCTCCAACTTCTATTCTTTTTTTCAGAGAATGACATAGACTTGGAGATTTTATCATCTATGACAGAAGCTGATTTAAAAGAAGTTGGAGTGACCAGTTTTGGAATAAGGAGGAAAATTGTTTTGCATATGAGAAAGGCTAATGAGGTACCTTCAGATGATGGCAACATGAATGTGGTAAAGGTATGTGTATAAACAAACAGAAAGAAATTTCTTTTGAAGTTTTGTAATGCATTACAAAGCCAATTTTTATTGAGGCCAAGATTGCTCAAACTTTTGACTTACCTATATACTGTCTTCCTCAGGAGCTAGATGAATTATGAAGTATTCAAACAAAGCAGGGCAACATGCATACCTCATGGTTGTTTGAATACTTGTTTGAATAGTACTTCATATTATTCATCTAGCTCCTGAGAAAGACGGTAGGTCAGTCGGAAATTTGAGCAATCTCGGTCTTAATAAAATTGGCATTGTACATGTATATAATGCATTACAAAACTTTGAAAGACTTCTCTTTCTGTTTGTTTATCAGTTATAGCCCATGCTTGAACTGTCAAGGCATTTACTACCAACAAGTCTTTGCAAAATATGGATGTACCACCTGGGTTTACTACTGGCCAATTATAACAAGTTGTATTCCTCCTCCTTCCACCCCATGACAAACAGAATTATGGGAAAATAATTATTTTCAAAATGTGTTTCGGGGCTGGAATTATTTCATACAAATAAATTATAACCAAATGAGGTGGACAAAAGTTCGGGAAAAAATGAAATTGGAAGTTTGCTTTTTTCATGTTGTACACATTTTGAATTTAATTTTTCATGAAAACCAATGAAAAAAGAGGTATGGGACATGCAATGAGGCTAATGTTGATTAATTTAAGTGAGACTATTCAAACAATTAATTGACTGTTTTTAGGAGATTATGATCAAATGCATTTATTTATTTAAACATCAATGTACCCCCCAAATCTTCAAAATATTTGTAAATGACTCAAAATTAGGTTTTTGCTTCGTATTTGAAAATCATGAAAATGTCCTGTAATTCCATCTGTCATTAGGAAGGGAGGGGGGATGAGCAGTATTCAATAGCGGACCTATCGGGATTAAATACAATGGATTGAGGGGGCATGCTGCTGTTTGTGCATAAATGGGTGCCTCCACAACAATTTTTTTTATCCAGCTGGGTACGCCACTGGCAGTATTAAATGTATTTGTTATGGTTGGATAGCCCTAAATTATGAAGAATAATCTCCTTTATCATGTCCATAATGTGTGATTGCTCTCGTTAATATTCAATATAATATATGTGATGGTCACATAAGCAATTCCAAAAAAGAGTCGGATGGGTACATTCAGGCTCTTTGCAGGCTATCTCTCCCTTGGATTGATTAACTTTCAGTAAATACCTTAGTAATTATATTTGCTGCCCAGTTAGCATTGCAATTAATTAGAATTTGCTGCTCAAATAAATGCGGGAATGCAGTTAATAGGGTGCATTCATTTTTTCTACTTCATTGATTCTGGCAGAATTCTGAAGCAGGGTCAGCAATTCCTCATGAATCTGCGGCGAAGGCTGTATATGTAAGTTTTTTGTTGTTCTTTTTAATCAACATCTTGTTCTCTAAAATGCACAGACATAAAACAAAATTTACAGTTATTTTGGTTACTGTATTAATTCTTTCCTCATCTCTTAAAATGTAATTTGCAAAACTGATAAAATCTTATGCAGTGTATGCAGGTATTTCTATTCTTGATCTATTCTTAAAATGAATAGTGAACACAAAATTGTATGGCTAATACACACACGCCTGTGTGTTGTTGGGATCGGAAGCGTAACGTAACAGACCTACAACATCACTTCTGTTAGCCCAATGACATGCTCGGGTGTAGAGGTATAAATGCAGTTGGTTTTTTTTTTTTTTTTACAGTTAAGACCAAGATTATGTGTATGATTTTTTTTTTTTTTGCGTTTGGGGAGTAGTGTACCGGCATGACCCTCGAATCACATTCACTTCCTCGATTCCCATGGTCTATGATATTTTGATTTGTTCACTTTGAATAATGTACAGGACTCTCAAGCAACAGCAGGTTCATCAATTTCACCTAATGCTTCCAAGAAAGTAAGTTTTTGCATGCACATTTTTTGTAAAATTCAATTTCTCCATTTGTCAGCATACAAAATTTATAGTAAGATATGTGGTTGGAGTAATGAAATTGTTTTACACTTGCTTAATTTTCATTGCATGTTCCAGTTTCAAAATCATGAGTGGTGATTTGGGTATTTCAGGCTTGCCAGGGATATTTCATCATTATAATTGAAAGTGCTTACAAGCATACTGACAAACACCCTTTTTTACAAAATTATTATGGCATAACTAGCTGCCTCTTCCACCCACCTAGGAATGCTAACTTTGATGCTTATACTGCAATAGTATGTGACACTGCCAAATAAAATTCAATTCAATTTTACTTTGACACATAGTCTTACATGTAAGTGAATTACTTTGCTTTATTGTCCAGAAATCCAGCCTGGCATCATATTTATCGCAGACACCACAAGGCCTGGCACTTGTAAAGCATCTAAATGCAGGTGGGACATTGTCAATCCCTCAGAGACGGCTATTGGTGCGGCTGAGTGTTTCTTATCTGGTAGAGAAATGTGGCAACTTGTAAGTATGACATCAACGTAGGAGTGTATATAGCTATAATTCTAACAACAAAATTCCTGGGGGTATATTTTCACTTCAAGTTTTGGGGTGTATTTGGAGTAGATGACATAGTCATTACAAACCTAAATACTGCACCTAGAATATATTGATATGATGCATGTTACATTTTTTCATGTTTGCTTGTGCAAACTTGTGCCCATACAGTGACAAAGCTGTGGGTGGGGTGTGCATGTGAGGGTTAGTTTGATCTTATTTTAAAAACATGGTTGATGGGGTTAGGGGCAGGTAATCAGCAGGAAAGACAAATAAATATTCACAATTTATGAAAAAGCCCTGGGGAAACTTCATGAAATTGTGGATTGTGAAAGATTTTATAAATTGCCTTTGATGACTGGTTGAGCTGGCTACACTGCTCATACACTGCACAATAAGTGCACATTCCCTAATGTATGCTTATGTTTTTTTTTTGCATTTGATAACTTCAGGTATCCAGGAACTGACGAAAAAACTACTCTTGCCAAGGAGATTGTACAAACTTGGCCTGCAACAAAAGATGCAACACCAGGATTACAGGGACATGTAAGTAAAGAAAATCATGCGAAAGATTCAGTTAAAAAAAATTGCTGAACCAATATTAAAGTCCTCTGCATTTTGTGTGTGGTATGTGGGCTATTTGACAATGAAATTGTTAAAAAAAAATTAACAATGTTAAGAGTTCTGTATCTGTAACTTTTTAAAAATGAATTCTCTAATAAACTAATTTTCTTAATACCTTTAAATTATTTATAGACAAAAGTAGAGCAATATATATCATTTATTTGTGTGCTTTGTATTCCCTATGTTAAATGGGAGAGTGCTATAAGAAGTACTTTTGTAGGTCATCCTCATCCACTTTTGGTAAATTTAAGGCAAGGGCCACCATCAATGTGCATTCTAAGCTTTCATTGGTCTGGACGGGTTATGGATGTTCACTTTTTTGGACTTTTGCTATATTCTATCTAGGCTATTCTATACAATAATGATCACTGGATATCTTTGATATGAGTGAAAATAAATTTAAAAATGCAACGTGTACTGTATATCCATAAATTTTATGTTACATTTGCAGTGAAAAACTAAATTTCTTACCCAATTTTAACATTTCTTGAGAAAAACTTGATTTTGTAGTTGTTTTTCCATAAAACTATTAATGTAAGGGGTTAAACCCCCTGAATCATGCCTGTGTCACTGTATCTATCATATCTGTCTTTTGATTTTGCCATTTTTGTGAGGAAAATGATAAAATTTGGACCCATGCACTCTTGAAACTAGTCATGCATAGAGCAGCACTGCCATATAGTGTTTTGGTTTTCCCGTGAAATAATTTTGTAGGCAAAACATGGAATTCTATCCCGTATATTACCCTATTTCCAGGAACACTTTTACAGTGAAGGTAATGGATCAAGTTTCATCCAGTCAAGACTAAAAAATATCAGAAGCTCGCAAAATGTGAGAAAGCGTAGTCACAATGGTAGCAAGAGACCAAGCCTTCCAGGTGATCATGAAGAGCTTTTGCAAGATGGGGAAGAAGATGAACCTGAATTAGATGGTGTAGTAAACCAACAAACATTTGAAAAGGTAGATCGTTATATCATGTTTGTATCCCTGAGGTAAAATATTGAAACCCCAACCCCCAAGATGGTGTAAATTGACCTATTTAAGTATTTAAAGGGAAAGTTCAGTAGTGGGAGCGATTTTCAAATCATCTTCAAACATGCTGGCAGTACATAGTTGTAATGGAATATACATGTAACTTAGCTGTTTTGGAAGCCTTTGTAATGTGGTAGACAGCTTCCATTCCATAGTAGAGCTGATATTTGTTGAATTTATTTCATAATCAATTCAATTATGATCAATTTAATCGTTTTTTATTTCACCCAAAATCTGAAGGAAAATTTATTCAAGAACACTAGTAATATGTTTGACAGCATACAATTGACATTAATCAACCACATGTATTGCACATCAATTGGCCAATCAGTGCACAGTACGTACATAACGGTTATTTTCGAATTCGATTAAAAAGCGACGGCCCGTTGCTTTTTAATCGAATCAGTATTTCTTGATAATTCAGCCAATTTATGGACGGATATTTATCAAACCGACGGCATTTTTCTTCTTTAATTATCATTCTGATGCAATGTTTATAGTATAGTTTTTTTCCCCCCATCGACCAAAGTAGTATGAAGCTGAAGTGCCCTCTCTCCCACTACTGAACTACCTCTTTAACATTCCTTATGATAAAGAATAATTATGCCTCCACCTGCCGTAGGTGGGTGCCAGAGGCATTATGTTTTCGGGTTGTCTGTCCCATATTTTCTTTCAACTAAAAAATTACTTGGTCATAAACTAACAAATTTTTGTCTCGAATACTGAAAATTCTTTTCATGTATCAAATTGTAGCTCATTGTCTGTATGAAATAGTTTTTGTGATAAACCAAAGACCGTTCAATAGATTAAATTTCAATATGGTTACAACATACATAATGACAGTGACAGTGATCTTGTCTGATTTGATGGCCTGAATTTCTTGTCTCTTGTCAAATTTCTTGAATGCATTTGAGAGTGAACAATCTGAATAAACAAGTTTTTGAAGATTTAGGGAAATTACCTATGCAACATATTTCTGATGTGGCAATGGCGGAGGCATAAATTCCGACCGTGCAGTCAAGAATTCATCCATTAGAAGTACTTCAAAATTTTCTTTTTATGTCAGGACCTCCCCCTTAAACACAGAAATCTAAAGAAAAGGCCGGAGTTGACAAACTGCAATTAGACAAAATCTCTCTTTCAGTTTTTAAAGTAACTCTTCTGATAAGGCAGAGAGGCTGGTGTTGGAGCTTAGATGTTCTTTTTTGTGGAAAAAAACTTGGTGGTGACCTTTAACAGACAATTTAATATATGTGACTATTTACAGGTTGAGTGGATGAAGTATACAGCACCCAGACAGCAAACGAAAGCACAGTTAACAGAATTCTTCATGGATACACATAAATATCGACAGGCTCTGATCACTCAACAAGAACTGACCATTACTGACATTGTAAATCAGTTTCCCCGTTACAGGGATATGCCCCAGCTGGTAAGTATTTCTTGTTGTAGATGTAAGTTTTGATTCATCCAGGAATATAGTCAATATACAATGATGATAAATAAATCAAATCTTGTGGACTTACTTGAAGAGACCACTAACTCAGACTGGCTAATGAAGCATCCAGGATAAGATGTGAAATGTTTTGTCTCTTCAAGTAAGTACAGAAGATTAGATTTATTTATCATCATTGTATATTGATTATTTTTAGCTGTGAAAATATTACACCTCAAAGTCGTCGTTTAGTGCTTCAAAAAAGCACAAAATAATAAAGTTCCTCCATAGACACATTGTACTGGAATTATGCATCTCGGAGACACTAAATTAAATTTTCAGAGATATCTTGATAGTGCATGTGTGACTTCCTTAATTTTTGCATTCTTTGTCGGAATTTCATTCCTCTGAATATAATTAGATAGGCCAGACAGCTTGATTTGAAATTTTTTTAAAATTACCTATATATAACCACAAACCTAACCAATGCCTTTAACCCCTACAGTGTAGGGCTGAAAAAGTACTCAATTATACAAGTCACTCTTTGTTTTTCCATCTTCCCCAGATCGGAATCGAGTTTAGTGTACTTTATCCGGACGTGTGTGACAACTTCGTGAAGAAGTGGGGTACATTTTATCGTCCTCGCATCATAGCATTGGCAAAGAGAGACTTCCCAGCAGTTCAGCAGGTTATTGCAGACTTTGAAGAATCTAGTGGAGACGGTAAGTCCTTCCTTAGTAAGTTAATGAGGGAAATCTGTTCTTTACATCATTTTGCCATCACACATGGAGGGGAGTTTCTGTGTCTCCACAATTTTTTATCCCGTTTCTGGATCAGCAAGTACTATTTTTTTCTTTGTTTTTTCCTTTCTTTGCGAGGACTTATATAATGCAAGTGAAAATTTAATTCACTCACAAACATCCTTGGGGGAATATACAGCAATGGAAATTTGCTCCAAAACAATGTGGAGACGCAGAAACTCTATGCGTGTGCCATGTGTGACTGTCAAAATGGCCATCACAGCTATAGCATTACACATGGGTAAAAAAAAAAAAGATTTTCCTTATAAACTTCCTTGGTCCTTCTTTACTTCAAAACACATGGAGTGCATTGGTTTATGTCAACTCATTTATGCATGAGACTGGCAGGCAAGGCTGTATTCCAAACTGATCGTAAACATATCATAGATAAGTTGATAGAGAAAAAGGCTGGTGTTTTTTACCTGACGGATGCAAGATGCAACATATGACATGGATATGGCTAACTTTGTTCCACAATATTTGTCCAAAAGGTTTTCATTCAGAGGAAGAAATAAAACAAACAATAATTAGTACAAATATATTTATCAGATTATTTCTATTTCTTTTAAATTTATGCAGTGGATTTGTGTGGCCTAATTGCTCTCCTCTACATGCTTCATCGACCAACGTCTCGAAAGAAGGGTAGAGAGATGTCCTGTTCAAGGCCAGGCGCACTGATGTATCTCATTCAAAATCTGCCGGTAAGTGTATTTCACACTGAAACAATTAATTCACAGTATACATTTCTATATTAACCTCAAAGCTCTGTATTTTGAGCCTGTTTTGAGTGATCAGAAGATAATATTTACTGGCTGAAAGTAAAATTTTTGTCATTTTCAGTGATTGAAATATGTAGAAAATTGTGAGGGTATGGCATCACCTTACTCATCTGATTATTCAATTTGGACTATTCAAGAAATGTTTTAACCCTAAATAGAGGGGGGGCCTAAAAGGCCCCCCTCAACATTTTTCGCGATAAATCGGTAATGCAAGAATATCGCGCTGCGACGTTTCATGACTTTTCTTTCAAGCCTTGTGAAACTTTTTAGGCCAAATTTGCGATATCGGGGTACACTGTTCAGAAGTTACGCAATATTTTGTAAATGCATGTCAAACCCAAAACTGCTCAAAAACGTGATTTCATGTACAAATCAAATGCAAATTTTGTTTCTAGCCAAAATTCATAAATATAATATTAAGTAATGGGTATTCAATAAAAATCCAGGAGGAGTATCTAGACCAAAAATTAGCAGTTTTGAACCTTTATTTACAGATTTATGGCCAATTTAATAATTTCATGCATAAATTAGCATAATTAATTAATCAATCAATCTGAATAATTCTTGAATAATTATCTCTTCAGTTTTGTAGATTACGTTGATTGTGACGCGCGTGCCAATTCTTGTCGCGATCGCGCGGCCAATGGCCGAGATCTTGGGGGGGGGGGGGCTTTTAGGCCCCCCTCAAGTCTTTTGAGTCGTCAAAATACCCCAGTCTTTGCAGGGTTAAAAGATATTGGAAAATTCAAAATGGCAAAAGTTAAAAATTCTTCTGTATCCCTTATCCAAATTTTCATAATTTTTGCACCATGCACTTTGTCTGGAAATTCGTTCTCTTTCTTAAATTAAGTATAAATTTTGGTCTGGATTTCCCCTTTGAGGAAATTTATGCTTCATGCATAATTATTTTAGACAGTTCAGGTAAAAAAAAAAATTGTGTAGAAGGAAGTGGTATTGTATGACATATCGCCTTTTCACCTTTATTGTGTTATTGTTGTTAAGGCTGGAACTGATGTGGAAGCTGCAGTAAAGGGCAAGGAGTCCATATATCAGCAGCCGTTTTTGTTCAGCCTGGGGGAAGAGAAGAAGCCAAGTCAGTTCTTCTTGGTTGCCGACAAAATTCCCATCCCAGCAGCAGCAACCACAGTCGAAAGTTTTGATGTTCTGTTCAAGTCTCACTTTGCTTTCAAAGTAGAGTATGCTGCCACATTGATGCCATTTTATACTTTCATGGCGGCATTTATCTATGAGGTATTGCCACCATCCCAGGTAGCTGCTAGTGTTAGATCATTTGCAGCAAACATAAGAAATATGGAAGAGATCTGAAAAAAAACTTGGCATGTGCTAAACAAAACATGACCACGCGTCATGAGGTCGCCTACTTCTGCGTTACATGGTCATTTATGTTTACATTACCTCTTGAGCTTTAAACGTTCATATCTCATTAAGTACACAACCTATGACAGTTAAAGTTTTTTATGCCTCCGCCCCGAAGGGTGTTGGAGGCATTATGTTTTCGTCCGTCCGTCCATCCGTCCGTCTGCCATCCATACGAAATTCTTGTTACCGCGATATCTCAAGAACTCCTTGATGGATTGTGATCAAACTTGGCTCAAAGGTAGCCCATGAGGTGGAGATGTGCCATAGAGCTATATATAATAAACTAGAGCACAACTCGCAATAGGCTCCCATGCTGTGGCTCAGTGAGCGCATGGAGCGTTCCATAAATTCGATACTACACACTGATTGTGTTGGTGTTTTTCCAATTTTGTTGTGGTAATTGTTTCAAAAATGTGAAATTTACATTGTTATTGGAACATGTTTTACTTGAACTGTAAGTTTTGTAAAAATAGATATTACTGAAATGTGGCAGTAAATTGAAATTGATCCAGTAGTAAAAATGAAGTGCATGTAATATGTGATCTATTGGTATATAATCCAAAATGATGCAAACTTAGAAAGCAAAATAATTGACTCAATCTCTTATTTATATTTAACACACTGGTTGTGATGATGTTTTTCAAATTTTGCTGTCTTGTTTCAATACTGAATTTTACATTATTCTTTCTTAGGACACTTTTCATTTGAAATTTAGGCACTTTCTTTGTGATAATATATGTCCCTTAAATGTGGCAGTAAATTGAATTTAAATGGATGCATTGTAAAGTTACAGTGAATGTATAATGCCCTCTTAATATTAGGCTTCAAAAACATATTTCAAAGCTTGTGAGATTTTTTTTTCCATCTGACGTGGAATATGATTTTTTTTTTTTTTTTTTTTTTGCTTACCCTGCAAAAAATCAACTGAGTTCCCCCTCCTTACACATCTGTTACCAAAAGTGATTGAGAAGCTTTTTTTGTAATTTTGGAAACCACATAGCATTTCACTTTTTTTTTCTTTTAAAATGAAATAGAAAAATACCAAAGAATAAATAAAAGTCTGACTTTTGCAAAATCAAATGCTTGCTGCATCTTCGAGACATGATTTTTTAAAAGCCTTATAGCACGTATTTTTATATTAAAAAGATCCTGCAAAAAAATTTTTTTTTTTAATTTCTGAGTAAAATGATCAATTGAGCTTATCACATTTGTGGTTCCTGCTCAATAACACAGTGCCGGCTTTGTAATGAAAATTTACATGAATCATCTTTAGGAATTACTGACCTAAAGTTGGTCAAGGGGGCCCAAAGACAGCCCCCAAA
Organism: Echinometra lucunter; assembly: GCA_029962745.1. Classification (NCBI taxonomy): domain Eukaryota; kingdom Metazoa; phylum Echinodermata; class Echinoidea; order Camarodonta; family Echinometridae; genus Echinometra; species Echinometra lucunter. The sequence continues at coordinate 24,133,342 of CM057160.1, read as the reverse complement.
TTGCCTAGGAATCCCAATGTTATTTTTTGCATTCTTCTCATGAACACATGACTTATTTTAGCCAAACTTGACAAGAGTCAACCTGAGGCAAAGATAATTTAAAACTGAATAAATGGGGCACTAATCTGAAGGGGGGGGGGGGGGGGGTTGTGGGGTAGGCCCCTCAAATTTGCCATAGTTTGCCGTAGTTTTTTTATGGAATAAAAAGTTTTATGCAATGGGCCCCTGATGAGCGCAAGGTCTGCAGGTGTAGTTGACTGACCAATGATATCTGATGGCAACTCCTTCATCCACTCTGCAGGTTGAAAATTAATTGTGTTCACTTTTGATAGTATAGCGTGGGAGTAAGTAACTCCCTAGATGGCCACATTTGGTTAACTTTAACTTGCTGCACAATATGTGCCCCTTCCATTTAGGACAACATAATGTATAATGTTTGTAATGTTTATGTTGACTCCAGCGAAAAGTGTGCAAAGCGTGATATATTTTTTTTTCAACAAATGTCGAAATTTGTTTGAATTTTTTTTCCCCCTTTATCGATTGAATATAGACAGCTAAACCACTGCTCTCAAGAAATAAGGGTTCCCATGCACAAAAAGGAAAAAATCTGGTTCTCTCCATCATGATTTCACAGGATGGCATCTATATGATGTAAAGCATCTATCAGGGCACGTATTACTGCAACACAAATGTGAGAGCTAGATGATTATGTTTTTTTTTTTTTAATAGATAAGTTGGATCGATGCATGCGGTGTTTATACACTTTTCATATGAGATCAACCTTACACCTTATTACCGTAATAAACATGGTCGCTATTTCTGCATTTGACAATTGCAATTATTATATTATATTTGAATGTCATTTAATGTATTTGTTATATGGAGTTGCAATCAAATAAATTAATGTTTGCCTGAATAAATTGCACATTTTGAATCTATGTTGTCGTTTTTTCCAGTCCCACTTTCTCTGAAAATATAAGTCTCCAAAAGATTTATCTGTTATTAAAACCTTAAAAGATTTAAAGGTTAAACTGAAAAGATTTAGATTTTAATTCTAAGAGACTTGTATTTTAAGTCTTTTTTGGTTTTAAAATTTTAAGTCTTATTAAAGACTTATTTTAAATCCCAAAGGTTTCGTCACTAATAACAGTCTCTGTTAGATTTAAAAGTTAGTCTTTAAGATTTAAATATAAGACTTTCAAATTTAGAGAGTTTGGGCAGCAAGGTGGTTGATAAAGATTTTGGGACGAATCCATATAATTTTGCCGGGATCGGTCGTTGACTTTGCTCGCTATGGTAGAAACAGAACGGATTCGCACTGCAAGCGAGGTAGCTAAAACAGTGTCATATTCGGCACACAGGTGATCGGATGTATTATTTAGATATCATACAGGCATGACAGGTTTATATATTCTGATGATAATGATAATATATTCCGTTCTTGTATAGCGCATATCACATTATTATGGTGACGAAATAACACTTCTATGACATGGAAAAAGGGTATTTTTGCTCGCTCGCTGCGCTCGCTCGTTTGATGTTAATGGTTTTGAAAAGCAAACGAATTCGGTGAGATGAAACCAAATAGATATTGTAGATGTTTCATTGGCTCACAGCGTAATTTGCCGAAGGGTTTACTACATCTACCATGAAAAACAGTGTGTGCTTCCTCGCTCGCTTCGCTCGCTCGTAATATTAAAAAAACAGAGTGGTTTGGGGTGCAGCAATAATGGACCAGCGATGTGACAAAAGAGTTCATATTTGGCAGCGAGGTAACCAAATACATATATATTAGGTATCATTTATGCCTATATGATAACCAAACCCTTCTCTCATAACAAGAAATTCGTTATTTTTTGCTCGCTCGCTTCACTCGCTCGCAAAAGTGGAAAAAAAAAGCAGGATGGTTCACATAGCAAGTTGTGTAATTTCCTCAAATTGAAAATGCTTCACGTTGATATAGGCATGTGTTATATAATATTATATGTGAGGGTGTGTGTGTTTACAAATACGTATATACATATTTATACGATCAGTAGCCGTGGGTTCATCTCCGCTTGGTCGTCTTGCCCCCCCCCCCCCCCAATCCGAAAAATGGATCGACGCCTCTGCACCGGGGTAGCCAGGATATCATTTAAGGGTGTGATACCACTGATCTCTCCACTGGTGGAGAGATCAGTGGGTGGTACGGTGACAACCCACTTCACCGAAGGCCCGCGAGGCCGAAAATAGCAAATTGTAATCTATGATATCACACCGCTCTAACCAATTCCTGTGCCAGAAGGAAGTTTAAGAAGATTAGTATTAAAGAGCAGCAGGACCTCCGGAAACGAGGACTAAACATGCTAAAGGAGACATTATTATTTTATATACCGATAGCGTATTATTTGTGATGAAGGAAAATACAATACGAGAAAAGTCGGCCTCGCAGGCCTTCGGTCTCGCGGGCCTTCGTTCAAGTGGGCGGACCCCGGGTGGGTGCAGGGATTTCCCCCCTTCCCCCCTTCCCTGTGAAGCTTTGACGTTTCTTTGTCACCACTCATTCTCTGCTCTTTCTCTTCGTATATTCTCTCACCCTTTTCTCTCCTTTTCATCATTTTTTGGGTTAGCGTTTTTTTTTTTTTTCTTGGAGGAGTGGGGGGAGGGGGAGAGGGGGCGACCGCCCCCATAATCGCCCCCTGGCTACGCGGGTGTACGGTAATTACAAACTGAAAGAAAGTTCACTTTTTAAAGGATGGGCCGCGGATGTTATAAGAATATACCAAAACGATTATGTAACAGAGTCGGCAGGGAGATGAGCTGGGCTGGGGGGGGGGCAATCATGGACATATACAATCTAATTATGCTGTGGGTATGTTCGGAAAATATCGGGGGGGGGGGGGGGTAATTTATAGAAAACCTCGTAAAAAACAAGTGGGCCTCAGGTCTAAAGAATTATTTTCCGAAAGCTGGAGGCATATACCAAAATAGTAATTCAGATAGCTCGGCATATCCATATTTTAGATGCTGCCAGGAAAAATTGTCCTGTATTGCCTGATAAAATTCCAACAACTTATCACAATTAACTTATCCATTATGTTCCATGTCTTGTGGGCCTATATATATATCCGCCACTATCTAGGCATATAGGCCTATTTAACAACATGAATTTTTTTAAAAGACCTTTAGGTCTATCTCATGCTTACTAAATTGTTCGAATATACGCGATGAAAGATAAGGGTGGCTCTTTTTTTTTTTTTTTTTGGGGGGGGGGGGGGGGCTAGGTGGGATGATCCATTACCATATTTTTAGACAAGCCCCCCCCCCCCCCAACTCACCAAATTCGTCAGGCAAAACAGAAAGGAGGGCGTCATAAACGAAAACCGATGACAAGCTAAGAAAATTGGCTGGGGAAGGGGAATAGGGCCTACTTGATATGTCGATCCATATGGTGGACTTTTTTTTCCCCCAACTTTGCTACAATGGCGTGTATCTTTCTTTCTTTCTATCTGTTTTTTTTTTTGGGGGGGGGGGGGGCGGGGATATTATTATGTTTCAGATTCTGAAATTTTTCAAATGCCTATAAAGATCCATGCATATGTTACTTTTTTTGGAGGGGGGCGGGGGGGGGGGGGGTTCTTGCACAGAACTAGAACTGGGATAATAATATGATTCTTGAGCGTCGATCATGCATGTATATGTGCAGTATATTTTGCGAGCAAAACTCAAAATGGCGGAATTAAGGGATGCACTTCGGGATTTCGCTCTTCAAAAGATGCGTGATCTCGAAGCGGAAAGAGCGAAGAAGTAAGTGTTCCACGATTTCTTATCTTCAAATATAATACTTGTTTTGTTGGCAATAGGTAATTTGTTATCATTTAGTGTCAAATTGTATGTTAATCATCTAAAAATGTGGTCTCTATCTTTTTAATGCTCTCACGGGTGCAGGCCGAGCTCAGTGAATTTTGGCTTAGCGCCTCCGGTCGGCTCGGCTGCTCTCTGCACGAGCGGCCGGTGGGGCCCGACTACAGTGTTGCGCGCGACTTGCAGTCGGAGGATAATTAAAAGTGATCCTGGGCCGGTATTCTGAAAATCGTGTTTTCTTTTGTCTTATCTTCACTGTTTTAATTGTCATAACAAATCTAAAAGGCATACTTATGGTTGGTTTAAACTGCGAAAATGACCAGCACACAAGACAAAACTGTGCACGATGTGAGCCAATGGCCATGCATGCCATGGATGGTGTACGCTATTTCTGATTGCAAAGATAACACAATTTTCAGAATACCGGCCCAGTACTCTAATGAGAAGTCCTCTCTCTTCATCTTCTACTTCTTCTTCTTCTTCTTCTTCTTTTCCTTCTTCTTCTTCTTCTTCTTCTTCTCCTTCTCCTCCTCCTCCTCCTCCTCTTCCTGTTCCTCCTCGTCATCCTCCTCGTCATTCTCCCCCAGTTTTCTCTTATGATTATAAATTATGTTCTACTTCTGCTGGAATTTAGGTATACTTAGACTGAAAATTCTGTCTCTAACTTATCTTAGTTGGTTAGCCTAAAGTCTTATCGATGTGGGTAGGGTTGGCTCCTCAAGTTAGATACAGCCAGAAGTGGGCCGATTGATCTGCTGTGCAAAAGTCAAAACCGACTACACACCAATGTAGACTGTAGTTGAACTTGAAGTATAGAGCGCCTGTCATGGTCATTCGACCTGTGCCGTGATTCGACCTATTGTCACTATACCGCAAGCCAGTTCATTCTATTGCCACAACACACACAAATCACTTCATTACACACAGAGACATTGTCACCACAAGTAAGTCCCTTAGTCACCTCCAAAAAATCCATCTAAAAAGCCAAATTTCAATGTCAAAAATGCAAAATCAACGCCATATTTCCAAAGCACGCAAAGGCTAAGGTCCACTGCTAAGAAATGGTTGCAGAAAAAGCGCAAAAATAAAGAAATCGGCGGTCTCATGGCAAGTTTTTTCGCATATTGCAAGCTCTGAGTGTGATGGTATTGGCGAAAAACAAATGAAAAACCAAATCCCCTGTATCTACTGATGCAGTGACTTCATGTACAAAGTTGAATGCAAGTCCCCACTGGCCTTTATTCGACCGCAACAGGAGCACTAATGGGCACCGCAACTTCTGCAATGGACAGCCATGTATGGTGCGGCGCATTTCACTGGCCCTCATACGCGTTGATATTGAAAGCGTAGTGGCCCGGTCAAATTATTGCCGGGGATAGCGATATATTTTCATATTTTCTAAAACTCTGTGATTTGTAAAAATCAACATTGTGATAAAAATAGTTAAATATGTTTGACTCAACTTTATGTAGATATGATTTTATGAAAAGTATTAAGTTTAGCAGAGTAAATGTTGCAAAAAAGCTTGCGAATCATGGGCAGCTTATTCTAATTTTATTTTTCTGTTACATACTTTTGACTGATCAGGCCTAGGGTCTGCTAGTTCAAGAATGTGTTCAACTTATCAATTTGATGGTATTTTCCAACTAATAATTCTTTTCTTCAGGTAATTCAGAGTCTTCACGGTTTGAAATCTTGCAGCCGTATTCACACTGTTTCCACTGCACAGGAATGAAGATGATGTCATCGGAATCGCATCTGTTCTAGTCTTCGTACAAGGGGAAAATGATTACGAAGGACGAATGTTCGTAATCATTTTCCCTTGTATGTAGATAACATAATTAATTATTCAAAAATGTCTGCCATCCCTTTGATTTTTTGTATTTTGAAGGATTACCATGCTAATAATAAGCTCTGTCCTGTTCATTCCTTTCAGGAGCAAAAAAGATGATGATAGTGGGAGTAATATTCTGAAGTCGTCAAAGGTCAAGATCAACAGGAATGCTTCAAAGTTGATATCGGGTTCATCAAAGAAGGCTGATGAAACAGATGCAGTCAGGTCTGAATCTGCAAAAAGCACCAAGCAACATCATGATGAATCCGATGCAGAAGGTAGCAGCAAAATTGAGAAACTTATGAAGTTGTACGAGGAAGATGCATCAAATGCACTTGGGAAAGATGGAAATTTGTCCGAAAATTCACCATTGGAAAGTAAGAAAAGGACAGATGAACCTGCGGCAGACAGACCATTCATCAAAGAGCAGGATGGGAGAAGGACAGTGAAAAGCTCGGGATGGACAAAGGTTGTGAAAGAGGAGTCAGCAAAAGCTGAGCCTCAAGTCAAGAGCTTACTGTTGAACAAGAAAGTAGAATCGGATGGTGAAGTTGCTGTAGAGAAGAAGAGTGCGCCGACATTAGGTGAAAAGAAAGTGATCAAGATTAACATCCAGACTAAATTGTTACAGTTGCCAAAAGGACCAGAGACAGTGACCAAGAACGGATCAGGCTCGGACTCAGAGAGCAGTAGCGATGATGATAGCGATGATAGCGAGGATGAAAATCAGGCTGCTGATGGCTTGCCGTGGAGGACCATTCTAGAAGACGGAGAGCTGACACCATCATCAGATGAGGAGGAGGAGAATCTAGAGGAACATGATGTCCAGGAGAAAAGTGAAGATGTAGAGAAGAGTATAGAAGAGAAGGAAAAAAATATCTTCGAAGAGAAAGGGGAAGATAAGGCTAAGAAAAAATCCTCTAAACACAAGCACAAGAGCAAACATAAAAAACATAAACCTAAGAAGAGTAAAAAGAAAAAGAGCAAACACAAAAAAGACAAGAAGGAGAAGGATAGTTCATCTGATTTAAAGAGTGATATATCTGAGCCAAAGACAAGAGAAGGAAAAGACTCTAAAGTATCAGGAAATGAACCAACTGACATCAAACACAAGGGAGATAAAACAAGCAGAAGGAGAAGCAAAGATGAAAAGAAGGAGGAATCAAGGCAGAAAGAGGAGGTAGCAGATGATAGGAAAGGCCAGGGTAGTTCTAGTTCAAGTAGAAGAACCAGTGAAGAAAGGGAAGGAAGGAAGTCGAGGAAAGAGGAGAAAGTCACTAAAGGTGACTCGAGAAATTATGAAAAGACCGTAGATGGTGAAAGAAAGGACAAATCTAGAAGTCACAGTAAAAGCAGAAGTAGCAGCAAGGAAAAGAGTCATATGAAGGATATAAGAGAAGATAAGAGCAAAGCAGGTAGTGGAGAGAAACCTGCTAAAGAAAGTGATCAAATTAGGGATAAAGAAGAGAAGAAAAGAAGTGAGAAAGATGAGAAACATGGAAGAAGGTCGAGGAGCAGTGAGGTATCCCACAGAGAAAGTAGCAAGAAGTCAAAGAAAACCGAAGACGGTGATGTGTCTTTGTCTGAAATTAAGTTAGGAGGAAGCGCTAGACACCATAAGGAAGAGCGTAAAAATGACATGGAATGTGATGACAAAGGCAATGGTGCAACATTGTTACTTGAAAAGGAAAAAGCTGCCAATACTGATGCAGGGGGAGAAAACGGGACTGTACGAGAGAGTACAAAATCTACAAGTGCAGCAAAAAGTTTCGCAATAACCATTTCCAGTGATCCTACCTCTAAGACTCACATGGACAGCAAAAGTGATGACAGTCACAGAAGTGAAAAGCATAGTAGTGGTGAGAGGTTAATGAAAGAAGACAAGGAACAAAAAGAGGACAGTAGAAAAGGGGATAGAAAAGAGGAGAAAAAGGATACTACAAAGGAGAAGAGTCGGCATGAGGAAAGTAGAAGAGAAAAGAGACAAAAAGAAAAGGGGAAAGACCATAAAGAGAAAAAGCGGCACCACTCCAAGAAGCATCACATATCGACCAAAGTCAAGATAGACCATCTTGAGCATGACTTTCCATCTGCTGAAGAATACACTGAGGATTCAGGCAATAAGATGCAGTCTGAAAAGAAGGATGATGAGAAGTCCGATGTGAAGTCCGATGTGAAAAGTGAGACTTCAGTCTCGGACCACGGCAAGACCCCTGGAATCCAAGCAGTTCCTATTTATCCTGCGGATGATGCCCCAGCAGAAAGTGCAGTCAGGGAAAAAGAAATATTGAAGGAAGAAAGTGTATCAGCAGAAAATAAGGAAACCCCAACAGACCTCATGTCTGCAGCTGCAGTGAGTGATCCCTCATCAAATCCATCCCATGCAGAAAACCCTGAAGAGATGCAAAAGATGGCTGGAGGTCCTAGTGATACAGACGTGAAAGCTACTGTAGCTTCTGCTAAGCAGATAGAGCCCATCAGTGAGGTAAAGGACTCAATAACTGCCACTAAAAGCCTTGAGAGTTCCTCAACCGAAGAAGATGTTACAAAGATTGGGACAGAGACTAGCGATGATGTAGACAACTCCAAAACCATTGAAAACAAAGGAACTAAACATGCTAAAAGTTCAGAAAGTACTGCCGGTAAGACTGTTGCAGCTGCTCAGAAAGAAGACTTAACTAGCAGTGAACAGAAAGAAGAAGGTGCCTTGAGTACAGCTTCATCCACAGATCAACCTGTAAAAACTTCACAATCTAGTGAGAAGAATGTGGAAAAAAAGGCTGTGCAGAAAGCAACTGACAAAGAATCAAAGAAGAGAAAGAAAGACAAATCAGATGATAAACAGGAGGGAGCGATTGACAGTGAAATTGAAGAAGGTGAAATAGTCAAAAAGCACAAGAAGAGCAAGAAGAAGGATAAGAAGAAAGATAAAAGTGAGAAGGATCGAAAGGACAGATCAGAGAGAGACAAAAGTGAACATAGAGATAAGAAACACAAGAGGCGACATTCTGATTCACGTTCCGATTCACATTCACAGTCTCAATCACGCAAAAGGCACAAAGGATCACGCTCAAGATCACGCTCCAATGATGATGGTGATAGTGACATAAGCATCGGCAAAACCAAGATGGTTGAAAAGAGCTACTTCAGTGAATCGCGAGGCTGCTGGGTGACACGGATGGTCCCAAAAGAAGATGATTCAAGCTCATCTTCTGGATACGATGATGGTAATGAACCATACGACATTGGGGACACCTACATCCGGCATCCTGCTCATGACAGAAGAAGTGTGTTTGATAGACTTGGCGGTGGTGGTAGCAGTGGTCGCAGTAGAGGTCGTTACAATGACCGATATGATAGACATTCACGTTATGGGTACAGTCGTAGACGAGGACGTTCCTACTCAAGGTCAAGGTCACGCTCAAGGTCACGCTCAAGGTCAAGATCACCCAAGTTTCAGATTGACAAGAAGAAATTGTTGGAAATTGCCAAAGCTAATGCCCTTCAGAGAATGCGAGCTGGGGAGCTGCCACCTAACTTGCCCATTCCTGAATCCATGAAGAAAGCTGCTGATTCATGTAAGTTTATTATTTATTTGCATTTTATATGAAAATGATTTTAATGTATTTTGAAGCAGAATCATTCAGATTTTAGTGCATTATTTCAAGTGTCTTAACAGTATTTGTAGTCCACTCCCAAAGAATGTTAAGGCTTTACCAGTTCTCATGCAAATTATGTTTTAAGTAACTAAAACCGAAACAACTTTAAGGGGTATTGTTATACATGTGATGCAGTGATGCATTGCTAGAAAGTATTCACACTTATTGCTTAATCTGTAGTGGCCTATTATAAATAAAAGCGATTCTAATCATGTGCTTTGGTCAAAACCATAATTTATGCTCCTTACATTCATACATTCCTGCTGTCATTTATGTTTTTTGTGTTGGAACTTGTTAGTTAGCTCTGCTGTTTTTTATTGTCATGTGTTATTTTTGTCGGTGATGTATACGTGATACAAGGAGTAGCCTTGACAGGTCAGTGGGCTTTGCTACTCCCTCACATCCATATCACTTACTCATATTCTTCTATCATCCATGTTTTATGTATATTGATTTTGTTCGAAAAAATATTGTACACTTTTTTTTTAATAGAGATGTTAAAATGAAATTCTTTTTGGATTTTTGATTTATCCTGCAGTTGAAGTCAATGAATCCATCCAGAAGTTCACCGATCGCTGCAAGGCATTGGCTAATCTTCAAGGGGGCAGTTCTGACGATGACTCACCAGTCAACAAACCAGTGGGTTCAGATGACGAGGACGAGGATGGGAACGAGGGTCAGAAACCGTTTGTGAGACATCCTTTCAAGGTCAAAGAGGCTGCACCAATTGTGATGAATATCAAGGTAAAAATTTTTATTCTTTCAGTATTGCTGAGCTACATTTTATGTCACAAAGACCCTAGAGATGTCTTATCTTTGTCTCTGGTAAAATATATCTGAATGCCCCCCCCCAACCCTGCCCCCATGTCAGTTACAAGTGATCTTAATGTTGCGGATTTGACAATCACAATACAGCGCAATGTAACCGTGTTCCAACAATGTTCCTTTCGATAAAGGAAATTGGCTAGGTGCACTGCAACCTTCTTACATCTAGGCTAAAAATAGCGAATTTGAACTGATGTAATGCACCTTGTAATATGAGTTTGCTTTACCAGTTGTCTTTACAGGGAGGTTCAACTTTATTTCATAGTGTTCTTTTTCCACAAGTTTTGTCATAGTGTGCTTTTCATGACTTTCAAGCTCACCTGGTACAGTGAAAACTCATTAAAGGAGGACTTTGAAACAATGTGAATTACCTTGTTATATCAGGAATCTCTTTATATCAGGTTAAAAAAAAGCAAAAGAACACGTAGGCATGGGACCATCAAAATTTGAGTGTTATATGACTAATCTTGTTAAGTTGGAACTTTTCTTACATTTTTCCTCTGTACCTTTGTTCAGAATGCAGTCCAGATACCTGTGGCTAGTAAGGACAAGCTGAGAGTTCAGTTCCCAGTGTCAAGTGGTTCGCAACATCGTAAGAAAGAAGAGGAGATAGTCATTGCCAGTGCTAACGATCCGTATGGCCAATGGACAGTGAGTGTGACTAATGCTTGGTGGCAAAGAGTATTTTTGATGAGAACGTTCATCCATTAAATAATTTAACTGTCCATTAAACAGTTTGCCACCTCAAGTAGTTACCATGCAGACAAGAACACCTAACCGTGCTCTGGCCCTTCCCCTTGGAATACTATATGTACATTTTAGGGAAGTGTGTAGTTATTGTGAGGATGAACACGCATTTCATTCCAATTCAGTACCTGTCAGTTCTTTCATTGGCTGTCCGTTTGTATTAAAGGGAAAGTCCACCCTAGAAGTTTCACTATTTCAATAAAAGGAGATAAATTTGAACAGCATTGTAAAAAAGAAATGAGCAAAAACGGTCAAAGAATAAGAAAATTACACTCATTTACATTTTCTAGTAAATTACTCTCGGCTCTGCAAATTGGCAACACTGATGACATCATATGCGAGCAGGTCGCCATTCACTCTGTACATGGAATTCTCAATTTTGTTGGAAGTTACACATTTTCTTACCCCATAGTCAAAGTATGTTATGTAAAAAGTAATTCTTCTGAACATACATTGATTATGGGGGTTAGAAAATGTGTAACTTCCAAGAAAAGTGAAAAAATGTGAAATTTCATGTACAAAGTGAATGGAGACCTGCTCACATATGATGTCATCAGCATCGCCAATTTGCAGAGCCGAGAGTAATTTACTAGAAAATGTAAATGAGTAATTTTCTTATTCTTTGACCAATTTTGCTCATTTCTTTTTTAAAATGTTGTTCAAATTTATCTCCTTTTATTGAAACAGTGAAATTTCTAGGGTGGACTTACCCTTTAAAGTCAAAGGTGTGTATGTTGTTACAATTTATTGGATTTCCTGTAACTGTTTGATACCATCTGGCAGTGGCATAGAGCAAAACTTTGAGAGTATTTAAAGAAAGAAAGAGATGATCTTGAAATGTAAAATTAATTAGTACATGTAGCAATGCCATCTATGATAAATTGTGAAGTATTTGTAAGTGGAATTGAAGGAATATTACATGTGCCAATCTTCATGATTTTAATGAACAGGCTGTGGAGAAACCTGAGCCCAAGCCACCACCACCACCACCAGCTGCAGCACCCGCGGCGGCGCCCACCACAAAAGCCAGTACTACACAACCACCACCAGCTCCGGCAACCACACCAGCCACTCAGACAACTCCAGCAGCTGCGACAGCTACTACTACTACTCCTGCAGCTCCAGCTGCCTGTGCTGCGGCTCCTGTGGTGGCTGGCCCTCACATTCCAGGAGTGACCAACGTCCAGCCGCCACAACCGGTGCCAGAGAAGGACAAAGTCTTTGAAGATACACCAGGATTTGTGAGTATTCTTAAGTCATGAGTACTTCTTCAGTTTTGCTGAATATAATACTTAGAACTAAATCTACATTATTTTATTAAAAAACAAAAAACAAAAAAAATGCTCTTACACCATACACTAGCTCCCCTCACTCCAATCCTCGACCAAACACCTCACCTGGGGGGTATTTCACGAAGAGTTAGTGCTAGTTGAAAGACTTCTCAATAGCATGTGTCAGCTGAGCTAGATCTGACCAATGCGGTGAAGCATGATAAACAGCATGCAACTAGGAATTTAAGTGCGACTTTAGGTACAACTTAACTCTTTGTGAAACATCCCCAGATCTTATCCCAGAATGGAAACTCAAACTGCATGGCAATCCTGTGAACCCTGACCATATTTTCGACAAAGAAAATCCTACAGTGCTTGTCATTAAGTGCATAAGTAGGATCAGCTGTCCAATAAACTGAGCGCTTGTTTCTTTTTTCCCCCTGCAGTCGTATGACATTGGGCAGATAGTATCGGCCAGACTGAAGGCTGCCAGAGCTCTTCAGTCCAATCCTAACAACGTGGAGGCGCTCACTGTTTTACATCACTCTCAGAAACAGGTCAGTTGGAAAGACTATATCCAAATTCATGAACGAGGTTTTTTTACTCCCATACTCAGCCGTGATTCAAATGTGAATGTGAAAATTAAACACCGCAATAATTTCAGCTTGTATAGTAATCTGTTGTTCTTATAACCAAAATGCCAAAGTAATAAGTGCTCAGAACTGCTCAGGCATCTAAAGTACTGACTTTCTCCTTGGAGAATGGCAAATGTTGGTTAATACCCAGCCAAATAACTTATGTGGTGGACTAGGTTTCACTCTTTTTTAATTGCTTATTTTTTTTAAATTGAAAGTCAGTGGAATGAACCACTTTCATTTCAGGTTTAAGCTTTTTTTTTTAGAATACCATGTCAAGGTATGGACCTGATATAAGTCATAATTTGACTGTTTATTTCACCTTTTGTTGTTGTTGTTTATTTAGATCCAGACCTGGGCCCACAGCAGCAAGAAACCTGGTCTGTTCACAGGTAGCACGGACGCTACCTTCCTACGACCCGAGGAGCTTGGTAATCCCAACCGCAAAAACCAAGCTTGGATCAAGAAGGTTTGTATCCATACACACGCCAGGTTCGATATCTTCATCACAATACTCTTGATATACATGTAGGGACCATAGGGTCAGGCTAGGAAGGGTTTCCCCGTTGGTCAGCTACACATAATTGTGATGGACATAGTCACGTCTGTTTTGTATTGACCGTTCATTTCTAAGGGAGATTAAACCAATATTGCTTTGTCTTCCCCTGTCTTTCATTCTTTCATATATCTGTCTAACTTTCCTCCAAATTGCCATTTTAATCCTGCCAGTGCTGTTATGACTGTCCTTAATGCATTACCTTCCTTTAATCTTGTGTTTTTAATTTTCCCCTTTAGTTGTTACAGCAATTCATAGTTCGTGATTCTAGATTATAAATAATGTAAGACCAACATTACAACATGTAGGATTAATGATTAAAAAAAAAATCCTTTATTTGAACTTTTCCAAATGTTTAGATTGAGATGTATTGACAAACTTCAATCACCTTGTGATGTAAGAAGGAATGTATCATTCCTAGAAATTTGTTAATACTTCTCAATCAATCACATATCTCCTTGCCACCTGTAACTTGTTTCCAGTGTTAGTCAACATTGAAATGAAATATCAAGGACTTATGAACAAACTTTTAATAACTCCTTGGAAATATTAAATATGACTGATTTTATGTGCCATACAAGGGTGTAAATTTCCTCACAAGGAATAAGCAGAAATCATTCTTACCAGAAGTTTTTCTTTTCCGAAAGAAACACTTAGAAGATAAATATTGTATCTATGAACTAGATAAACAGAAAAGAATATGTTGATAAAACTCTGTATTGGTCGTTTTGAAATTTTAACTCGCTTAGTGCAACTTGAATTCAGTGTAATGCACATTTTCTACAGGCCCTAGACTGATTCCTCTTGGGCTTGATATTTAGCAAGTTATTAAAATAGGGATACACTTCTGTGTTTTTCTGCATATTCTGTAGACACCCCTTTTTGTAGAAATGTTGTAGTCCACTCTCTGTCATCTCTCCAATGGGACAACATAGCCGCCTCTTTTGGTCATGGCATGTCCCATTTGAAAGATGTGGGTGGCAGCATCCATTTCTCTGACTAGGCTGGAAACTTGTTACAGGTTATAAACCAATACGACGGCGCAGTAGTAGCCTTGAGGAGAAGATTGTGGAGCAGCAGAGGAAACTTGAATAAAACGCGGACGTCGTGATGATTTAAAAGAGTTGGTGGGTAAGGAGTGTTTCATTTTAGCACTGTATCACAGGAAAATGGGTCCACAGATTTTTGTGACGATAAACTAAAAAAGTGTCCCTTGTTAGGTGATTGTAAACATTAGAATTTTGTGTCTAACTAAAACTTGGTTTCTCCCATTTGAGACTTAGCATGAAAATACTTGGGTATATACCTATGAGAAATGCATGTGGAAATAATACTGTCTTCAGTAGGTTATCACATATAACTGTTTGATTTTAATGGGCAATACTTGTGTACCTCACTTATCACAACAGTTAAAAGCATTATTGTACCGAGTATGGTACCAATTTTCAGATGTTTTGATCTGAAACTGGACATAAAATGATAACTTCATGAAGTTGAAAATGCACTATTTTTTTGTTTTCTTCAATAAAGATTTGGGAATGTTAATTATTTTCCCAAAACATAAATTAGCAAGTTTTCTACATTACTTTTTGAAAGTCATTTGTGTGGGCCCATTCCTTGTGCTAAAATCAAACCCTCCTTGAATTAAAGCGGGATTATTATGTTGTGTGTCTTTGTTCTTTTGCGATACTCTTATCCCCTTTCCTACACAGAGGTAGTGGCCAGTTTTGTAAGTATAGACATCCTACGATATTTAGACTAGCTGCACATCTTGAGTAAGCCGAGATCAAGGTCTCATTCATAGCTGCATGCCTTTTTAGGGCATGTTAAGGAGATTTTGTCAGTAAGATAAATTATTTTGATTTAAAACTTTGAACTTGGTCTGGGAAATTGTGAAAATATCTTGTAGAAATGATAAAACCTACACTAACTGTTTTTTTAGATGGGCAGTGTTATTAATCATTTAATCATTTAATCATTTAAAACTTTCATGTATTTGAATGGAAAATTGCAGTCTTTATGCCTTTGTAAATGCCCACCACCATTCAAAGCTAGAGTTCTAATCTATTCCTTTTATGTTTTCACTTTTCTCCCACCATCACATCTCCAACACCTGCATTCATTCCTCAAAAATACACTTTCCATCACTTTATATTAAAAATATTACCACTATTGGGGATGAACCTCTTTGGTCCTGCTAATGAATACTTCACTGTGGTCATCCTTTGGTCGTCTTGGGTCATCTCGGGTCGTCTTTGGTCGCCTTGGGTCACCTTGGGATGCCTTGGGTCATCTTGGGTCACCTTGGGACACCTTGGGTCGCCTTGGGTCGTCTTGGGTCAACTGGGATCATCACTGGTTTTCCTGGATCTAACTTACCCCCATAGGACATGTTTCTGACGGCCGCACCGGTCAGCACGGACATTGGACGCTCACTGATGCACAAGATGGGCTGGAAGCAGGGAGAGGGACTAGGCAAGAACAAAGAAGGTGCACTCAATCCATTGCTGTTGGAGATCAAGACGGATAGGCAAGGTCAGTTGGCATTTCTTGCAGAGAGATTGTTCTCTTTTGCCTCATGTTACAAAGGAATTTTCATTCTGGAATGACATTTAATGTATTCTGTAAGCACTTTCTTCATCTCTGTCCATGTGCAAGAATATTTTCTGTGCAAGCTCTGACAGCAAAAATTGTTCTAGCCATTTCTATAATTTTGTACATTTGGTGATGCAGGAGCTCCTGGCGTACTAAAGTCAAGTAGCTGTTAATATTTTTCTTTAATATCTCGTATGTGCATCTTTCACATACTGTTAAAGGTAGAAAATCCCTCTTGCAAATCTTCGAAACTCCATACAACTTGGCAGGAATTTAGGATATGCCCTTCTGATATTGTTTATTAATCTTACGATCATACAAAAATGAAAATCTGGCTACCATCCTTGAATAAGCAAGTCGGATCAGCTCACCGGCAGAAGCGAAACCAGCTAGCTAGCTAGCTCAGCCGCGCACAGCTCACGGCCACCACAAGTACCGCATAATAGCAGCGCTGTACTGTATGTAATGTGAATCCTTTCGTCGTGCGCTATCGAAAAAAAATCCGCTAAAATTTTTGGTCCGAAATAAATACAGACTTATCAAAAATGTTAATTCAGTTAATTAGCCATGTGCAATCCATTTTTCTTTCACAGAAGTTTTTAATAATCATTCTCTTATAATTAAACACATATTCACACATCTTAATATTTTAGAGCTGTAAATGGGATCTCCTACCTTTAAGGAGTGGGACACTTAAGAAAAAATAGCAAAAGTAAATTCTCTCTGACAAGGGTAGTGACAAGGGTGATGTATTTTTTTTACTGCTGAGATGATTTGGTCATTCTCATGGTGTCTTCTTTGGAATGCTTCAAGGTTAGTTCATTCCTATAGAGCACATTGTCTATTTCTTGCTGATAACCCAGAGTGTCTGATACCCCTTTCAATAATTCCTCCACTTTTGGTCCGCACTAAAATTGTCCGTACCCAGCAGTAAAATTTGCTTTCAGTAATTCACAGCCGACCACGCTTCTGTTTTGGGAACCCTTTCAACAAATCTGTCGAAAAGGGAGTGAACTGCCCAGTAACCGAATTCTATGCCTAGAGCGGAAGAGCTCACAATTTTGTGTGTGATATTCAATGTATTTGTATTTTATTCATAGGAACTTCATATACATCAGTATTTTTCTTCAAATAGTCATGAAAGTATATGATAATTATAATGATATTTAACATATGTCATAAAGAACAATGTATAACATAGTACAAAACCCTCACGTCTGTAATAAACACAACTTGTTCACAATCATTATACTAATGAGAGTGCTCTTTCACAATATTTACATGATCAGTGTATGTACAACTACAAGTAGCACAAGGAAATGAAAGTGAGTCAATATCCTACTCTTATAACAAACAGAAAAATTCACGGGGGCCCTGAAAAGGCTGTGACCTTTCACCGTGTGAGGAATTTGAGGGCGGACTTTGGTGCTGCTCCTTTCAGTAATTCTTTGGTCCGCACCTGGTGCTCATAAAAGCAGTGCTAAAATAGAGCGGAATATTTTGGCCCGTGCCGTTCAGTCAAAATTTTACGACTTAGAGCGGACCTGGTCCAGACCAGCGATTTATTGAAAGGGGTATGAAATGTTTATTTAAAGACCATGTTACGATTATATTTCACCCCATGCTGAAATTGAATTCCATTTCTTTCCATCGCTTGTAGGTTTGGTAGCAGCGGAGGAGAAGCCTAAGAAGAAAGGAGACGTGTCAAAGGTCATCCGTAAGGATCTGTCTGGAAAGCACCCTGTGATGGCACTCAATGAACTCTGCAATAAGAAGCGATGGGGCAAACCCAACTTTGAGATTGTGAGAGAAGATGGCCCACCTCACAAGAAGAACTTTGTCTTCAAGGTATTATTATAGACATACTATTAACCCATTCATAGCAGGTATTATATGAAGCCTTAAAGCGCTTTAAGTGATTACACAATGTTAAAATTTTTTTTGATATATGATTGAGAATAGAATTCTAAGAAGAATAACATTAAAGATTTGATGATTTTCAATCAAAATCAATGCATTTTGGCTAATTTTCTCATAAAAAGTCAAGAGTTGACCAAAAATTTGAATATGAGGTATGACGTATAGTGGGTACCCAGCTTCGCGCATTGCAGTTGTGCTGCGTGCTAGACTGCACAACATGCATTATACCTTTCGTGCATTTTGCTAGAATTGCTTGCGTGAAAGTGGGTACCCAGCTGAAACTGGTTCACAGCTGAGGGGTCAAAAATATCCTGAAATCTTACCACATTCTGGGGTTTCCTTGGCAACACAAATTAAAAAAAAATTTAGACAGATGATTTTCTGCTGATGAAATTGTGCTCTTTTAAAGGGTAAGTCCACCCTAGAAGTTTCACTGTTTCAATGTAAGGAGATAAATTTGAATAGCATTTAAAAAAAGAAATGAGCAAAATCGGTCAAAGAATAAGAAAATTATAGTTATTTACATTTTCTAGTTAACTACTCTCGGCTCTGCAAATTGGTAACACTGATGACATATGCGAGCAGGTCTCCATTCACTTTGTACTTGAAATTTCACATTTTCTCACTTTTCTTGGAATTTACACATTTTCTAACCCCCATAATCAATGTATGTTCAGAAGAATTGTTTTTTACATAACATACTTTGACTATGGGGTAAGAAAATGTGTAACTTCCAAGAAAATTAAGAAAATGTGAAATTTCATGTACAAAGTGAATGGAGAGCTGCTCACATATGATGTCATCAGTGTTGCCAATTTGCAGAGCTGAGAGTAATTTACTAGAAAATGTAAATGAGTGTAATTTTCTTATTCTTTGACCGATTTTGCTCATCTCTTTTTTAAAATGCTTTTCAAATTTATCTCCTTTTAACCCATTCGCGACAATGGGTCCACGTTTTGTGGTTTGCCGTGTTTACGAGAAAACTAGAAAGTTTGGTGACCCCAAACTTTGCCTGCCGATGCAGAAAAATTTTGGCCAATCAGACCACTCGTTACTTCGTCTCAGGACCAACCCATTTTAGACTTATGAATTTTAGAAGACCCTTTATTGGACATTTCATCTCAAAACCGTACGAGCCTGCGATGAATATTTATATATGCTTGTCTCGCGCCAATACTGCCTAGTAACAAGGGCATTCGCGCGCTTGGGCAATATCGATATAGCGGCTATCGATAGCAACACGTAACTTGTAACTGTCTTCGTACTTAGAATCCGCCTATCTCAGCTCGCCAATTTCCCATCTATTTTATCTCTCTATATTTTTCTGTTCGCTTCTTCCTGTAGATTTTCCCTTTGTTTGGAAAGGTTTTGTGATATATTTTATTCTTGTGGACGCGTAATTCGTGATTGTAAGTAATTTTGGTGAGAATCTGGTGAGTTATGTTGACTTCAGTGAATCATTCGCACAGCGGTTGTTCGTGTAGTATACGTATGGCGTGTGACTGCCTGTGTGGTGTACGTATGTGCATGCAGTGCAGAGTGCGAGTGCAGTGATTTTGTAGACGTTGCGTTCGTTTCAGCCCTGTCATTTGAGCTTTGAATTTATGCATTCCTCAATTTTTGGTGTGTGTATTCGAGTGAATATAGCCGTGGTTGTTAATTTTTTACGGATATCTATGTGGATTTGCTTGTTTTGATTGATTTTATTTGACTTTTATAGGCTCTCCTATCTGATTCTAATTCCCGAGCGCATGCTTTTGTTGTGACGCGTGTGTGCGATTGCATAATTGATGATGTGACTGAGTGATCAACCTCATACCTCTCCTTCAGTCACCTGTGATTATTTTGATGAAGCATTGAAGTTGAGTTTGGTTAGAATATAATGGTCCGATCACTCTGATCTTTTTTTTTTTTTTTTTTTTTACACTGGATCTAAATTGAATGAAATAATTTTAGTGCTGTGCCAAGTGGCAGGTACTAACTCTTTCTTTTCTTTCTTTTGCCTTTTTTTCTGAAAGACTTTTGCCCTCTTGGGCTTGCCTTGGCCCCTATGTAAAAAATAAAAATATCCATGTAAAGGAAGGACATGAATACATTTACTAACACTGAAAACAATAAATACAAATTACTAACATTTCCCCCTAAAATAATTTAGGGGGTGGAGGGGTGTATTTTTTGGGAAGGGTTGTTTGAACAGTAAATATAATTGTGTACAGTAACATGGCAGTCGAGAATTCAAAGTGAAAAGGCATAGATTCTAGTTTCTGAATCCACCTGAAAATAAAAAATTAAAATTAAAACATTTGATAGATAAAATTTAAAAAAAAGAAATGATAACAGTATTTTTCTCAAGGGTGGCATTTTTATTTCCAACTTCCAAATTCAAATTTATTTGCAAAAAATGGATCTGGTAAAATGCGTAAAGAGGACATGTGCTTCCTAGGACCCCCCCCCCCCCCGAAAGGCTCTTGCGATTAGATTGATTTGACAAACCTACAAACAAAACACTGTTTACTTGAATTTATACACAACAGGGGAAGCTATTTGTCCTGAAATCTAATATTGTGAATTATAGATATAAATGTAAAACCTAAATAAAAAAAATCCAGGGGATAAAAGCAAATCCCTTGGCAGAAACTACGAACTCATTTACTTGTATTTATGCACTTCAACAATAATGGGTTTATGGGTACTATACAAGCAAAAATAACATTTGAATGTTCATCAACATAAAGGGAAATGATACTCGAACTCATAGCCATAATTCCCACCAGTGTTATTGCATGAAGCTCCTTTGATCATTGTTTACATTTTCGAAGAGACGGAGAGAGAGCTAGCTGGGTGCAGCGCAGGTGTCCTTCAGTCATGAACTGGACTACATTCCTGGCCTGGTCACTAGGCAACGTCAACGAGTCGTCTAGTATTTTACCAGACCTTGATAAAGCTATATTTATTTTGTTATGTTCTTTCACGTAAAATGACCTCATCAGACATAGATAAAAAAATCAATAATTGTAATTTCTTTGTATGTGAGCCCATTATAATCCACTTTGCTTCTTTCAATTTGGTAATCGAAGAACTATTTCCAAAATTATTCAAATTCATGACTGAATGACGAAGCTATGGTATGCAGTGCTAGTGCAAGGAGAGATGATGACTCATCGAGCATGCAAGCCTTTCCCATGCTAGGCCTGGCTATCGCGATAGCACAAGTCTTTCGCTTTCGCCTACATAACCATTTTGGGACAGGGTGAATGATAAATCTGAAACAAAATCACAGACTTATAAAACATCCAGCGAGGCCATTTTCGGAAGAAAAAAACAAATAAATCAGATTCTGCATACAAGCAAAAGGCATTAGATCATTCATTCTATGAGTTTGACTGACCAGATCCGTTACTTCTTTGTTGTTACTGTTTAGTTCCCCCTACACAGAGTAGACTAACCCCAAAAATCACACCACGTCGGCATGACTGACTATTGTGGAAAATGCCATTTCTCAATAGGGGTGCATAATTACGGATGACAGACAAACGAACTAAATGAGATATTTCTAAATGTAAGAAAAAAAAAATAAATACAATTTCCACACCACAGAAGATAAAAATTTCCAAACAGTCACTTTTACTGAACATTTAGTTTCAAATGAATGATGGAAATCACACTCATTCAGTTTGGGAACAGTCCTATAAAATTGCATGTCCCCGTGGGTGAGTATCGTGTCCCTAGACTTGTGAATGAGATTGGGCTGGCTTGTTGCCAAAAAAAGTTGCCGTCTTGAAGAGTGGCCCTCGTAATCCATTTTTAGAAAATCATTGTCGCGAATGGGTTAATGAAACAGTGAAACTTTTAGGGTTGACTTACCCTTTAAATGTACTTACATTGTTTCAGCATTGGGCACCCCCTTTAAAGAAACCAACGTCATTATTGTTAAATGTTAAAGTAGCAGTGTGAAGGAATTTGAAGAAAATCACAAATATGGCCGGTGAATTATCACTAGAAATCAGGAAGCGTACAGATGACATCGGTATTGTTTTACGACAACTGCGTAGATCAGATAATATAAACTAAGAAGAGTAAAAGTACCTCTCGGGACCTGGGATATATGAGCGGTTTGCCAGAAAAAATAGCGATGTGTTGATGACGTCACAGGATAGACAAATTATTTGTAAGCAGACGACGTCCCATAGCTAATAAAAATAATTGCAATGCAGTGATTTTTTAATTATAAAAAGTTTGATTTATTTAAAAGGGAAGTGACACTGATTCCGATAAGTGTAATATTTTTGTCTGGAAGTATACAGGATGAGGGTTAATAATCTATCAAGAAACCCTACTTTCAAATTGAAAAGCCAACCGAAGAAAAGCATAGACTGTATTTGCTCCCTCTTGAAATGCTTAACATGCTGCAGTGCATGCAGCTGAAAATACAATGGTGTCTTATTTTGCTCACAAGCAAATGATTGCTTTATTTTTCTAATGCTGCATTTTTTAATCAAAATAATACCGTGCACAAAGTTTAGAGTGAGGTAACAGATTAAATATTTAGACTGACACTAGTGCAATAAGAGAAGTAAGTGAAGAAGATTTGACTAACAGACACTGAAAATGTGTGAGATATTATGGGGCATCGTCTGCTTGTGCAAATCATGTTCCAACTGTGACATCGCACATCTTGGCAGTGTTCGAAAAGCTTTTCAAGTGCGCTATAGTGGGGCTGTAATTGACTATTTTATTATCGATAATAATTGTTACTTTTAGTTTTTCCAAGCAGAAAATTGGATAGGTTTGCGGGAGCTAACAGTCTTCTATGCAATGATAAGAATTAAATCTACCTAAAATCAATTACTTCCTTCTCACCGCTTCTTGAATTCTTCTCATCACTGTCTCTTTTTTTTTTTCTCGATCCAGGTCAAAATACGTAACGAAGAGTACATTCCTACTGTGCCCTCGGGGAACAAGAAGGATGCCAAAGCCATGGCTGCAACAGTAGCTCTACAAAGGATGGGACTTCTACCATCATGATGACTGTAGCACAGTGATTCTAGCTGGGTTTACTTGGTCTGATGAGCAGGATATCACAGCAATAATTGCTCTT
The DNA here is from genome assembly GCA_029962745.1 of Echinometra lucunter. Classification (NCBI taxonomy): domain Eukaryota; kingdom Metazoa; phylum Echinodermata; class Echinoidea; order Camarodonta; family Echinometridae; genus Echinometra; species Echinometra lucunter. The sequence continues at coordinate 24,110,359 of CM057160.1, read as the reverse complement.
CAGAAGATTGGACTTCTGTGATGAATGAAGTAGTGATTCAGTCTGGAGTGAATTCATTATGCATGGATATCCTACTTTGTTATAGTGGCTCTACAGACTATGGGACTTCTACCATCATGATGACTGTAGCACAAGGATTCTAGCTGCATTTACTTGGTCTGATGAGCAAAATATCACAGCAATAATTGCTCTTCAAAAGATGGACTTCAGTGATAAAGGAAGTAGTGGTTCAAGCTGGAGGGAATTCATTGTGCGTGGATAGCCTACTTTGCAACCATTCGCCCTTCAAAAGATGGGACTTCTACTATGATGAGGACTGTAGTACAGTGATTCTAGCTGGGTTTACTTGGTCTGATGAGGAGGATATCACACCAATAATTGCTCTTCAGAAGATTGGACTTCTGTGATGAATGAAGTAGTGATTCAACTGGAGTGAATTCATTATGCGTGGATATCCTACTTTGATATAGTGGCTCTACAAAAGACAGGACTTCTACCATCATGATGACTGTAGCACAGTGATTCTAGCTGGGTTTACTTGGTCTGATGAGCAGGATATCACACCAATAATTGCTCTTTGAAAGATGGTTCTTCTGTGATGAATGAAGTAGTGATTCACGCTGGAGGAATTTCATTATACATGATTCATTCATTTACATTGCATAGCTCACTTGGTCTGACAAGCAGAGCATTGCAGCAAAACTTGCTCTACTCTATTATCATTATAAACAAAGTACAGTTATTCAAGTTTGGGGTTAATTCTTTTTATTGCTGTGAAGGGCATTACGATACAAGACATTAGGAGAACATTTCTAGCTTTGTTAATGTACACTAAGTTGATAAAACAATCGTTACATGGTCATTACACATTGATATCACATGTTTTTGTTGCTCACAGGGTATGGCAGTATGAGTGTGCCCAGTTGAATTGCACTGCAGATCTAGCTAGCAGCTAGGAGACAAAGTCAATTCTGAGCATGCCTTTTGAACTAAAAAATGGATTCCAGATTTACATTCGGGAGTGATAGCGTTGGTTTGGGATAAAGCTTTCATCAGAGTCGTGTAGCTTATACCGTCACTCTGTCAGCCCTGTCATGAACAGTGGCATAATTCCAGTTGTAAGCCATTGGGCACTGCCACATGGGAATCACAATCAGCTTGCTTCAGATTTATAGTAAAAACAATCACTTTGGTAGCCCTGAATAGCCAAATCTTTACATTAAAAGCTTTATACCAGTAATGGTATAATGCATGTTTGATTTTACATGACATTTTTGGGTATTTGATAATGACACCATTTTCTGGTAATTCTGTTACCGAGGTACATATACCACAATATTGTAAATGTAAGTAGAAAATTGTTGGAATGTAAGAGTTCAGGTGAAAGAATGGGCATCTTCGCAGAGTGAGAAGGGGGCTGAGTACAAAATTAGAACATAAACTCTAAAAATGTGAGCTAAAAATCTCTGATTTGTAATTCCTTTACCATGGAATTGCCCCATTCCAAACTTCTCATAGTCCTTGTCAAAAAGTTAGTATTGTCACCGAGCTTGCCATTAATTATGATTATCCTTTATTTTCAGCACTGATCACAGGCTTATCTCAATTCTTGTTTCTTCTTTAGCATTTTCATTTCATTTTTGTTCTTTTTTTATGGTTTTATTTTTTTCTCATGTTGTCTATCATGGACTCTATGAAAGGCATGTCATATGAATAGTATATCACCCTTCAAGTAAAACCTGGTAAATAACAGACCTTATTCAGGATAAAAATGTTTCAAATTTTTAAAGGAATGTATTAACAAAATGTTTTATATTTTATTATTGATTAGCGACACCATTTGGTTTATAAGTGATTCATCATCTTTGATAGCTCAAGATAGGAGCAGGACTACAGTGTATTCTTATTTTTAACCCCTCTCGATTTTGATCAAATTAGCAATAGTTTCCTAACATATATTGTGTAAGTTAATGTATCCGTTGTCAGATGAGTCCTTCAGTGGGTCAGAATATATACAAAAAAGTTTAGCTGTTTGGAAAATGTCCAGGGCCAGTATTCTAAAAATTGTGTTATCTTGTATCTTAGCTTCACTCTTTTATTTGTCATAATAAATTTTGAAGGAGAACTTGTGATTGGTTTGAACTGCGCAAAATTGTGCCCATGGACAATTAAAATAAGATAAAAGACAAAACAATTTTCAGAATATGGCCCCAGCATTTGCAAGAAAGAAAGAAAAAGAGATTGGAATGTTCATATTTCAAGCTACATTTAACATTTGTTATATTTGTTAAGGCCCTGTCCCATACCACTGTTTAATGATTCTGTCTGAGAAACGAACACATACATTTATTGGACTTTATAAACTCGTTCTTCAGCTGGTTTACAGACGTATCTAGACGTTGGCAGATGGTGCTAGTTCATGGCCACAATTTTTATGCCTCCGCCCACCGTAGGTGGTTGCCGGAGGCATTATGTTTTCGGGTCGTCCGTCCGTCTGTCCGTCCGTCCGTCCGTCCATCCGTACGTCCGTCCGTCCGTCCGTCCGTCCGTCCGTCCCGTTTTCGTTCTCGCGATAACTTAAGAACCGTTTGACAGATCAACTTCAAACTTGGCTCGTGTATGCATATGGGAGGGACAATGATCTGATTAGATTTTGGAGTCTCAAGGTCAAAGGTCAAGGTCATAGAGGTAATAAAACACATAAAAATGGCTCGTTCTCACGATAACTTAAGAACCATTTGACAGATCAACCTCAAACTTGGCATAGGTATGCATATGAGAGGACAATGATCTGATTAGATTTTGGGGGTCTCAAGGTCAAAGGTCAAGGTCATAGAGGTAATAAAACACATAAAAATGGCTCGTTCTCGCGATAACTTAAGAACCATTTGACCTATCAACCTCAAACTTGGCACAGGTATGCATATGGGAGGGACAATGATCTGATTAGATTTTGGGGTCACAAGGTCAAAGGTCAAGGTCATAGAGCTAATAAAACACATAAAAATGGCTCGTTCTCGCGATAACTTAAGAACCATTTGACCTAGCAACCTCAAACTTGGCACAGTTATGCATATGGGAGGGACAATGATCTGATTAGATTTTGGGGTCTCAAGGTCAAAGGTCAAAGGTCATAGAGGTCATTATGTACATAGAAATGGTTCGTTCTTGTGATAACCCAGTAACCATTTGATGGTTCAACAAACTTGGCTCATGTATGCATATGGAAACGGCAATACTCTCATTAGATTTGGGGGTCACAAGGTCAAAGGTCAAGGTCAAAGATGTCATTGTATAAATGAAAATAAATCAACATGAAGTGCCATTTATTTCTGATTTGGTAATGGCGGAGGCATAAAGTTCGACCACGCGTGGTCGAAGATTCATCTAGTTTTAATTTGCCACCGTCTGACACCGTCTAACATAAATATTTAGACGGAGGCAGACGGAATCGTTAAACGGCAGTGTGAGACGGGGCCTTTAATGAAAAATTTGCGCAAGGGATCTCGTATATTGTGAATGGCGAATGTTCAGATGTAACCGTTCATTTTAATTACATCACATTCTGAGATACCTGTATTGGTTTATTGTTATCAGTAGAGATGTGCCCATCTCCATAAACCCATTCATGATAAGAATTATTTGAAGTCTTATTTGATCAGTTTTTCTCCACAAATTGGCAACACTGGTGTATTTCTTTTATTACTGCATTTTTCTTTGGAAATTCATACGTGTATAACTGAAAGAAATAAACATTGATAAAAAGTATGTTTAGAAGTTGAACAGTTGCCAGTTTGCTTGGAAAAACTGTCATTTTTAATCAAGTTGCCAATTTAAGGATTTTAGTTCTTCCATTAAAAATTTTTTTAGCATCAAATGACAATAGTGACGCAACCACAATGGGAGCATTACATGTACAATGTTTCGCTCTTTCTGTTCACATATTTGGTGTGATTTTTAGGGCTCTGTTAGACTGTTTCAAAAGTTTAAATTTAGGGCCAAACCACAAAATGTGGACCCCCTGTCACAAAGAGGGGTATGTTATTAGGTAGTTTGCCAGGTTGTGTCATACCAGGGCCTAAGATGGTAAGTTTGATGAATAATGAATGTGTAAAATGCCAAAAGGAAAGTTTGTATCTTTCCTGAGTAAACCTCATATTGTGCATTGCAAAATGAAAATACTGTTCTTATAGCATTGTTGGTTGGGACAGAAAAATCTTATGTCCTCTTTCAGTGTTGTGGGCCCTGTTTCATAAAGCTTGTTATCAGTAACAACTGCCATATTTCTCTGACAAATTTGCTCTCAGCCAATCAAATGCAACGATTTCAGTAGCTTGTAACAATTATTGCAACTTATTGATAACAAGTTTTATGAAACGGGCCCAGAACTAGTGCAGAGCAAGATCTTGGCTTGATTTAAAAGTAATAATTATCAGTCCATACTTTGTTTTGAATCTCAAATAATATAGATTCACCGTGGAAAGCATTTTCACCAAATCCTTACCGTGACAAGAAGTCTTTTATGACAATGTTTGAACAATGGACAGAAATGATGATTTGGAATACATATTTTTTACTTTGTTGATGTTGTATTTGTGAGGCATTTTGTATATATGTATGAAAGAGCATGCCCGACATCATTTATGCATTAAATACATCATCAATGCCAATCAAAACTTCTTTGCATTTTCTTTATTTATTGTATAGTCATTATTGCTTCACATTAATTGATACATGTATGTACATAATGATATCTTTATTTTAATACTGATAAATACATTCTTGACAAGTTCATGACACAACTGCCAGTGCCTGTCATGTCGCATCCCAATTTTGTGATTCCACATTCATTTCGGCCTAGCTTAATTCCCCACAAATATGGATTTGGGGCATTGTTTGTTTTAGGTTTAGGGTTTTCTTGAGGGTAAGGTATGGTGTCGTGTCACAGATTGAAGCTAGAAATTGCTGGTCACCGAAGGATGTCTCCCAATTGTTCATTTTAAAGGCCTGTTCAAATACGAAGATGGAAATCACAGAGATTTTTAAGCACATTCTTTGTTGCGTGATTGCTATTCATTTGGTACACAAAAAATGAGCTTAATGGCATTGGCTTACTATGTGATCAGCCGATTTAAAAAATTCTCAAACTTAGATGAAATGTATATGAGTACTTGTATTTGTATTAAAAAACCATGAAACCAACCATAATTTGGAATGAGAACTGGTAGTAAAGACGCAAAACGCGATTTAATTTTTTTTGGTCTCAAAGACACTAAATAAGAGGACTGTTTTGCTTGAGTTAAGAAAAAACCTTAATGTGCTTCCCTCTGCGTGATACGCCAATACACACAGTAAGGTCTGATGAGCCATGCGCACTCCTTACGTCTAGTCTGTGCAACTGACCCGATATATTTTTCAAACATTAATTCACATTTCTAATATTTAAAAATACTTCCTGTGGATACAGTGGAAAGTCGGTATAACGAGGTCCTTTGGACCACCAAAATTACCTTGTTATAGCAGGAATCTCGTTATATCAGGGTTAAAAAATGATAGAATATAAAGAGCTGAGACTGAAATATTACCTTGTTCTATCAGGAATATTGTTATATCAGGGGAGCATTTCATCAACATTTGTTGTCTGACAAGTTGTCATATCTGACATCTTTCGTTGATTTTGATTGGCTGAGAAGCATCGTTACTATGGCAACTGTCGGATAAAACAGACTTTGTCGGATAAAACATCTGACAAGTCCTTTCATGAAACGCTCCCCTGATCTCTTTATTCTGAGTTTCCACTGTATTATACTCTGAAACTTTCAGACTGGTATTTTTACACTATAACCCTTTAATATGCTTATCCCATTTTCAAGTAGCAAAGAGGTTTTTTTAATCAAAACAATGTTAACCAATGCCTTTAAAAAACGCTGCAGTTCCCTCATATCTGCACGAGCCTTATAATGGTCAAACCCTGTGAGGATGTACAAGCATAAATAGCAGGTATGCATGCATCTATTCTGACAGTTGTAACATGTATATTTCAAGCTTTTAAATCTTTCTCCAACAGAGGAAAATAAATAATTTGGAAATAACTGCTTCACAGGAGTAAACTGTGCTTTGACACATGATGCGACAGTGTGGTACCACACTGTGGCGCCACACTGTTTCGTCTTCACACATGGTGGGACTTTGTGTCACCACATATGCTAATGAACGCGCATTAACGCGTCAACTCTCAATATTGTCAAAACTTGCGCACGCTTGCCCAAGCAATCTCATGGCTAACTTTTTAGAAATTTGATTGGTGCGCATTTTTTGTGTATGTAGGCAGCAAAAAAAAGTGTGTCCTGCCTCGGCGACATTTTCTTGTCGCCCTATACCCCATAGGCTTGTATACAAAAAAGTGTGGCGCCACAGTGTGGTACCACACTGTCGCATCATGTGTGAAAGCACCTTAAGAGACATCCAGTAGTCCTTTAATATTTCTACACTCAAGATATTTTATGTGAATTGTCCATCCGCGCATGTAACTTCCTTGGTAGGCAGATTGACCGTACATTTGTTAGCCAAATATTCCATCTGACTCTTTGAGAGTCCACAGTTCCTTCTGACTGCTTCGAATTTCTCGTCACTTCTACCATCCCCACCCGACTTCACATTCACAGAGTGCGTGCAGGTGGTGAACGGCGCAGTTGCCTCGTGGTTGCTGAGAGCCATGTGGAAAGTGCCCTCTTGTGTTTTACAGAGAAGAGTGCATAGGTTATGGATGTTGTGGGGCATGATGGGACCTGTGACCTCTAAGCTGCTGACCTCTACCAATGACGACTGATTGGATTGTTGTTTCATGGTGCCTGATTTCAGCTAAGAATAAATGGAGGGAAAAGCAGATAAATTTTAGTGTATGATGTTTCTTTTTTTTCATGCACACACAGGCCTACATACAAACACACACAAACTATATTCAATTAAAATAAAAGTTCAAGATATACTCCGTATGCTTCCTAGTGATAGCTGAATGAAGTTGAGAACCTCCCTTATTTTGATGCATTACCCTAATATAAACAAACATATAACATATAAACACACACAAACTCTATCCAAGTAAAATAAAAGTTTAAAGTGATTACACAATGGCAAAATTTTTTGGGATATATGATCAAGAATAGAATTCTAAGAACAAAAGCATTAAAAGTTTGATGATTTCAATTGAAATCAATGCATTTTGGCAAATTATTCATGGCTTGGTCATGGTTGACCTCAGAAGTTGAGTAAATAGATTAACTGGCAGTGACGTAAATGTGGGTACCCAGATAACGCGCATTGCAGTTGATGCGCGCGCTAGACTGTACAATGTGTAATATACATGTACCTAGCTTGCATTTTTGCCAGAATTGTGTGACAAGGTACCCACAATGATGTCATGGGGTCAACAGCAGTTGAAACTGGGACACCGCGGAGGTGCCAGAAATAGGCTGAAATCTTACCATATTTTTGGTTATTGCTTGGCAACACGACTATTTTGGAACTTTAGGCAGGTGATTTTCTGCTAATAAAAATATGCTCTTTTATATGAATGAACATTGTTTCGGCATTGGGTACACCCTTTAAGATATACTCTGTATGCTTCTGTGCGCCGTGTGATGGCTGAATGAAGTTGAGAATCTCCCTTATCTTGACACATACTCTAATGTGCATTCCCACCCCCACAACTCTCCATTTTTTTCCCACAGGGATCCTAAATTTATTTGGAACGAAAAAAAAAAAAAAAAAAAAAAAAAATGCCCACCTTAGAAGTGACTCGGCGATTATAAAAACCACGAAATCAAGAAGTGGTTGAGGAATTGTTTTATGCCTTGTTCACACCTTTGGGTATATTGCTGCGCTATCAATTCGCAGCTGTATCCAGCAACATGCGGCAAATCTGACGCGAGCAGTCACACTATTGCGTATCTAGCTCGTATTATGCTGCTCTTACAAAGCAAATGGCTTACGAACTAAACTCACAATATATCGAGTGGCTAACGCAGTGGTTCTTGCTGCTGTGAGTGGTATGCGAGCAACAGCGCAACATTATGCGCAATCATGCACACAACAACGAGCTAAAGTGAGGTAAATCGTGCAAGAAATGCGGCTATAGGCAGTGCAGTGACAAGCGCTCCAAAAAAGAGACGATTTGACCTTGCGCTTGCTTGCGATAATTTCAAAAATTTTAAAACTAGTGAGTGACCAGCGCAGGCCTATGCGCTATTCTGCGCATTGAGTACAAAATGAGCGTGTTTCATTTCGCTTTATTGGGTATGACTACCTATGTCTGCGTTCGGGCAATATGCAGCCAAATACGCAAAGGTGTGAACGTAGCATTAGGCATGATTCATTGTTACCAGGGTACTTAGATAGGCCTCGTAAGTAATAAATACTCTGGCAGCTACCCTTCAAGATAAACCATACATCAATGAAAATTACCTTGCAGCTATTAAGAGTTGCACCCTTGAAAGCTATTGGTGAGAGAATGGTGGGTGGTATATCAGCCAGAGGCCCTACACTGGTCAGGACAGTCCGACTGTTTAGAAGGAAGTTATACAAGGCCTGGGTGTCCAGTCCTTCTACCAGCACCAGGGACTGCGGCCGATTGTCCAGCTTGAGGAGTTGGTCGGTTTGGCTGGCAAAAAATCAGTCAAGGAAACAATCCAGAGTTTTTGTAAAGGTTTGTTCAGATATGATGCGACAGATCCCTGCAGCATTTATAGTGTTCAGATATGGCACGGCAAACCACGCCACCTATGTTAATGAACGTGCATTAACGCATCAACGCTCAAATAATATAGATTTTTGTCAAAAGTTGCGCAGACAAACTCATGACATCATAATTTGTGATAAGTTTTTTAAGAATATGATATTGGTTCACAGATTTTTTTTTTTTTGGCTGCTTCGTGTCCCATTGACTTGTACACTAAAAATGTCACGGGGGTCTGTCACGTCATATCTGAACAAGCCTTAATGCATCATTTTTAAATGAACAGTAAAAGCCATCGAAATGAGACATGAAATGTGCCACTTTTATACATGTCCTCAAACAAATATATCTTATAAATGAAATTTACAGATCACTACAGACCAGTGGCCTGCATCAAGAGATTTTACTACAATGTCTATTCTCCGATCGAAAAGCTTAATACAAATATCATTCTTATTATGAATCCCATGGGCCATTTTGAGGCTGTTTTAATCATGATTTGTCAAAATCATCATAAAAACAATTTTCCCTGACTGGGTTATCCCATTCATGACAGAGGTCCACATTTTGTGGTTTGGCCTAATATCTCTTGATGCAAAGCCCTAAAAATCATACCAAATACATGAGCAGAAAGAGCAAAAATTCTACACAAACTGTGCCCATTTCCGTTACGTCAGTATTCATTGTTTGATGCTGAAAATTTTTTAAAGGAAAATAAGCTTTAAAATCCTTAAATTGGCAATGTGATAGAAGGTTTAAAATCACCGTTTTCCCCTGCAAATTGGCAACTTTTTGACTTCTCATCATAATTTCTGTCAATTTATATTCATTTCAGATACATGACGTTTTATAAGAAAAATGTAGCAATAAAATAAGAATGTTGGTGTTGCCAATTTGAAGAATAAAAGCTGATCAAATTAGGCTTTAAATAATTCCTGTCACGAATGGGTTATACTAAAACAAATTATGCATTAGATCGCAGCTGGTATTCACTTCAAACTGAAATGAAAATCACAATGATCTTGCCCCATATTATGTGTGAAGTATCTATATTCACTTTGGACTCATACATTCATGAATCCAGGTCTATTCGAAGTCAACATCAACACATCAACCATGACAGTTCAGCAGCCTAAAACCCCTTTTAACCCTAAAAGAACTGGGGGAAAGGGGGGCCATCATGGTCCCACCTGTCAAATTTTGATGGTGCTTTGCAATGACTCAATATTTTGATCTGAGATTCCATGGCTTTTTTTCTCTGATCCTTCCTGCACGTTTTGAGACCAAATTCGTGACGCCCGGGCATGTGGTTCCGAAGCTACGCATAAATTTATACATGCACGTCGGACCCAAAATTGCTCAAAAACGTGGTATCATGTAGAATTTCAATACAAATTGTGTTTTCAGCCAAAATTTATAAATGTATGATTATTTTTGCTTTTATTGCTTAAAATCAATTGATTTTATGCTGTTTATGATCATAATAGTGTCGCTGACAAATTTCAGTGTAAAAAAACAATTAAAAACAAAAAGGAAAAAAACCCCAGAGAAATACATAAGAAATTTGGAAAACGATAAAATACACAACAATTTTAACAACCCAGTTTTTTCTTTGAGGAATTGATTAGGAAGACAATTGTACCAAAAATGATCATTGCTAAAGCTTTTAGTGAAAAATAGCCAAAGATATGATCTTGCATAAATTAGCATAAATTCATATAAAATAAAGCGAAAAGGTTTACTGAAATTTAGCCATACAGCCTTGTAGATTACGTCATTCTCTACCCTCATGCAAAAATTTTGTGGCAATCAGGCGATCAACGGCCGAGATTTTAGGGGGAGGGGGGGGGGCATAATGGCCCTCCCCCGATTATAACAAGACCAGAAGGAGCCCCGTTCTTTTAGGATTACAGACACTTAGTCGTGGGCTTCCATGGGGAATCTGACACTATGGGTGCTTACCCCGGACACAGGTGTTGTCCATCGCCACGAGTTTTATGACCAACAGACCTTACGTAATACTTTGTATATTCCACCCTTCGCCCCATTTGGCAAAGTCATTATCTCACTTTCCCTGGTCCGACAATGCCTGAGCAGGCCGAAGACTGTTTATGGTGGGACAGCTTGTTTTGCTGTGCTCCAGAAATTTAGCTTTATTACAGGTATTTCCAGTGCTTTTCACAAAGTCTGGTGTCAGCAAATTATGATCCACTCCCCATGAAAGCCCACGACTGAATGTCTTTATAGGGAGTACCAAATGCTGAAACAATGTTAGTTCATCTAAAAGAGCATGATTTCATTAGCAGAAAATCATCTGCCTCAAGTTTTTTGAAAAAGTTGTGTTGCCAAGGAAACCCCCAATTGTGGTAAGATTTCAGGATATTTTTGACCCCTCAGCTGTGACCCAGTTCCAACTGGGTACCCACTTTGACGTCAAAATGACGTCAAAGTGGGTACCATGTCGCGCAATTCCAGCAAAATGCGCGCAAGGTATAATACATATTGTACAGTCTAGCGCGCAGCACAACTGCAATGCGCAAAGCTGGGTACCCACTTTGACGTCATACCTCATACTCATATTTTTTTGTCAAATCTTGACTTTTTATGAGAAAATTAGCCAAAATGCATTGATTTCGATTGAAAATCATCAAATTTTTAATGTTATTCTTCTTAGAATTCTATTTTCGATCATATATCAAAATTTTTTTTACCATTGTGTAATCACTTTAACTTGAGGCACTGGCAACAGACCACACATTAGTTGACCTTTGTTCCACATACACTGTCGTTGGAACATCAAACAACATGGTAGTCAAGAGATGAGTTTTCACCACATAAAGACTTGAACGATGAAAGGATACAATTTGACTCTGCTGGGTTCTAATGATGGGAAGTTGGTTCTGTCTAGACCCATGCTCTGTAGCCAGGATGATGCCTTGGTGGGGCTTTGGAGGATATCTTCATCTTCCTCCTCCTCCTCTGCGACCTCTTCCATTATTTGAACATCTTCCTGTTTGGACTCACATTGCTCATCAGTTTCTCCTTCAGGATGACTTCAGGATGGAATACATAAATACAGTGGAAACTCATTATAAAGAGCTCTGATATAACAAGATTTCTAAAAAAGCAATTTTGCTGTCCCAAGTTTCTATGTTTTTGTTTGCTTGTGTGTTTGTTTTCTTGAGGGGGGGGGGAGTTACCCTGATATAAGGAGAATCCTGGGCACCATTTCATGAAAGTTGTCAGCACTGACAAGTTGTCAGTCACTGACAGTTACCATAGTAACAGTCAGTGATCAGTGATTCTCAGCCAATCAAAACTAAGGATTTGACTGAAATTGTCAGTGACTGACAACTTTCATGAAACGGTGCTCTTAAAAAACAAGGTAATCTTCATTGTCCCAAAGTCCTTATTAAAGTGAGTTTCCACTGATCAAGTCTTTCAGATGAGAGCACATCTATTAGACACCAAAGTCTAACTGCATACTCTGCCTAGTGTTAGCACAATATAGCTACATGTATTATAGTTGGAGATGGCAAGCCAATACGAAAGATGAAAAAGATGAGAGAAAAAAAGGAGAAGGAAATAAAGACAAAAACAGAAAGGGAAAGGGGATAATACAACATCCTCTCACGTTCATCACTTTCTAGTATAGCCTTGTTCTTTCCCATTGCATCTAGCAAGTAAGACCTATGTAGCCCCCCCTCCCCCCATCCCGATATCACCAGTGCTGCAGTGCACCCAAAATGGCTTGACCCATGCTATGCCACTGCCGTTTAGCACATATATGTACAGTATATGTATCTAAAGAAAAAGGGTAGGGCTGTTAACATAGTTTTCATCTTAAAACAAGCATGGGTAGCTTCAACAAAATAAAAATACACTCCATATTCAGTTGAAGGTTATGTGCAGTTTCGGTAGGCCGTCAAGAAACAAACGTCATCAGATTTCTTTGCTTTTAGCTGGTCAGTAGCAAGATACTAGAAAAACCAAGATGCTGTGAATTTTTTTTCCTTACAGTGCATTTAACCAATGAAAGGCAAAAAAATAATTTTTATCTTGGGTCAGTGATGTAAGACTCCAACAACGTTGAAAAGCATAACGATGTGCTATGATTGTTGTGCAGGGAACGGTTATTGTTATTATTATTATTGTTATTATTATTATTATTATTATTATTATTATTACTGTTATTATTATTATTATTATCATTATCATTATTATTATTATTATTATTATTATTATTATTATTATTATTATCATTATCATTGTTATTATTATTGTTGTTATTATTATTATTATTATTATTATTATTATTATTATTGTTATTATTATTATTATTATTACCATTATTATTATTATTATTATTATTATTATTGTTATTATTATTATTATTATAAAGAGCTCTGATATAACAAGACTTCTAAAAAGGTAATTTTGCTGGTCCCAGGTGTGAAGTTTCTCCCCTACAGTGCATTAAACCAACGAAAGGCGAAAAATAATTTTTTATCTCGGGTCAGTGATGTAAGACTCCAACAACATTGAAAGCATAACGATGTGCTATGACTGTTGTGCAGGGAACATTCAGAGTACAGGGGTCCAAGCGTAGGGCAGAGTGGAGTGGTTACAATGTTTTCTTGGTTACAGTTCGTTATTCTGAAGGTTCGTTATTCCGCAAGTTAATTAAATCTGAAGGTTTGTTATTCCAAAGGTTTGTTTGTCCGAAAATGAAATAAGATTCGGTAGTTCATTAGTTATTTTCGACTAACGAACCGTATTTCATTTTCGGATTATTGAACTTTCGGAATAATGAACCTTTATTTATTTTCGGACTAACGAACCTTCGGAATAAAGCTACAAATGTTCGGATTAAAGAACCATTTTTCATTTTCGGACTAACGAACATCTACATGTAGGTACACGCAGTTTGGGTGTTTTGGAATAACGAAACTTCGGAATAATGAATCTTCGAAATAACGAACCTTCAGAATAATGAACATCACCCGTTTTCTTTTCATATATTTTCTTTTTTGCTACCAAAGCTGTACATGAGCTTTAACATTTTGAGCTCTTACAAAATTAAAAATGAATTCTTATTTGAATGATCTGAAAGCTGAAAAGAATAAATAAATGACTACCATACCTCTCCACAGTAGGGCTGTTTGGTTGATCTACAGTCCTGGTTGCTGACTCGGTTTCCGGTGGGGATGAGGCCTCTTGATGTAGAGGCATAGAGTAACTAATACCTGAGTATTCAACAAAGAAAAGCATGATGAAATTAAGCAGTAAATGAATACCATCAAATATTTGAAACTGAGTACTGACTACATTTATTTAATTGATGTATGTTAACTTGTTTACAAAATACAAATTCACATAATTAGAGAGTACTCAAAAAGCTGTTTGATATTAAGTACAGAAATATGAGACATGCTATCATTGCTGCATTGTTTTTTTAAAGGCAGTTTAAAAATGTCATGTGTGAAAAAGGTGACTATGAGTTTAAATGATTTTACAGGTACAAAAGAAATTTATGGTTTTAAAGGACTATGATTATTGACATAACAAGGTAATTTCACTGATCCCAGCTCTTTATATTCTTTTGCCTCTATTTCATCCTAACAAAATAATTTTCATGGTCTCAATCAATATCTACATAATAATGAGTTTGCACTATAATTACCTTCTGTTTTGAGGGCCTCCCTAAGACCCCTAGTGGTAGGGGTCATGAGGGCATGCATGGTGGGCGTGGCAGCGATACCGGCCGCTCTGAAGAGAACGGTGAAGTGATGGGTGCAGAGGTAGAAATAGGGGCAGTGACCGGACCGCAAGAGGTGGAAGACAGAGCGGAAACTTTCTGACCTAGTTTGGAAAGAGATATAGTGAACGCTTGAGAACATAATTCTATGATTATCCTTGTGTATAATAAAAATGTAATCTACAATGTACAATGTCCTGGTGCATCAATGAATGAAAAAAAAAAGGCAATGTTCATGTTTAAAGTGATTACACAATGGTAAACAAAATTTCGATATATGATCGAGAATAGAATTCTAAGAAGAATGACATTAAAAATATGATGATTTTCAATTGAAATCAATGCATTTTGGCTAATTTTCTCATAAAAAGTCATGAGCTGACCAAAAAAAATTTGAGTATGAGGTATGACGTAAAAGTGGGTACCAAGCTTCGCGCACTGCATTTGTGCCACGTGCTAGACTGTAAAACATGTATTACACCTTGCGCGCATTTTGCTGGAAGTGCGCCACAAGGTACCCACTTTGACGTCATTTTGACGTCAAAGTGGGTACCCAGTTGAAACTGGGTCACAGCTGAGGGGTCAAAAATATCCTGAAATCTTACATTTGGGGGTTTCCTTGGCAACACGACTTTTTAAAAAACTTTAGGCGGATGATTTTCTGCTAATAAAATCATGCTCTTTTAAATGAGCTAAAATTGTTTCAGCATTGGGTACCTCCTTTAAAGGATTCGACAGATTTACATGATGAATTCCTTATGAGTTTAATTTGCAGTGGACATTTAAATCAAGCTTCTGAATAGCATAAACTTCAGGGAGAAACATACATTTTTTTGGCAAGGTTCTTCATAATGTACACAGTGGTGATATCTATGAAATAATGCAATAAAAAATATGCATTGGATATTTCAGTAGAGCCGTTGAATAGGAATAGCATAAATTTCATGAGATACATAAGTATTTTGGCAAGTTTCAACACTATGTACATATTGATATCTCTGAAATAATGACTTCTAAATCAATCCAGGACCGGTATTCTGAAAATTGTATCTTTTATCTTACCTTCACTCTTTCAAATGTCATAACAAATTTTGAAGGCAAACTTGTGATTGGTTTGAATTGTGTAAAACTGCGCCCACGGACCAGCACGCAAGTCAAAAGTGCGCGGTGTAAGCTAATGGCCTACTCTATATCTGACTGCTATGACAATTAGAATAAGGATAAAGATAAAATAATTTCAGAATACCGGCCCTGTTTCACACTTACCAGTTTGTCATCAAGGAACTTGCTATTGCTGGATCTTTTGTAGCTATAGACTGCCTACAGACATCAGTAAAAAAGGTGGAGAAAAATAAAAATCAAATTATTGTTTAAGACCTGACATAATTTCATCCTACTTCCTAGTGGTAATCACGCATTTGGAATAGGTGAGTCAGAAATGAAAAAAAAAAAAACAAAGAAAGAAATAAAACAAAGGTAGATGAGCTTACATCGATTGAAAATATGACCTAATGTTTACAAGTACCGGTAGTAAATGCATCAAGAATGGGCGACTCATGCATGAACAAAGACACTCTGTCCCCAATGATCTGTTTTTTCTGGGATTCCTAGTGACTGGTGCGTTACTGAAACATTTTAGGTACTGGCAGAATCCTTGGGAAGGGGATAACCCATGCTACCCTACTCTGGCAGAAGGAAGTAAGTGATGCCTACATATCCTTCAAATGGAGAAAATATGTTTCCGAGCAACCTTTACAATGTGGGCATTTGTGATCAGAAATAATGTTTGCTTTGCTTCCTTTTGTCACAGTTTTCCAGGCGATTCTGAGCACTTGCTTCCTTTTGCCATCAAAATATTGCAGAAATGGGTCAAATTTGTGGCTTGGGTAATGACTTTGTCAGTTGATAATAAAATAAGAATAATAGGCATTTGTATGGCACTGTCTATCTAGAAATAGTCTTTTCCGAGGTGCACAAGAAAATATAGAAGAGATAAGAGAGTTCAGATGAGTGTCCTTGTGTCAAGTACTGGTATTTTTAAAAGAGATATGAAACATGCCTCAAATAGCCCAAATCAGTAAAAAGGTCAGCTTCTATATAAATGCCACTTGCTTCCATTTGTGACTGTAGGGCAGTATGTTAGATCACAACTAACTACTGTGAGCACAGGAGGATATTTTTCTGAATTGTGTTATATACTGTAAACTGTGGGTGTACCCAGCACAGTAATTACATTAGTTACAGCTCGTTATTCCGAAGGTTCGTTATTTCAAAGGTTTGTTTTTTCCAAAGGTTAATTATTCCGAAGGTTTGTGAATCCGAAAATGAAATAAGGCTCGTTATTCTGAAGGTTCGTTAGTGAAATATGGTTCGTTAGTTCGTTAGTTATTATCGGACTATCGAACCTTCGGGATAACGAACCTTATTTCATTTTCGGACTAACGAACCTTCAGAATAACGCCACTAATGTTCGGATTAACAAACCCTTTTTCATTTTCGGACTAACAAACATCTAGGTATACGCAATTTGCGTGTTTCGGAATAACGAACCTTCGGAATAAAGAACCTTTGGAACAACGAACATCACCCATTACAAGGCTAATTACACAACTTACTTAAACTTTTTAGGTTCTGGGACAATCCTGGGAAAGAGGTTAAGCCAAGGTAGATCAGGATGCATCCAACACATGGTAGCTTGCTGTAGATCACTCCTCCATTTAGACTCATCAACAGGCTCTTGATCCTAAATGATAGGACACACAAAAAAGAATACATAGGATCTGAAAAGCTTGTTAAAAATCCTGTGGTAATCTCAAAAAAGCATTAATAAAATGGGGAACAAATTTAAAAAAAAAAAGGAAGAAAAGAAGAAACAAAGAAACAAATAAAACCAAGCATAAAACTGTTGAAGCAGAGTCTCATTTTCTAAATATTCCATCCAAAAAGACTTCCTGCGAACCAATAACTAATATTTCTCACTACCGGTACACAGTTATGAAAACAAGGCTGATTCTGCTGACACAAACCATTTCTTGTCTTTATAAAGACTATTCGACTTTATTCAGACATTCAACACACCATGGACCCTACTACAGATGGACACTGATTGGTACCATGATGAATTCATGCACCTGAAACTTTCGAAATATCACAATGACATTCCAAACATGCTTCCCAGTAGAACAATGTCTTAAATACATTTGGGTATGCAGAGAATAGTTTATGCTGTGACGTGCACAAAGTTTGCTTGGTTTCTTCAAGTTTTAGTAAGAGAACCAACAGTGACAGAAAACTAGCTGCTGCTATTGAGATATGTGATTTATACAACATGTAACAAGCAAGGAATGCTTATTACAAGCTAAGCAGTGTGCATCCAAAGCCAATAACTACAAGTTCTACAACATTTTAATAGTGGATTAGGAATATGGTGTGCACTAAGCATCATATGTACAGATCATTTACCTATCCATGCTACATAGTTCAGTGGGACAGCCCTTACCTCAGTTTCAGCTCCATGCTGGCCTTGTACAAAAGAGCGTAGACCTTTGGCTTCCTCCTTCATTCGGATAGGCTGACACCAGGCAAATGAGCTGTGTGACGTGAAGCGAAGGCGTGTCCTGAGACACCAGTCTGGTGTCAGGTCGGGTTTACCTCTGGCGTGAGGTTTATCGCTGGCTCGCTCAGTCTGTTGTCAAATGGAGAAGATGAAAGTAGCCAGTAGTGGAGTTGGAGAAAGCAAGTTCGTCCATGACAAACAAACAGTTTTTGGGGTTTGTACATTAAGTAGTAGAGTGATTTTCACAGAATACCCTAAATGGCTTCTGATCTACTGCAGTTCACCAAAGAACTTTGTTCTAAAGAAAGGCTGTTTTGGTATGTATGACACCTAAGAAGCTCTAAGGTAAGCCTAGCACAATAAATACTTTCCAACTTCAATTCAATTTAAACAGCTACAAGTGTGTGTGTGTGTGTGTGTGTGTGTGTGTGTAATATTCCTGATTGAGGTTCTGAATAATGATACGATAAAAAGCAAAATAAGCCGAGGAAAATGTATAATCTTTAGTGATTGCAAGCTACGATCGATGAACAGGCAGTGTCCTACATTTGTATATCATTGTGGGATTCAAGTAAAGTAAGTAAGTAAGTAAAATCTTGGTCCAATGTTAGCCTTTTGAGGAGAACTAAGTGCCAAATCTGATTTAAATCATAGAAAAAAACTCTATAAATAGTTTGATGTCCCTATGGTTATTATATGACTATTCATGCACTCAGATACAAAGATTTTACAACATGTTTGAATGTTCATGTCACTGCTAATTCAATTTCCCAGATGTCTTCACTCCAAAGTCAAAGACAGAAGATATCACAAATACCATTTTCACTTTGTACACATTGTTTCTCCTAATATATCTACAACATGTACCATTATTGCTGTTGACCACTAATACAACTTAATTTCAAATCAGGCACAGTTTACTAGGTAAAAAGATATATTAGCAGCTGCCATTACCCCTGCTGTAGATTTTGATGCAACCTTTTCCTCTTCGGTTTCCATGGCTTTTATAGCCTTGGTCAGTCTCTGGCATGCCTCCACATCAAATACCTACAAAAGTAGCAACATGACAGGAAGAGCAATGAAACATAGACTTTAAAAAAAAATTAAAGAAATAATGGAGAGAAAACAGTTTGTATGGCAGGAAAAAAAGGTCAAATTAAATGATACATCTTTCTTACATCATATAATATATTTCTTTTAAAGTCAGACTATTCATTTGCTTCTTCTCAAATGTATAAGACTTAATTTACAGAAGACAGGTCTACTCCAACTGTTGGCTATTGCTAACTGCCGATTGTCTCAGTAGCATCCTCTCTCTCATCATAAAAAACGTCCAATTCGTCATATTTTTAGGACAGATCTCACTAGTCTCATGCCCCTTTCTATTTCTTTCTCCCCCTGTTACTTCGTTTAAAAATTGATGACATTATGGTAGCCTCCCAGTGGACACCATGCTCGTACACAAAAATGCGTAAAAATTAAAAAGGTTTTTTTTTTCACGGACGGGCGATTTACGTGCGTACAGTTAAAAGGGTATCAAAATGGCAAAAATCAGGGGAAAAAAGGGTATACTTTTAACAGAAGGCTTACTTGAAAAGGGTATCTTTTCAGACTTGATTTGAAAATACTTGTTTAGGGTGGGGAAAACATGCCAAAATACTTGTTTAGGGTATTCTGAGATCGAATGGTAATTACTTGTTTAGGGTCCATTTTGAAAGTCCATGTACGAGCATGGTGTCCACCTTGCAATGGCAGTGGCCCCCCTGGGGGTAGCCTAGCGAAACGAATCAGCCGCATAAAAAGAGTGTCTGGAATGCAAAAATACAGACAGCAGAATGCACTTTGTATTCTTTACGCATCTTTTTGTGCCACCGAGTTGTGCTATTGAACTACCTAAGCTCACATAAAATCTACCTCATCTTGCTGTGAGTCCAGTGCACTGAAGAGCTTTCGATGGTTACTGCCATTCTCCTTCTCAACCTGCAATCTCTCAGCTCCTACAACTTCACTCTGAATCCTCCTCCTCATCACATTACCCCCTCCTCCACTGCCGAACGGATTACGCCTCTTCCCACTGCGACCATCTCCGGCTCTCGCTGAGTGTGACGCAGAGTTGCCCTGTGATTGGTCCGAGGTCAAGGATTTGGAGTTCAGGTCGCTGGTACTGCGACGATTTCGTTTCATCCGGACCTTCATGACCTGAGAAGGCTTGGTCCACTGCTTATCTGAGGATTCCTCCATTACTGACGTCTAGATGATACTCTTATTTCTTCTGGCAAAGAGTAAGGGACAAACAAAAACAAAGAAATAAAAAATTTATGCAAATATGATTTAAAGCAACACTCACACAACACTAGTAGGCAGAGAAATTTCTCATCAATTTTGGTAAAACCTGTTGTCTGAAATTTTTTTGAAATGGTTGAATTGAAACTACAATATCTTCATCACACAGAACAATTCGCACAAACAGATGGGAAGTGCTTCATTGGGATTTATAGTACACAACAACAAGAGCTTTTTATAGCTATAACTTTCATATTACTTACAACTGAAAGGTCATCGGTACCTCAATTTGTAGGTTTTGACATGCAGAATCGCAGATCAATATGAAACAGGTCAAACTCGTGTATTTTTTTGTATGGAAAAATCGTCACCTTGTTTGGGTTTTACATAGACAAATGTTCTTTGTGTCCATGGGCCTGGCTCTACTGATTGCCTCCATATAGAGACTGAAGGTCGATGATCGCGTGTAAGTGGTAAGGATTGTTCAGTTATTTAGCATTTTGTCTTTTGATGTTATTGTTGGTTATTTGTATGTCAACTCGGAAGGTGGAATTAGTAGGCAAGAAGCATTAATTTGAATGTGAATAGGTCTACTGAAACTAGACCGCTGTTGGAGGTTTTCTCTTGATCGGCCCTAGACCGAAAATTCTGTCTCAAAATCTCGTTTTTAGCCTCATATACTGGTAATTTTGAGACAGAATTTTCTGTCTAGATCGGCCCAAGACAAGTAGATTCCCATCTAATCTAAGGAGTAAGGCTAAGCCCTTAAATGTCAATTTTCATATTTTTAAACATAAGTTTAACTATTGTCGCTTTTAGACCATTTAATATCCCCCCTCACACTCACTGACACAGCACAGTGTTTTCTATAGAGCATGTCGCTTCTATCTTGGAGTGGGAAAATATACCCCAAATAATGCAGTCATGGGCGAAATGGGTTGGGACCCCTCGTTCTATCACCAGAGTCAATCAGTTGCTAGGCTTTGGAGTATTTTGAGCAAGTATACTAGTGATCGTTACCCTGGAAAGACTTTTATGTGGTCTAAAGCGCTGGCTAATAATGGTGTCAAAAACTGGTGTTATAAAGTTATAACAGTTGTTTGCAAAATTGCAATGTACCCATATTGAGCCTTTGGCTGAGTTTGTTAACACACAAAATTTTGTGAGATCAGTGTATTTAGCATGTAAATAATTTGTTGAAAATATTAAAAGTGGAAAAGCTCACTCTTTGATGATAGGAGAGTCCCTCAATCCAGATACAAGCTAAGAACCTTTCGTAATTTCAAACATTCGTTAAATACTTCAAATTATGTGATCCAGTGCCAAAATAGGTCCAATAGGCGAGCATTAGCATTGTTCAGATGTGGATGCGCCCCTATTGCAGTTGAAACAGGTTGTTATGTTAATGTTCCTTTTGATGAAAGATTCTGTCCTATTTGTAATTCTGGTGATGTAGAGGATGAGTTCTACTGTTTTATGATTTGTTCTGCTTATGATGACTTAAGATCAGAACTATTTAGCTTTATTTCATGTACAGACCCAACATTTTGCCAGTTGCCTATTTACCAACAATTCCTATATATAATTTCATCAGAATCTCTGTGCTGTCCAATAGCCAGTTTCGCAAACCGCATTTTAACCTGCTGTAGTAATTTATTATATTTAAAAAAAAAAAAGATGTCTCAATGCTTACCTAGCCATTATTGTACCTATTATGGCAGAGTGACCTAACTTCGCGCAGGTCCAAACTTCGCGCACAGGGCAATATCTAAAAAACTAGAAAAGATTGTGAAAAACTGGTAGACGGAGATATCCCCTAGGCTCTACCTCTTCTGCCCTAGCCTCACCCCTCCAAGCAAGCAATCCAATACATCCAAGGACTCCTGGAACCCTGCTTTTCACTTCTAAGGACCTGAAGTCCGCCATTGACTTATTGAAGAGAGGCAAAGCCAGTGGAGCAGACAATGTGATGCCAGAGCATATCATCTATGCTGGACCTATCTGCCGCAGCCTCATCCTGGGGTTGCTTAATGCCTGCCTTACAACATCTCACATCCCGCAGACAATGAAACAGGCCCTTACTCTGCCCATCCACAAAGGAAAAGGGAAACCCATCCAAGACCCCTCAAACTACCTCCACTTTCTCCAAGCTACTGGAGCTGCTCATGAAACCGTACCTGGAATCCCAACTCCAAAGCTCAGACATTCCGGATGAACTCCAATTCGGCTTCCAGAAAGGCAAGTCCTGTATTATGACGTCTGCCTGTCTACAGCTCATCATAGAGACTAACACGGCCTCTAAAATGCTAACATATCTTGCCTTGCTTGATGCACAGAAAGCTTTTGATTGCGTCTGGCATGAAGGACTCTTCTCGAAGCTCAGTAATACTCCTGTCCATCCCACAGTACTGGCAATAATGACTAGCTCCTATCATAAAGCGGAAAGCCAGAGTCCTGTGGCAGGGAAAAGTGAGCCAACCTATCGCACTGGAGAAAGGCGTCTGGCAGGGCAGCATCCTATCACCATCTCTTTACACCCTGTTTATCGACAATCTGATAAAGACCCTCAGAGAAAAGGGTCTAGGATGCAGCATCCAAGGGGCTATTGTGCTGGCAGATGACATTGCTCTGCTCGCAAACTCAGCAGAAGCGTTAGCCGAAATACTGAAGGTCACCAGCAGCTACACGAAGACATGGAGGTACTCTATCAACCCCTCCAAGAGTGCAGTTGTCGTCTCTAACGAGAAACGTTGCCCTTCAGCACAGAGCATGCAGAGCTGGCCACTTGCCAATGACCAACAGATTGCAAGAACTGAACATCACCCTCACCTAGGCATCACAAAATGCTCAACCCAAATGGATGCTACACCGGAAATCATTGACAAGGGACTGAAAACTTTCTTCGTCCTCCATGGAGTAGGGGCATACACATCTGGCCTCTCCCCTTCCTTTGTGCCAAGCTCTGGATGGTCTTCTGCATTCCCAGAATGCTGTATGGGACACCAGTTCTCAACCTCACTACCCATGAAGCAACCCGGATAAATATAGCCCAGAGTAATCTCTTCAAAAGAATCCTAGGCATCCCCCAAAGTGCTGCCAATGAGGCAGTATTCCTACTCACAGGTCTGATTCCCCTCTTCTCCCAAATAGAGCAGAACTGCCTACTCCTCATTGGGCAGCTAGTCAACCTACCGGAAGAACGCTTCGAGAAGAGGACGCTTCTACAAGCCACAGTAACCTCAGTCCCACTTACCAAACATTGGAATAGGTTCCTCCTCAAATACCACCTGCCAGACCTCTTAAGCTTATTGGAGCACCCTATCCCATACCCCACCTGGAAGGTTCTAGTCAGGAATGCGGTCAAGAGGGAAGCCCATCTGGTCGCAGTCAACGCAGTAGCTGCTAAAACTACCTTATCACTATGGAAAGACCTGGCCCAACTCCCTTCCCCAAAGCAGCTCTTCCCTACAGGCCTTCCTCCTCATCTTCGTAAAGCGCAGATTGCACTAACCCAACTCCTCACTCAAACCTACCCAGTTCAAAAAAGGCTACTCAAAATCAAGAAATCCCATAATGCTGTATGCCCCCTATGTAAAGAGGAAGAGGAAGATGTTCTCCACTTTGTTGCCTCCTGCCGCCGACTCCAACCCCAACGGACCACCTTCATCAAGAAAGTCAACCACGCTATTCCTGATGCAGTAATACCCGGCACCCTGGACAGAGACAACCCACAAGCCTTTACTTCCCTTGCCCTTTTCCCAGACCCTACCCTCACCCAGTCAGCATCTAACTCTCTTACCACCCTTGCCCTCCACTACATCCTCCAGATCTATACAACTTGTGCTGCTGTAGCCCAGAAGTGATATTTTTTATTACGTACTAGGACAAGACTGACAACCCCCCATCATACTCCCACAATAGGCAGCCTGGTGCTGTTGATCTCCAACACAGACCGGAGGAAGAAGAAGAAGAAGGTAGAACCAACGGAAAGAGCACCCTAAAATTACCCTGGAAGTTACTTTCCTTTTGAAATTAGAGAAGGAATTTTGAAATTATGAATGAAAAATCAGCAAATTTGGCAGCGTCTTGCGTTCGTTCTGACAAAAACTGGACTTGTCGACAAGGGTCTAGAATTCCTCTTTTCGAGAGACGATGTCATCAAAATTGTAAGTAAAATGTGGTATCAAATTATTCAGCGGCATTTTGCCTTCCTAGTAATGTGATTATCTTACCTTTTATGGATCTCTATTTTGTATTAATCACTTGAAAACTGGCGTGCGCGAAGTTAGGTCTCGTTATTTTTGTAACACTTTTCCAGGTCCAGAGCGGTGGGATACGACATCGAATTTTGCGATCGCGATATCTCGGGAATTCTTCGTAAATAACATGTTCTTCTTGCGCCCATTTGAAATCTAAAACTTTGCTTTGCCTTTGGTGTCATTTAAATCAGAATAATTTTTGGTAAAAATTGAGAAATTATGGATCAAAAATTGCCTTCATTGAAAAATTAAAATGTGCATGAACTATGGTCCCCCCATCATAATTTGTGACTATTTTTATGCAATATATGACTTATGTTCTATTTTTTTGTGTTCTATTACTTTTTATGTTCGATGTGCTCATCACTCATAGGCCTTTTTAGGCCCGCCGTCTTCTTGACGGGTGTGTTTTTTAATAAAGAAATAAACTAAACTAAGTATACTCTATACTCCGGCCTTATTACTGCATAGCCATAGAGGTCTAGTCGATGGCTAGGACAGCAAATGCAAATGTCAGTTTTATAAAAAAAATTCCCATACAAAGATGGTCTATCAAGTATCATGATCAGGCATAACAGACATATTTTTCTGTCTAACGCTAAGATCTAGTAGATCTAGACTAGATCTAGAGTATGTGCTCCTGTGGGCGGCCGTCCCCTGTGAGCGGCCGGTGGTGAATAAAAACTAAGAATTAAAAAAATATTTTTGATATCCCTTCAAAAATTACCTTGGACAGTCTCAGGTAGGTTCTAGTGCACCAAAAAACATACTCAGCGAAAGCAGTAAGCATAATGAGTCTCACTGAATATCATTAAAAGTGGACACCACCAATCACTGACTGAAAAATGGCAGTTTCTTAACTTTTAAGTTAAGAAACTTTGACATACTTAAGCCAACACTTAAGCTTTATTTGTTCAATTTGATAACTGATTTAATTTTTATTTAAGAGAATGAAGTTCATGGTCCATATTTTGCTGCAGAAATTCTTATTAATACCACCAGAGAAAAAGTTGCATGGGGGTGGCCGCTCACCAGAGCCATTTCTCAAGATGGGTCCTGTGAGCGGCCACCCTATGTAAAACGTGTACAAAATGCAGGTTTTTGTAGGAGATTCTACTCTGCCTTCATTTTTTGTCACGGCATTTGGTAGATCATCACTTTTGACAGATTTATGGGTTTCTACACAGTATTATTACTTTTCATAAAGTATTGGTGTGTAAAGCATGAAATTCAATATTAATTTTGTTTACTTCATTACAAATATGGCGCTAAATGCTCGCCGAATGATAGGCGGCCGCCCACAGGGGTAGGGGCGGCCGCACACAGGACCCCTAACATCGTTTTGAAAAATGGACACTACTGACCACGTAATTGGTCAATAATTTCAAGTTTGCCCTCTATTCAATTAGCAAGTATTTGGACTCTGCATTGATGGTATTGAACTATGTGTGAGTCTTTGATTAATAAACATAATCAGCAAATTCCCTTTAAGCGGCCGCACACCAGAGCCGGTACTCTAGCCCCGGGACACTGCCACGAGTGGAACCACTGCTTCTCGGTGAAACTCTCATCTGCCACAGTGAAAACTCCTACTAAAAACATTTTTTTGAGTAAATAAGATTTTGATAAAATATATATAGATCTACAATGCTACTATCTTAAATATTCTCGTCGGAAATCATATTCACCTCAAATGTGTTTAGAATCCATCAAATTTCCCTTTTTTGCACGCCAAGTTGAAGCCATTCCGGTGATCGCCGTTTCGCATAGCATGACAAAACACACACTTGCGCATGCGCATTTGCAAACTAACAACGACCTGTGGAAAAGATTCATTGAAGATCTGGGAGGATAAAGACTCATTTTTTGGACCATCCTTTTCCTAATCGAAGATTTTTTATCGACAATGTTTGTAGGTACCTAAAATTGCTTCATTGAATTGTTCAATGAAAAAAAATCCGTATTTTGAGCTGGGAAGCCCCGCATAGGTAGGCATAGAGCTTCTATTAGAAGCGTCCACTGCAATGCACAGCCCGAACGCATAGTGTTTGGGCTGCGACACTAAAGGTGCTTTCACACATGATGCGACAGTGTGGTAACATGCTGTGTCACCACGCTT
The DNA here is from genome assembly GCA_029962745.1 of Echinometra lucunter. Classification (NCBI taxonomy): domain Eukaryota; kingdom Metazoa; phylum Echinodermata; class Echinoidea; order Camarodonta; family Echinometridae; genus Echinometra; species Echinometra lucunter. The sequence goes on along the minus strand of CM057160.1, from coordinate 24,083,650 downwards.
TTTTGTGTACAAGCCTACGGGGTATAGGGTGACAAAAAAAATGTCGCCGAGGCAGGACACACTTTTGTTCGCTGCCTAACAATTAGATACAAAAAAAATGCGCACCAATCAATTCAAATTTCTAAAAAGTTAGCGCAAAAATTGTTGCCATGAGATTGCTTGTGCAAGTTTTAACAAAATGCTCTCTTATTGAGAGTTGACGTGTTAATGCGCGTTCATTAGCATATGTGGTGACACAAAGTCCCATCATGTGTGAAAACAAAACGGTGTGGTGCCACAGTGTGTGGTACCACACTGTCGCATCATGTGTGAAAGCACTTAACTTATGAACAAGAGTTAAGACTAACTGTTAGATCTAGATGATACTGATAGATCTAATTTTAAACTAAGTTAAAGTTAGATCTAGACTCTAGAATCTAGACCTCTAACAGTTACTTAGTAACATGTTTTTAAGGCACCAGCGCAGCGCGTGCGACCACTATTGTTAACCTGGCCCTGCTGCACAGTTTTTGTTTAATCCAAAGACAAAAAAGGATTCTACAATGTATTTTGTTACGTGTCCAGACACCCGACCCCACACCCATCCTCCGGCGTGGCGCCGAGCCGCGGCCGAGGAGCTCCCCGACGTCTGTGACTGTGTGTGTGTAAGATGATTTTGACTTAACTTAGTATTAACAGATGAGCGCGAGCCGTAAATTAAAAATAAAATGGATGTCGGAAAAGTTTCATGAA
>CM057160.1:24064505-24082418 GCA_029962745.1 Echinometra lucunter | reverse complement strand
CAAGAAATAATCAATATACAATGATGATAAATAAATCTAATCTTCTGTACTTACTTGAAGAGACAAAACATTTCTCATCTTATCCTGGATGCTTCATTTGCCAGTCTGAGTTAGTGGTCTCTTCAAGTAAGTCCACAAGATTTGATTTATTTATCATCATTGTATATTGACTATATTCCTGGATGAACCAAAACTTACATCTACAACAAGAAATACCAGCTGGGGCATATCCCTGTAACGGGGAAACTGATTTACAATGTCAGTAATGGTCAGTTCTTGTTGAGTGATCAGAGCCTGTCGATATTTACGTGTATCCATGAAGAATTCTGTTAACTGTGCTTTCGTTTGCTGTCTGGGTGCTGTATACTTCATCCACTCAACCTGTAAATGGTCACATATATTAAATTGTCTGTTAAAAGTCACCACCAAGTTTTTTTCCACCAAAAAAGAACATCTAAGCTCCAACACCAGCCTCTCTCTTCCTTATCAGAAGAGTTACTTTAAAAACTGAAAGAGAGATTTTGTCTAATTGCAGTTTGTCAACTCCGGCCTTTTCTTTAGATTTCTGTGTTTAAGGGGGAGGTCCTGACACAAAAAGAAAATTTTGAAGTACTTCTAATGGATGAATTCTTGACTGCACGGTCGGAATTTATGCCTCCGCCATTGCCACATCAGAAATATGTTGCATAGGTAATTTCCCTAAATCTTCAAAAACTTTTTTAATCAGATTGTTCACTCTCAAATGCATTCAAGAAATTTGACAAGAGACAAGAAATTCAGGCCATCAAATCAGACAAGATCACTGTCACTGTCATTATGTATGTTGTAACCATATTGAAATTTAATCTATTGAACGGTCTTTGGTTTATCACAAAAACAATTTCATACAGACAATGAGCTACAATTTGATACACGAAAAGAATTTTCAGTATTCGAGACAAAAATTTGTTAGTTTATGACCTCTGTGACATTTGACTAATATGCATAAATGCACTAAGATGAAGTTGATAACTCAAACGGTTCAACAATTATTACAATAACAAGATATTCTCAGGAATTTAATGACCTCTGTGACCTCTGACCTAATTAACCCCAAACTAATCAGATAATCCTCATGCCAATATGCAAACATAATCCAAGTTTAAAGTTGATTCGTCAAGTAATTTTTTAGTTGAAAGAAAATATGGGACAGACAACCCGAAAACATAATGCCTCTGGCACCCACCTACGGCAGGTGGAGGCATAATTATTCTTTATCATAAGGAATGTTAAAGAGGTAGTTCAGTACACTCTAAATTTAAAAGACTTAAATTATAAGTCTTAGGAGGGACTTAAAATAATTTAAGTCTTATGGACTTATTTTAACACGAGCTACGGTAAGTCCTAGGACAGACTTAGGAAATTTAAGTCTTTGAAGACTTATTACGCTAGCTACGATTTGTATATTTTGACAAACCGCCAAAATGTTAAACCTTTCGAAGGACTTAAACTTTAAACCAATCAGGTTATGAGGATGCGCGTACACGTGACAGAACCTAGCGCGCGCTCGATCGATCGCGTCCGATCCCGCAGCCATTTTTTTTTTTTCGTTCCTGTCTCTGACTTGGAGTTGTCGCCGAGGGACATGATGGAGAATTTTTTAAAGGAAAATGGGCTGGATGAAACTGTATTGGAGACATTGAAAGGTATTTTACATTTAAGTTTATATCTAGGACTATTTTAACTTATTTTGTCGGTGATTTAGAGTAGATTTTTACTTGAAATTCTGCTGTATGTTCTGATGAGCCCGCTTCCGAAAAAAAGCAGACCCGGCCTCATGCATAAATGGCAGCGGGGCGGCGATATTTTAGATTTGCCAAAATAGCTGTGGTAGAGTTCTAAATTGTACCCCTTTTGGGGCCAAAGTCATTTTCGTTTCCAATAAGTTCTTCCACTCAGTAGACTAAGCAAACAACTTGACATAAGAGGTAGTTTGTTGGCTGAAATATATTTGTTTAAATGTGTGGATTTCTACTTCAAATCGAACTAACAGTTAGGCCGAGGCAATGTTTTCGTAAAACGCGCACTAAACGTTATCCATGCCATCTTGCCGGAGTCCAGAAGTTGGAGGCACGCAACACGGGCACCGGCGCGGGCGCCGCACCGGTGACGGTCTGTGTGATACTGTGAAAGTAGCATTAGGGTGTCTGAAGAAAAAAACATTATTTTGCTTCATGATCATTGATGACAGATGTTCAATTTTTTTCTGAAATTAGAAACTAATCATCTTCAAAATAAGGGGTGCCCGAACTTCGGACACTTTTCAGCTCTCATTATCAGATTTTTTTTTTTTTTTTGAGGTGAGAATTGTATTTATTTATTCAACCATAAAACACATATCAAAATAGCAATGTACAATAGATGATAAAATTAAATTATGGTTTGGGACACCGAAAAGCAAAATGCTTGTACATGGTATCCCAAAAAATTATAAAAAAAACAAGAAATAACTTGCTGTGTAACACTCACTAACACTACACTAGTAACAGTCTAGGACCTAGATCTAACTGTAGTGTAAGAAAACTTCACATTTTTGTCAGATTTTGTCACTTTTAAAGTTTTATGATTGTGCCGAGTGATGCAAACAATTTGATATTGTTCCTCATCTAGATCTAGATCTAGGTCTAGAGAATTGCGTATGCATATAGTAAACTAAGTAACGAGCGTTTTTCTCCGATCCTAATTTGGACCTGCACAAGTTGTTGTTGTTGTTCGTTGTGAGTCGTTTTCACACCCAAATAATCTCCTAGGTAAACTCTCGGTTGGTTTGACACAAGGTTGATGAGCTGCAAGGTACTTATTCTTTAGAAGACTGGTGTTAGAAGTTGGCATTGGTGCTTTTGATGAAGCGAACCAAAGATGATGAAATTGTAGACTGCATTTGGGGGGACAATTTGGGGTTTGTTCCGAGAAGGGAAAAGAGAGACATAATTATCTCGAAGATAGGAAGTTTGGACATGCACTTCCTCCCATAGATCTAAGCCTGCCATGATTCATACACCTGAGGCTAAGCCCTTTTTGCATTAATTTGATAATTAGAAATGCATCAGCTAAGCCTAAGGTCCAGTTAAGGGTTCAACATCAAATTTTGAATAGAAAATTATTCCCAGTTATTTTATTAACAGTACCTGCTGTCATTTTTTTGAGGATGTGTTTTGCTTGTATTATTTATTTATTTCACTTTGACTTTGAGCTCTGATCTGGTTCTCTTTGTACAGGTTCCATTGTCAGCGGATCCTGAGGATGCCATACCAGGTGTCTTGAAAAGGAGGAAATGTGATCTAGTAAGTGTTGTTTGTGTTGTTTAATGGCACATTTCATTCAAGTCCTCTAGTCATTGGGAATTTCTTGGTTTGTGATATTTTCTTTGTGGCACAAATTTGCAGTCTTAAATAATGCCAATTCTTTTTCTTGAATTTTGTATTCTAAGAGAAGAGTCATAGTTTGTGTTTAATAATCTCAAACATTTTAACTAAAGACATTTTTAAAAACTTGAGGGGCCTGTATATAGGTCGCGTCTTAACGATCCGTTCTCAAGTTATCTTGTACTCAAATACATACGTATATACAGAGCCCTGTAAGTAGTATTCTGCCAAATTTGCATAGGTTTGGGTTAAAAAGAAATGCTGACAGAGTTGTTGAAGTTGTTGAACCAAGACGTCCTGCTTAGCATGCCCATAACACCACTCATCCACCAAGTATTTATAACCAAGGAGATAGGATTCCTATTTTCCTCATTGGACCTCTGATGTTTGCCCTCTTCGATTCATGTGTTATTGAAGTCTATAGCATAATCAGACAATCTCCTTGCTATAAATCGTATCTTTTTGGTATATGAATGTATGCCGCCATCCCATCAAGGAGATGGGTTTGATCCAATACGGCAAAATATTAATTGGCATGGGTAATGAATGAATTTTAAGAGAAAATAAATGACTCAGAACATTATATTTGACCTGTGGATACTATTAATCAATGCAAAACCTTTTTAGCCAAAGTAAATTTTATAACATATAAAAGTTGAAAGATTCTAGTTTCTGTAAACATATGGAGCACCTTTTCATCAGGTCAAGAACACACTTTTTATGGACCTGACCATTGACTAACCCTGACCATGTGCAACAATTTAATTTGGCGGTCATCCAGTTCAGTTAGCATGGCAGGAATGGTATTGAATGATAGAATTGTTTAATAATCAGCATAAACTGCTTATTAATAGGATCTTAAAGAAGCACTTGGGAAAACGGGAGACGGACAGGAGCTCTGCCAACACCTCTCCCAGGGGAAACCGATGTCGTCAAAACAGCGCATCTTTCTTGTGCAGAGGGCTGTAGCATGCCTTGTGGACAAGCACGGACTTTAAGTATCTGCAAGGCTTTTTTTTCCTCTAAAAGGCTATAGTTCTGTAAATTAGAGAGATGAGTTTGTCATTTTAATTGTTATATTTTTGTTACCAAAATCCTATGTTTCCTAGCATTATCTGGCGAGTGGGCATGGATTAATGATAAAGTTTACCTAGAATGCAAATAGTTATATCTAAACATGGGGGGGGGATTACTCGTGTTCTGGAGGTGAGGAGTATTGGGTCTCAGACCGCCCCCCATTTTTTCAACATCATTTTCACCCAATGACCCCCCCCCCCCCCCCCCCTGCTCTCACTGAATAACCCACGGTTTAATGCTTTCACTAAATGACCCACCATTCTTGTGCAGAAGGCTGTAGGATGCTTTTTAGGGAAGCACGGGTCTCAAATCAGGGTCTCAAGTCTTGACCTGTCCTCCCTTTCTCACTTTCAAGCTGACATGTTCGAGTTTTTAAACCAGTGTCTGATTATCTTTTCTAAAGAAAAAGGAACTTTGACTTTAATGCGATTGTTGGTCAAAAGTTTAGGGTAGTACCTTCATCATGCTAAACGGGGGAGTTCAGGCAGACTCTACAGTGTAGATTGGCCAACAGTTTATTACACAAAAGACTAAAGATTTAGTAGACGAGAAGTATTTTGCAGAAAATTGTTTAGTCGATATGGTGTTGGCAACACTATAGGATGAAAAATCACAGAACTGATAGTTAAAATGTTGATGATACCATTGTGCAAAAATGAATCAGACAAAAAATGGGTTTTGGGGCTAAAAGTGTTTTTGATAAAAAATATATATATTTTCCCCAATGTCCACAATTCACATTTTTATAATTCTGAAATTTCATGCAGGTGGCCATCCTCTGAGCAAAAAACGATGTTGGCGAAGAATATTGTCGATACGTGGCCCGTGACAAAGGATACCACACCGATGATGGCAGGGCATTTAAGTTATTTGTTTGCAATAACCCATTCATGACATAGGTCCACATTTTGTGGTTTGGCCTAATATCTTTTGATGCAAAGCCCTAAAAATCATACCAAATACATGAGCAAAAAGTGCAAAAAATTCTACACAAACTGTGCCCATTTTGGTTGCGTCAACATTCGTTGTTTTATGCTGAAAATTTTTAAAAGGAAAATAAGCATTAAAATCCTTAAATTGGCAATGTGATAGAAAGTCTAAAATCACCGTTTTCCCCGGCAAATTGGCAACTTTTTGACTTCTCATCATAATTTCTGTCAATTTATATTCATTTCAGATACATGACATTTTATAAAAAAGATGTAGCAATAAAATAAAAATGTTGGTGTTGCCAATTTGAAGAATAAAAGCTGATCAAATTAGGCTTTAAATAATTCCTGTCACGAATGGGTTAACAGCTGGCATATCATACTCATACAGGCAGGATGAGTACAATAGTAAGAGTAGCAATGGCCCTACTAATTATCCTGCATTTAACACTACTCCCATTGGGCTTTTTCGATCACTTTGGTCCATGGGGGGTGGGGCACATTCTGCGTAGTCGAGAATATAATTAAAATTATATAATATAAATAATATATCCGTAAAAGGCAATGAAAAAGATATATAAATATATATAAATCATAAATCATTCAAATAAAGTTCCAAACACCCCAATCTTTTGTGTATATACTCTTAGTAATGTTTCAAATATATTTACAAGAAAACATTGGTATCAAAATTAATGTCTTATGTATTTTATCGTTTTTATTGATTTCTTATGTATTTCTTTGTTTTCCAATCTCCTTATTGGTCGAGACGTTATTAGAATTTAAAAAAGAAACTTTTTTATTTCAGCTAGTCGAATTAAAAATAGATGAAGATTTATGAATTTCAACTAAAACATAATTTTCATTGATTTTGTACATGAAGTCATGTTTTTGTGCCATTTTGGGCTTGGCAAATTTTTTCAGGCACGCCATACATGTAGCGTCAGAACCGCATACCAGGTTGTCAAAAGTTTGTCTCAAAATGACCAATATCATGGCGGAAGCTTTTCACGTTTTAGACTCATCGTGAAAAATGTTGAGGGGGGAATAGCGTTAATCTGGAAGATGGAAGTCACAGAGTTAGTAAAATGAATATTATTTAAAATGAGCTTGGGGCCTCTCTTTCAATCAGGTATTCAAATAAAGTTTTTTGCTTGTTTGGTAAGGTCTAATCAGACATTTGTAACATGTAATGCATTGAGTGAAGATCTCTTTTTGTTACTGCTCATTACAGGAACATTTCTATTCTGCCAAAACCGGAACAGGATTCATACAGAGTCGACTAAAGAATGTTCGTCAGGCAACTGGTGAGAAATTGAGGAAGACATCGAAATGCAAAACAAGTGAGGAACAACAGACCAAAGAAGGCACTATGGAAACAAATGACATTGTCATAGAAGATGTGCAAAAAAAGGTACATTGTGTATGTTAGAATACTTTTAAAGAGCTGAACTCATGTGGACTCGGGGAATTAATCTAGACCACTATGTTGAGGGGGAAAATAGCTTCACAACTACATTTATGTTAAAATTGCTGGAAATCCCATAGTCCCACTGCACACCTTACGATCTGACCGCCATACGACTGGTTTGCAATTCGGTGACTACACTGAAGTGTAAACCAGTAGTACGCATTGCCACCACACCGCGCACCTTGTGATCCAAACCTACGCCTGTGTTAAGATTGTTAGTTTTGACTGGTCACTTTTTAGCTGCGCAAAAATAAAGTAAGCATGAAAATTCCAATGAGATGCTTGACAGTCGTATTTTATCATCAGTTTGACATCACAATCAACATGATAAAAGCGCTTGTCTCATTGGATGTGAGCTTACGATTCAACATGTCAAATCCTCACGAGTAATTTTGTGATTTGCTTCAAACTGTGTGCGAATGACATTCTCACCAGAGTTACAACTCGGCTTACTCAATTGCAATCTACTTGCAAAGGTTGTCTGATCTTAAGGTGTGTAGTGGGCATTACTCTTTTTCTGTTTACCCTCTTTTTACTCCCTTTCTATTATTTCTTTCCAGCTTTTCCTTCCTCACGTCAATGTCGTCTCATCGCTAGTATAGTACCGGTGTAAATTTTTTTAAGTGATTACAATGTAAAGCGGTACTTACAATTTGAAATTTTAGTTGGTTCTTTAAATACAAATTTTCCTCTGATCACATTTTTCTTTATGGTTACTGTGAATGGTCAATTGGATTTTATAACCGAACGCAGTGTAATTTCTTCTTATCTACCCCTTTTTCTTTCTTCCATCTTCTTAGTTTCGATCTTTCTGTTATTTTTAATGCTATTTTGCCTTTTTGAAATAACATCTCTCTGGTTCTAATTTTTTTTTTTTTTTTTTTTTACAAAGATTAAGTATGTATGGAATAATTTTATGTGCAATAATATATTTATCACATGCTTTTTAAAATTTTCTTCTAATTATTGAAAATTTCAATATCCATTTTTCTGTGCTCACATTCATCTCAATCGAATCTGTTTCTGATTTTTATATTTAACAAAGTAAAATATTAGTCTATTATCTTTGCAATTACAATCTATGTGTAATTTTTGTACATTCTTTGATTTTTAGTACAAATTTTTAGAAAGTTTACATTAACGGGTACATACATTTTACTATTTATTTATTGTCATTTTGGGTTGTGCCTTTATCTCCTCATGTTTGTAACTTATTCCAGGACAGGATGGCGTCAGTATCGCAAACAATTGCAAACAAGCACGCATAGTTAGTGCAAACAATGGTGCTGGGTACCGGCATCATAAATGAAATATCCTATATTGTATAATAATTTCATTTCAGTTGTACTATAATATAGAATGATAATTAAGGAGTTTTAGGAAATGCAGTCTAAATTTACTATTTAATGTTGCATTTAAGTAGAAATGTTGTTGTACTCCAAGACTGGTAGTGGTGTCAATGCTGAAACCTGTACTATTAACATGTACTTGCAGTTCAGCTACACTCGAATAAGGAAACGTGCATGTATCATTGATACAATGGTGCAGGTATTTTGCATCATTAAGTTAATTATATCCTTGTAATGGTATTCCCAATATAATTGACCAATATTTTAGGGAATTTCATAATTGAATCCATGTTATGTTGCATTGCACTTTTATATTGTACTTGTGATAAGGCCAAGGAAAATATGTTTGGATGCCATCCTGCTGACCTATACCCTATGATTTTTTTTTTCATTCATATTAAAAGAAAATCACCATAATTTCATCCACTGGTATTTTAAATGGGACCTGTGTACCATGACATAAAACTTTTTGCCATAAAATACTCTTTTCCCTTGTGTTTAAAGTACAATGGCAGTATTGGAGTTTTCGTTTTTTTGCCACTTCTGTTTTTAATTGCAAAAAAAGTTTCGTGCAACATGTACCATGCATAAGGTTCTTTGACCAGTGATCGTTTACGTTCCGTAAGTCTAATTTTCCACATAATTTTGTGTTTGAAAATTTGACCTATTGACCTCACCTCTTTAAATAAAAATGACACTCAATGGACAACCATTATTTATTAATTTTAATCAGCATTATATAACATTTGTTTTTATGACTTTATCAAAAGGTGTATAAAAATACTTTGAAATTTGAACATTTTATAACTATTCACATAATTGTCATTCAGAAGAGTTCAATCATTACTGTATCTGTATTTAAGAAGTTGTTGATCTTATGTAATTGATTTTATTGAGCAGAATTTATTCTTTCCCCAGAGAGGTTCATGTTGGAACGTTTAGCGAAACTATAGAGTTTCATCAGAACAGTATAGGAGCAGTTGTCAATCTAACTGCTCTGAATAGATGATTACACTTGTATCGAAAGCTTAGCGTTCCAAAGTGGACCTCTGTATAGTATAGATTCTTGCGTTTTTTCTGAATTTTCCTTACAATAAATGGAGAACAATACAATACCAATATCTGTGGTTCAGATGATTATTTCATGTTTAAATTGTGTCATTTTTGTTTCAAGATTGGTCCCTACCTACAGTCTGAGAAAGTTTTGAGATTAAATCTTATAGACTTAAATTTAAGTCTTTGTAAAGATTTCTAATTTACATCCTTTATGGACTTAAAATTAATCAAAACTTGTAAAGACTTATTCTAAGTCTATTGGATTGGTCCCTACCTACAGTCTGTGAAAGTCTTAAATTAAGTCTAATAGACTTAAATTTAAGTCTTTGTAAAGATTTATAATTTAAGTCCTTGATGGACTTAAAATTAATTAAAACTTTGTAAAGACTTATTTTAAGTCTATTGGATTGGTCCCTACCTACAGTCTGTGAAAGTCTTAAAATTAAGTCTAATAGACTTAAATATAAGTCTTTGTAATTTAGAGTGTAGTGGGAGAGAGGGCACTTCAGCTTCATACTACTTTGGTCGATGGGGGAAAAAACTATACTATAAACATTGCATCAGAATGATAATTAACGAAGAAAAAAGCAACGGGCCGTCGCTTTTTAATCGAATCCGAAAATAACCGTTATGTACGTGCTGTGCACTGATTGGCCATTTGATGTGCAATACATGTGGTTGATTAATGTCAATTGTACGCTGTCAAACATATTACTAGTGTTCTTGAATAAATTTTCCTTCAGATTTTGGGTGAAATAAAAAACGATTAAATTGGTCATAATTGAATTGATTATGAAATAAATTCAACAAATATCAGCCCTACTATGGAATGGAAGCTGTCTACCACATTACAAAGGCTTCCAAAACAGATAAGTTACATGTATATTCCATTACAACTATGTACTGCCATCATGTTTGAAGATGATTTGAAAATCGCTCCCACTATTGAACTTTCCCTTTAAATACTTAAATAGGTCAATTTACACCATCTTGGGGTTGGGGTTTCAATATTTTACCTCAGGGATACAAACATGATATAATGATCAACCTTTTCAAATGTTTGTTGGTTTACTACACCATCTAGTTCAGGTTCATCTTCTTCCCCATCTTGCAAAAGCTCTTCATGATCACCTGGAAGGCTTGGTCTCTTGCTACCATTGTGACTACGCTTTCTCAAATTTTGCGAGCTTCTGATATTTTTTAGTCCTGACTGGATGACACTTGATCCATTACCTTCACTGTAAAAGTGTTCCTGGAAATAGGGTAATATACGGGATAGAATTCCACGTTTTGCCTACAAAATTATTTCACGGGAAAACCAAAACACTATATGGCAGTGCTGCTCTATGCATGACTAGTTTCAAGAGCGCATGGGTCCAAATTTTATCATTTTCCTCACAAAAATGGCAAAAATCAAAAGACAGATATGATAGATACAGTGACACAGGCATGATTCAGGGGGTTTAACCCCTTACATTAATAGTTTTATGGAAAAACAAACTACAAAATCAAGTTTTTCTCAAGAAATGTTAATATTGGGTAAGAAATTTAGTTTTTCACTGCAAATGTAACATAAAATTTATGGATATACAGTACACGTTGCATTTTTAAATTTATTTTCACTCATATCAAAGATATCCAGTGATCATTATTGTATAGAATAGCCTAGTATAGAATATAGCAAAAGTCCAAAAAAGTGAACATCCATGACCCGTCCAGACCAATGAAAGCTTAGAATGCACATTGATGGTGGCCCTTGCCTTACATTTACCAAAAGTGGATGAGGATGACATTAGCTAGATGACCTACAAAAGTACTTCTTATAGCACTCTCCCATTTAACATAGGGAATACAAAGCACACAAATAAATGATATATATTGCTCTACTTTTGTCTATAAATAATTTAAAGGTATTAAGAAAATTAGTTTATTAGAGAATTCATTTTTAAAAAGTTACAGATACAGAACTCTTAACATTGTTAATTTTTTTGAACAATTTCATTGTCAAATAGCCCACATACCACACACAAAATGCAGAGGACTTTAATATTGGTTCAGCAATTATTTTTAACTGAATCTTTCGCATGATTTTCTTTACTTACATGTCCCTGTAATCCTGGTGTTGCATCTTTTGTTGCAGGCCAAGTTTGTACAATCTCCTTGGCAAGAGTAGTTTTTTCATCAGTTCCTGGATACCTGAAGTTATCAAATGCAAAAAAAACATAAGCATGCATTAGGGAATGTGCACTTATTGTGCAGTGTATGAGCAGTGTAGCCAGCTCAACCAGTCATCAAAGGCAATTTATAAAATCTTTCACAATCCACAATTTCATGAAGTTTCCCCAGGGCTTTTTCATAAATTGTGAATATTCATTTGTCTTTCCTGCTGATTACCTGCCCCTAACCCCATCAACCATGTTTTTAAAATTAGATCAAACTAACCCTCACATGCACACCCCACCCACAGCTTTGTCACTGTATGGGCACAATTTTGCACAAGCAAACATGAAAAAATGTAACATGCATCATATCAATATATTCTAGGTGCAGTATTTAGGTTTGTAATGACTATGTCATCTACTCCAAATACACCCCAAAACGTGAAGTGAAAATATACCCCCAGGAATTTTGTTGTTAGAATTATAGCTATATACACTCCTACGTTGATGTCATACTTACAAGTTGCCACATTTCTCTACCAGATAAGAAACACTCAGCCGCACCAATAGCCGTCTCTGAGGGATTGACAATGTCCCACCTGCATTTAGATGCTTTACAAGTGCCAGGCCTTGTGGTGTCTGTGATAAATATGATGCCAGGCGGGATTTCTGGACAATAAAGCAAAGTAATTCACTTACATGTAAGACTATGTGTCAAAGTAAAATTGAATTGAATTTTATTTGGCAGTGTCACATACTATTGCAGTATAAGCATCAAATTTAGCATTCCTAGGTGGGTGGAAGAGGCAGCTAGTTATGCCATAATAATTTTGTAAAAAAAAAAGGTGTTTGTCAGTATGCTTGTAAGCACTTTCAATTATAATGATGAAATATCCCTGGCAAGCCTGAAATACCCAAATCACCACTCATGATTTTGAAACTGGAACATGCAATGAAAATTAAGCAAGTGTAAAACAATTTCATTACTCCAACCTATCTTACTATAAATTTTGTATGCTGACAAATGGAGAAATTGAATTTAAAAAAAAAATGTGCATGCAAAAACTTACTTTCTTGGAAGCGTTAGGTGAAATTGATGAACCTGTTGTTGCTTGAGAGTCCTGTACATTATTCAAAGTGAACAAATCAAAATATCATAGACCATGCATGGGAATCGAGGAAGTGAATGTGATTCGAGGGTCATGCCGGTCCACTACTCCCCAAACGCAAAAAAAAAAAAAAAATCATACACATAATCTTGGTCTTACCTGTAAAAAAACAACAAAAAACCAACTGCATTTATACCTATACACCCGAGCATGTCATTGGCTAACAGAAGTGATGTCGTAGGTCTGTTACGTTACGCTTCCGATCCCAACAACACACAGGCGTGTGTGTATTAGCCATACAATTTTGTGTTCACTATTCATTTTAAGAATAGATCAAGAATAGAAATACCTGCATACACTGCATAAGATTTTATCAGTTTTGCAAATTACATTTTAAGAGATGAGGACAGATTTAATACAGTAACCAAAATAACTGTAAATTTTGTTTTATGTCTGTGCATTTTAGAGAACAAGATGTTGATTAAAAAGAACAAAAAAAAACTTACATATACAGCCTTCGCCGCAGATTCATGAGGAATTGCTGACCCTGCTTCAGAATTCTGCCAGAATCAATGAAGTAGAAAAAATGAATGCACCCTATCAACTGCATTCCCGCATTTATTTGAGCAGCAAATTCTAATTAATTGCAATGCTCACTGGGCAGCAAATATAATTACTAAGGTATTTACTGAAAGTTAATCAATCCAAGGGAGAGATAGCTTGCAAAGAGCCTGAATGTACCCATCCGACTCTTTTTTGGAATTGCTTATGTGACCATCACATATATTATATTGAATATTAACGAGAGCAATCACACATTATGAACATGATCAAGGAGATTATTCTTCATAATTTAGGGCTATTCAACCATAACAAATACATTTAATACTGCCAGTGGCGTACCCAGCTGGACAAAAAAAAATTGTTGTGGAGGCACCCATTTATGCACAAACAGCAGCATGCCCCCTCAATCCATTGTATTTAATCCCGATAGGTCCGCTATTGAATACTGCTCATCCCCCCTCCCTTCCTTCCCAATGACAGATGGAATTACAGGACATTTTCATGTTTTTCAAATACGAAGCAAAAACCTAATTTTGAGTCATTTAAAAATATTTTGAAGATTTGGGGGGTACATTGATGTTTAAATAAATAAATGCATTTGATCATAATCTCCTAAAAACAATCAATTCATTGTTTGAATAGTCTCACTTAAATTAATCAACATTAGCCTCATTGCATGTCCCATACTTCTTTTTTCATTGGTTTTCATGAAAAATTGTATTCAAAATGTGTACAACATGAAAAAAGCAAACTTCCAATTTCATTTTTTTTCCGAACTTTTGTCCACCTCATTTGGTTATAATTTATTTGTATGAAATAATTTCAGCCCCAAAACACACTTTGAAAATAATTGTTTTCCCATAATTCTGTTTGTCATGGGGTGGAAGGAGGAGGAATACAACTTGTTATAATTGGCCAGTAGTAAATCCAGGTGGTACATCCATATTTTGCAAAGACTTGTTGGTAGTAAATATCTTGACAGTTCAAGCATGGGCTATAACTGATAAACAAACAGAAAGAGAAGTCTTTCAAAGTTTTGTAATGCATTATATACATGTACAATGCCAATTTTATTAAGACCGAGATTGCTCAAATTTCTGACTGACCTACCGTCTTCCTCAGGAGCTAGATGAATTATGAAGTACTATTCAAACGAGTATTCAAACAACCATGAGGTATGCATGTTGCCCTGCTTTGTTTGAATACTTCATAATTCATCTAGCTCCTGAGGAAGACAGTATATAGGTAAGTCAAAAGTTTGAGCAATCTTGGCCTCAATAAAAATTGGCTTTGTAATGCATTACAAAACTTTAAAAGAAATTTCTTTCTGTTTGTTTATACACATACCTTTACCACATTCATGTTGCCATCATCTGAAGGTACCTCATTAGCCTTTCTCATATGCAAAACAATTTTCCTCCTTATTCCAAAACTGGTCACTCCAACTTCTTTTAAATCAGCTTCTGTCATAGATGATAAAATCTCCAAGTCTATGTCATTCTCTGAAAAAAAAGAATATAAGTTGGAGATATAGTATAACAAAAAGAAAGAAAAAAATCCTTCTACTGGTATTAAGTTGGCCATGAAGATTTACAGCCTAGAATATTAGCCATTTCAGCCGCTTGGGTTCAATATTAGTCCTTATTTTTTAAAAATGGTTTTGGTATTGGAGCTTTGTTTTCATTTTGGCCCAATGTTCAGGGTTCAGGTGCAATATTAGTTATGGGGAATTTTTTTTCTAAAATCTTGCTTTTTTCAGATTGCAAAACAGAAAATTTGGTTTGAATATGGGTCGCAACTTTTGTTCGTCTTTGGTTTGAGTACTCAGTGGTAGTCGATATTTCCAGCTGAATATGCATATAATAAAAATAACTCAAGACTATACTCCTCCTACGTCTAAAAAGCATTAGATTTTAATATTTTAAAACTAATAAGTAGTGTTCAAATTTTTATATTTTGTCCACTGCCCACTTTGTGGTCTTTTTTTCAGAAATCTAAGGGATCAATGAAACACAGAGGGCATCTTTATTAAAGTCATTCGCAAGCCTGAAATCGGACCAAATAATAGGCGCCTGTCGACAACATTAATCTCGCACATCAAAATAAGTTTTATATTTTCCCCCACAGTGTAATAATTGTTAAAAAGAACACCTTTACTTCCCAAAAGAACTGACTGTATTTCCCCTGCACCACCACTCCCTTCCCCAGTAAAAGTAGAGTAACCAGGGGATAATTACTACATCTAGTAATTACTTTTCTGTTTCATCTCCCCTATATTTCCTCTGCCCCCTTAACCCTAAAGGGGCCGGGCGTTTTTTGCAAATTCAAGATCGGGGGGGGGGGGGGGATGTGGATCCCGCCCCCATCAGATCTCGGTTATGGAACGCGCGACAGCCGCCAAATTTGGCACATACGTTACTTGTCCATAATCTACCTCACCAAGTAAAAAAAAAAAAATCAAAATTTTCCATCGTAATATTAATTAATTAATTATGCTAAATTATGCATGAAATCAAAGAATTGCCTTAATTACATAAAGAAAGCTCCTAAACTTCTATTTTTTTGCACAGAGACTGTTTATGAGTCCCTGATCAAATAAACATCTGAAAAAAATGGTATCGACGTTTAGTTCTTATTTTTTTCAATGCTTTTTAAATTTCTTATGTTTAATTTCTTTTTTTTTCGTTCTTTTGTTTTTTATTGTTTTTTCGATGGAAATCGTTGGCAACACTATTTTAGTCATAAGAAATATAAAATTAATTGATTTAATTTTTTTTAAAGTTAAAATAATGAGGCGTTTATGAATTTGAGAAAGAAACCCAATTTCCATTGGTTTTGTACACAAAATCACATTTTTGAGCAATTTGTGGTCAGACAAGCACTTGCATAATGTTGCGGAACTTCAGAACCGAATAGCCAGGCGTCCACGAAATTGGTCTCAAAAGTTGCGCAAGACTTTCAAAGTAAAAAATCAGCGAATCACGCATTCAAAAAATTTCGCTTAGTACAATGGTCGTGAAAAATGTTGAGGATCGAGGGGCGGATTATGCCCCCCCCCCGGCCCCTTTAGGATTAACAAGTGTATCTCCTTCTTCAAGTGTAAAAGCACAGAAGAATGGATCTTCAGTTTCCCATGATCGTTGGATAGCTAGGGCACAGTGCAAGGCAGAGCTGCCAACCTCACTTGTCCAAAAATCCTATTACTTTACAATAAAAATCTATAATATTGAGGAAGAAAATCCTATTTTGTCCTATACATATGTGTCCTATTGTCACTGAAAAAATCCTACTGACCAGTAAGATAAAATTCTACCACATGTATTTGGCAGCTCTGGCTAGGCCATTAAGTGAGAGAAAATATTGCAACAAAGCAAAGGTGCTCATGAATGAGGTTATTTAAGGAGGGATAAATTGTAGATACAAATCAATAAAAAATATCCTCGTACCAGTTTGGTCTAACAGCATGTCGAAGACATAAGTATGTTGGAGAGTTGTCCTCATAAGTTGTCAACGGCGAGAGTGGAGGGTGTTCAACAAGATCATCAAATGCCATCACATTGTGCACACATAGTTCAGGTTCAGATACTATGTAGCTATGATAATGGCGAGAGAAACCCAAATTGTCACACATCTTCACATGGAAAAACAAGCTCTCTTGAGTACTTCCACGAACCAAGATGTTACTAATCTTTGCAAACTGGGGTGTGTCATTCTGTACACCTACGCATAAGTATAAGTTTGGCCTGTATTCTCTCCCAAAGACAGTGACCTGGCTGGCAACAAAAACTTCACTGTCCTCATCTATGTTAAGACTTCCTTGTATTAATGCAGATTCGTTTAAGACATTGACACACGTAAGACTCCCATCACATTCAAGTCCAGCTCGCAGTCCACAATTGGCTGACCACAAAGCACACTGTAAAATCTGGTGCTTGCAAGCAATGGATAAACAAATGTTTTTGAAGTTACAGTTCACAGATGCGAGCCTTTTACTAAACCCATGCTTCAATTCGTATTTCAGGCACTGCATGTTTATTAGTGGACCACACATGTACATACACAATGCATAATGTACCATATGGTGTTGCTTGTTGATCATACGGCCTTCTGGGAATAAATTCTTGAAAGTTACGTGATGCTCATGAATGAGGTATTTAAGGTACACAGTCTCTGCGACACTTATGACCGGTGCATATATAATATCAAGACATTGTAGGAGAAGCAATAGCAGTTCATAATACTTGTTTCCCTCCGGTATGCAATCACCAATCAGAAATGGTATCATGCGAGTAAGGCACCACATTTGAGCTGCTTTTTGTCCTAATTTATGATCCACTTCATTGCGCATTCGTTCAGGCCTCAAAGCCGAGGGTTTATTTTTCCTGTCATTATGAGCGTAATGAAATGAATCAGTTCTTGAATTCAGCTTGCTCATGGAGATGTAATTATCAAGAAAAATAAAGCGATGGAGAATAAGCTTAATTTCATATGGACAAACCCCTTCTGCCATATCGTGCATGATGTCAAGATTGAAGTTTGTTACACAATGGAAACACCGAAGAGGATTAAGAAGACATACACCTTTCACTCCACTTGCAGGATCACCGTTTACTCGCCCAGTGGCCACTTCTGCACATTCATCATGATCATCAATAGTTCTGGGCTCAAATTCTTCTTCCAAAAATGAATCCTGAATTTGATCTCGAGACCCCTTGCAAACTCTACATAGCTTGTTGGCTGATGGGCTCATGAAACCTAATAAATCATGGGCAGCCAGTGAATCCCCACTGAATGA
>CM057160.1:24031229-24064005 GCA_029962745.1 Echinometra lucunter | reverse complement strand
AAAAAATTAAATCAATTAATTTTATATTTCTTATGACTAAAATAGTGTTGCCAACGATTTCCATCGAAAAAACAATAAAAACAAAGAACGAAAAAAAAAATTATACATAAGAAATTAAAAAGCATTGAAAAAAAAAGAACTAAACGTCGATACCAGTTTTTTTCAGATGCTTATTTGATCAGGGACTCATAAAGAGTCTCTGTGCAAAAAAATAGAAGTTTAGGAGCTTTCTTTATGTAATTAAGGCATTCTTTGATTTCATGCATAATTTAGCATAATTAATTAATTAATATTACGATGGAAAATTTTGATTTTTTTTTTACTTGGTGAGGTAGATTATGGACAAGTAACGTATGTGCCAAATTTGGCGGCTGTCGCGGGTTCCATAACCGAGATCTGATGGGGGCGGGATCCACCTCCCCCCCCCCCCCCGATCTTGAATTTGCAAAAAACGCCCGCCCCTTTAGGGTTAAGGGGGCAGAGGAAATATAGGGGAGATGAAACAGAAAAGTAATTACTAGATGTAGTAATTATCCCCTGGTTACTCTACTTTTACTGGGGAAGGGAGTGGTGGTGCAGGGGAAATACAGTCGGTTCTTTTTGGAAGTAAAGGTGTTCTTTTTAACAATTATTACACTGTGGGGGAAAATATAAAACTTATTTTGATGTGCAAAGAATAAAGAGATTAATGTTGTCGACAGGCGCCTATTATTTGGTCCGATTTCAGGTTTGCGAATGACTTTAATAAAAATGCCCTCTGTGTTTCATTGATCCCTTAGATTTCTCAAAAAAGACCACAAAGTGGGCAGTGGACAAAATATAAAAATTTGAACACTACTTATTAGTTTTAAAATATTAAAAACCTAATGCTTTTTAGACGTGGGAGGAGTATAGTCTTGAGTTATTTTTATTATATGCATATTCAGCTGGAAATATCGACTACCACTGAGTACTCAAACCAAAGACGAACAAAAGTTGCGACCCATATTCAAACCAAATTTCTGTTTTGCAATCTGAATAAAGCAAGATTTTAGAAAAAAAATTCCCCATAACTAATATTGCACCTGAACCCTGAACATTGGGCCAAAATGAAAACAAAGCTTCAATACCAAAACCATTTTTTAAAAATAAGGACTAATATTGAACCAAGCGTGAAATGGCTAATATTCTAGGCTGTAAATCTTCATGGCCAACTTAATACCAGTATGGATTTTTTCTTTCTTTTTTTTATACTATATCTCCAACTTATATTCTTTTTTTCAGAGAATGACATAGACTTGGAGATTTTATCATCTATGACAGAAGCTGATTTAAAAGAAGTTGGAGTGACCAGTTTTGGAATAAGGAGGAAAATTTTTTTGCATATGAGAAAGGCTAATGAGGTACCTTCAGATGATGGCAACATGAATGTGGTAAAGGTATGTGTATAAACAAACAGAAAGAAATTTCTTTTAAAGTTTTGTAATGCATTACAAAGCCAATTTTTATTGAGGCCAAGATTGCTCAAACTTTTGACTTACCTATATACTGTCTTCCTCAGGAGCTAGATGAATTATGAAGTATTCAAACAAAGCAGGGCAACATGCATACCTCATGGTTGTTTGAATACTTGTTTGAATAGTACTTCATAATTCATCTAGCTCCTGAGAAAGACGGTAGGTCAGTCGGAAATTTGAGCAATCTCGGTCTTAATAAAATTGGCATTGTACATGTATATAATGCATTACAAAACTTTGAAAGACTTCTCTTTCTGTTTGTTTATCAGTTATAGCCCATGCTTGAACTGTCAAGATATTACTACCAACAAGTCTTTGCAAAATATGGATGTACCACCTGGGTTTACTACTGGCCAATTATAACAAGTTGTATTCCTCCTCCTTCCACCCCATGACAAACAGAATTATGGGAAAATAATTATTTTCAAAATGTGTTTTGGGGCTGAAATTATTTCATACAAATAAATTATAACCAAATGAGGTGGACAAAAGTTCGGAAAAAATGAAATTGGAAGTTTGCTTTTTTCATGTTGTACACATTTTGAATATAATTTTTCATGAAAACCAATGAAAAAAGAAGTATGGGACATGCAATGAGGCTAATGTTGATTAATTTAAGTGAGACTATTCAAACAATTAATTGACTGTTTTTAGGAGATTATGATCAAATGCATTTATTTATTTAAACATCAATGTACCCCCCAAATCTTCAAAATATTTTAAATGACTCAAAATTAGGTTTTTGCTTCGTATTTGAAACATGAAAATGTCTGTAATTCCATCTGTCATTGGGAAGGGAGGGGGGATGAGCAGTATTCAATAGCGGACCTATCGGGATTAAATACAATGGATTGAGGGGGCATGCTGCTGTTTGTGCATAAATGGGTGCCTCCACAACAATTTTTTTTGTCCAGCTGGGTACGCCACTGGCAGTATTAAATGTATTTGTTATGGTTGGATAGCCCTAAATTATGAAGAATCTCCTCCTTGATCATGTCCATAATGTGTGATTGCTCTCGTTAATATTCAATATAATATATGTGATGGTCACATAAGCAATTCCAAAAAAGAGTCGGATGGGTACATTCAGGCTCTTTGCAAGCTATCTCTCCCTTGGATTGATTAACTTTCAGTAAATACCTTAGTAATTATATTTGCTGCCCAGTTAGCATTGCAATTAATTAGAATTTGCTGCTCAAATAAATGCGGGAATGCAGTTAATAGGGTGCATTCATTTTTTTCTACTTCATTGATTCTGGCAGAATTCTGAAGCAGGGTCAGCAATTCCTCATGAATCTGCGGCGAAGGCTGTATATGTAAGTTTTTTTGTTGTTCTTTTTAATCAACATCTTGTTCTCTAAAATGCACAGACATAAAACAAAATTAACAGTTATTTTGGTTACTGTATTAATTCTTTCCTCATCTCTTAAAATGTAATTTGCAAAACTGATAAAATCTTATGCAGTGTATGCAGGTATTTCTATTCTTGATCTATTCTTAAAATGAATAGTGAACACAAAATTGTATGGCTAATACACACAAGCCTAAAATGCTGTGTGTTGTTGGGATCGGAAGCGTAACGTAACAGACCTACAACATCACTTCTGTTAGCCAATGACATGCTCGGGTGTAGAGGTATAAATGCAGTTGGTTTTTTTGTTGTTTTTTTTACAGGTAAAGACCAAGATTATGTGTATGATTTTTTTTTTTGCGTTTGGGGAGTAGTGGACCGGCATGACCTCGAATCACATTCACTTCCTCGATTCACATGGTCTATGATATTTTGATTTGTTCACTTTGAATATGTACAGGACTCTCAAGCAACAGCAGGTTCATCAATTTCACCTAACGCTTCCAAGAAAGTAATTTTTGCATGCACATTTTTTGTAAAATTCAATTTCTCCATTTGTCAGCATCCAAAATTTATAGTAAGATATGTGGTTGGAGTAATGAAATTGTTTTACACTTGCTTAATTTCATTGCATGTTCCTGTTTCAAAATCATGAGTGGTGAATTGGGTATTCAGGATTGCCAGGGATATTTCATCATTATAATTGAAAGTGCTTACAAGCATACTGACAAACACCCTTTTTTACAAAATTATTATGGCATAACTAGCTGCCTCTTCCACCCACCTAGGAATGCTAACTTTGATGCTTATACTGCAATAGTATGTGACACTGCCAAATAAAATTCAATTCAATTTTACTTTGACACATAGTCTTACATGTAAGTGAATTACTTTGCTTTATTGTCCAGAAATCCAGCCTGGCATCATATTTATCACAGACACCACAAGGCCTGGCACTTGTAAAGCATCTAAATGCAGGTGGGACATTGTCAATCCCTCAGAGACGGCTATTGGTGCGGCTGAGTGTTTCTTATCTGGTAGAGAAATGTGGCAACTTGTAAGTATGACATCAACGTAGGAGTGTATATAGCTATAATTCTAACAACAAAATTCCTGGGGGTATATTTTCACTTCAAGTTTTGGGGTGTATTTGGAGTAGATGACATAGTCATTACAAACCTAAATACTGCACCTAGAATATATTGATATGATGCATGTTACATTTTTTCATGTTTGCTTGTGCAAAATTGTGCCCATACAGTGACCAAAGCTGTGGGTGGGGTGTGCATGTGAGGGTTTAGTTTGATCTTATTTTAAAAAACATGGTTGATGGGGTTAGGGGCAGGTAATCAGCAGGAAAGACAAATAAATATTCACAATTTATGAAAAAGCCCTGGGGAAACTTCATGAAATGTGGATTGTGAAAGATTTTATAAATTGCCTTTGATGACTGTTGAGCTGGCTACACTGCTCATACACTGCACAATAAGTGTACATTCCCTAATGTATGCTTATGTTTGTTTTTTTTTTGCATTTGATAACTTCAGGTATCCAGGGAACTGATGGAAAAACTACTCTTGCCAAGGAGATTGTACAAACTTGGCCTGCAACAAAGATGCAACACCAGGATTACAGGGACATGTAAGTAAAGAAAATCATGCCAAAGATTCAGTTAAAAATAATTGCTGAACCCATATTAAAGTCCTCTGCATTTTGTGTGTGGGATGTGGGCTATTTGACAATGAAATTGTTTCAAAAAAAATTAACAATGTTAAGAGTTCTGTATCTGTAACTTTTAAAAATGAATTCTCTAATAAACTAATTTTCTTAATACCTTTAAAATATTTATAGACAAAAGTAGAGCAATATATATCATTTATTTGTGTGCTTTGTATTCCCTATGTTAAATGGGAGAGTGCTATAAGAAGTACTTTTGTAGGTCATCTAGCTAATGTCATCCTTATCCACTTTTGGTAAATTTAAGGCAAGGGCCACCATCAATGTGCATTCTAAGCTTTCATTGGTCTGGACGGGTTATGGATGTTCACTTTTTGGACTTTTGCTATATTCTATACTAGGCTATTCTATACAATAATGATCACTGGATATCTTCGATATGAGTGAAAATAAATTTAAAAATGCAACGTGTACTGTATATCCATAAATTTTATGTTACATTTGCAGTGAAAAACTAAATTTCTTACCCAATATTAACATTCTTGAGAAAAACTTGATTTTGTAGTTTGTTTTTCCATAAACTATTAATGTAAGGGGTTAAACCCCCTGAATCATGCCTGTGTCACTGTATCTATCATATTCTGTCTTTGATTTGCCATTTTTGTGAGGAAAATGATAAAATTTGGACCCATGCGCTCTTGAAACTAGTCATGCATAGAGCAGCACTGCCGTATAGTGTTTTGGTTTTCCGTGAAATAATTTTGAAGGCAAAACGTGGAAATTCTATCCCGTATATTACCCTATTTCCAGGACACTTTTACAGTGAAGGTAATGGATCAGTTTCATCCAGTCAAGAATAAAAAATATCAGAAGCTCGCAAAATGTGAGAAAGCGTAGTCACAATGGTAGCAAGAGACCAAGCCTTCCAGGTGATCATGAAGAGCTTTTGCAAGATGGGAAGAAGATGAACCTGAACTAGATGGTGTAGTAAACCAACAAACATTTGAAAGGTAGATCATTATATCATGTTTGTATCCCTGAGGTAAAATATTGAAACCCCAGCCCCAAGATGGTGTAATTGACCTATTTAAGTATTTGAAGGGAAAGTTCAGTAGTGGGAGCGATTTTCAAATCATCTTCAAACATGCTGGCAGTACATAGTTGTAATGGAATATACATGTAACTTAGCTGTTTTGGAAGCCTTTGTAATGTGGTAGACAGCTTCCATTCCATAGTAGAGCTGATATTTGTTGAATTTATTTCATAATCAATTCAATTATGATCAATTCAATCGTTTTTATTTCACCCAAAACTGGAAGGAAAAATTTATTCAAGAACACTAGTAATATGTTTGACAGCGTACAATTGACATTAATCAACCACATGTATTGCACATCAATTGGCCCAATCAGTTCACAGTACGTACATAACGGTTATTTCGAATTCGATTAGAAAGCGACGGCCCGTTGCTTTTTTTAATCGAATCAGTATTTCTTGATAATTCAGCCAATTTATGGACGGATATTTATCAAACCAACGGCATTTTTCTTCGTTAATTATCATTCTGATGCAATGTTTATAGTATAGTTTTTCCCCCCATCGACCAAAGTAGTATGAGCTGAAGTGCCCTCTCTCCCACTACTGAACTACCTCTTTAACATTCCTTATGATAAGAATAATTATGCCTCCACCTGCCGTAGGTGGGGCATTATGTTTTCGGGTTGTCTGTCCCATATTTTCTTTCACTAAAAATTACTTGACGAATCAACTTTAAACTTGTATTATGTTTGCATATTGGCATGAGGATTATCTGATTAGTTTGGGGTTAATTAGGTCAGAGGTCACAGAGGTCATTAAATTCCTGAGAATATCTTGTTATTGTAATAATTGTAGAACCGTTTGAGTTATCAACTCATCTTAGTGCATTTATGCATATTAGTCAAATATCACAGAGGTCATAAACTAACAAATTTTTGTCTCGAATACTGAAAATTCTTTTCATGTTTCAAATTGTAGCTCATTGTCTGTATGAAATTGTTTTTGTGATAAACCAAAGACCGTTCAATAGATTAAATTTCAATATGGTTACAACATACATAATGACAGTGACAATGATCTTGTCTAATTTGATGGCCTGAATTTCTTGTCTCTTGTCAAATTTCTTGAATGCATTTGAGAGTGAACAATCTGATTAAACAAGTTTTTGAAGATTTGGGGAAATTACCTATGCAACATATTTCTGATGTGGCAATGGCGGAGGCATAAATTCCGACCGTGCAGTCAAGAATTCATCCATTAGAAGTACTTCAAAATTTTCTTTTTATGTCAGGACCTCCCCCTTAAACACAGAAATCTAAAGAAAAGGCCGGAGTTGACAAACTGCAATTAGACAAAATCTCTCTTTCAGTTTTAAAGTAACTCTTCTGATAAGGCAGAGAGGCTGGTGTTGGAGCTTAGATGTTCTTTTTTTGTGGAAAAAAAACTTGGTGGTGACCTTTAACAGACAATTTAATATATGTGACCATTTACAGGTTGAGTGGATGAAGTATACAGCACCCAGACAGCAAACGAAAGCACAGTTAACAGAATTCTTCATGGATACACATAAATATCGACAGGCTCTGATCACTCAACAAGAACTGACCATTACTAACATTGTAAATCAGTTTCCCCGTTACATGGATATGCCCCAGCTGGTAAGTATTTCTTGTTGTAGATGCAAGTTTTGATTCATCCAGGAATATAGTCAATATACAATGATGATAAATAAATCAAATCTTGTGGACTTACTTGAAGAGACCACTAACTCAGACTGGCTAATGAAGCATCCAGGATAAGATGTGAAATGTTTTGTCTCTTCAAGTAAGTACAGAAGATTAGATTTATTTATCATCATTGTATATTGATTATTTCTTGTTGTCTTACGACAAAAATAGTTTGAATATTGGGGCCTTAAAGTGCTTTTGACCGCATGGGTTAAAAAAAAATTTAATCTTAATTCTTCTTCATTCTTCCTTCCTTTCTTTCATATTTTATTTCTCTGTGCCTCTCGTTTCATCTGATTTTGCCTCAAAGGTGAAAAATGTTCCAGATTTTTTAAAAGAGGGGGTGCAAAAATTAGGACTGACAGAGTTTTGACGTTAGTGGGCAAAGTAGGTGTCTGAGGGGGATGTACCTCCTCAGAATTAGACAAAATTGTAAGTTTCAAAGTCAGTTCACACGAATTGGTGCATTGTCTTTGCTGCAAAGAAATTGAGGGTTCCCCGTCCTCCGCCCCTGTACTCTTGCACCTATCCTTCAATCAATAGTTCACATTCTTGCATTTTGTGATTTACCTGGCTATTAAAAGCATTGATTACTTTATTTTCATTTGAAAAATTCTCAACAGCCAGGTCCTAAATGCTATCTGAATATTTGATGGGGTACATAAATTTAACTGTGAAAATATTACACCTCAAGTCGTCGTTTAGTGCTTCAAAAAAGCACAACATAATAAAGTTCCTCCATAGACACATTGTACTGGAATTATGCATCTCGGAGACACTAAATTAAATTTTCAGAGATATCTTGATAGTGCATGTGTGACTTCCTTTATTTTTGCATTCTTTGTCGGAATTTCATTCCTCTGAATATAATTAGATAGGCCAGACAGCTGATTTGAATTTTTTTAAATTACCTATATATAACCACAAACCTAACCAATGCCTTTAACCCCTACAGTGTAGGGCTGAAAAAGTACTCAATTATACAAGTCACTCTTTGTTTTTCCATCTTCCCCAGATCGGAATCGAGTTTAGTGTACTTTATCCGGACGTGTATGACAACTTCGTGAAGTAGTGGGGTACATTTTATCGTCCTCGCATCATAGCATTGGCAAAGAGAGACTTCCCAGCAGTTCAGCAGGTTATTGCAGACTTTGAAGAATCTAGTGGAGACGGTAAGTCCGTCCTTAGTAAGTTAATGAGGGAAATCTGTTCTTTACATCATTTTGCCATCACACATGGAGAGGAGTTTCTGTGTCTCCACAATTTTTTATCCCGTTTCTGGATCAGCAAGTACTATTTTTTTCTTGTTTTTTCCTTTCTTTGCGAGGACTTAAATAATGCAAGTGAAAATTTAATTCACTCACAAACATCCTTGGGGGAATATACAGCAATGGAAATTTGCTCCAAAACAATGTGGAGACGCAGAAACTCTATGCGTGTGCCATGTGTGACTGTCAAAATGGCCATCACAGCTATAGCATTACACATGGGTAAAAAAAAAAAGATTTTCCTTACAAACTTCCTTGGTCCTTCTTTACTTCAAAACACATGGAGTGCATTGGTTTATGTCAACTCATTTATGCATGAGACTGGCAGGCAAGGCTGTATTCCAAACTGATCGTAAACATATCATAGATAAGTTGATAGAGAAAAAGGCTGGTGTTTTTTACCTGACGGATGCAAGATGCAACATATGACATGGATATGGCTAACTTTGTTCCACAATATTTGTCCAAAGGTTTTCATTCAGAGGACGAAATAAAACAAACTATAATAAGTACAAATAAATTTATCAGATTATTTCTATTTCTTTTAAATTTATGCAGTGGATTTGTGTGGCCTAATTGCTCTCCTCTTCATGCTTCATCGACCAACGTCTCGAAAGAAGGGTAGAGAGATGTCCTGTTCAAGGCCAGGCGCACTGATGTATCTCATTCAAAATCTGCCGGTAAGTGTATTTCACACTGAAACAATTAATTCACAGTATACATTTCTATATTAACCTCAAAGCTCTGTATTTTGAGCCTATTTTGGGTGATCAGAAAATAATATTTACTGGCTGAAAGTAATTTTTTTTTAATTTTCAGTGATTGAAATATGTAGAAAATTGTGAGGGTATGGCATCACCTTACTCATCTGATTATTCAATTTGGACTATTCAAGAAATGTTTTAAGCCTTAATAGAGGGGGGGGGGGCCTAAAAGGCCCCCCTCAACATTTTTCGCGATAAATCGGTAACGCAAGAATATCGCGCTGCGACGTTTCATGACTTTTTTCTTTCAAGCCTTGTGGAACTTTTTAGGCCAAATTTGCGATATCGGGGTACACTGTTCAGAAGTTACGCAATATTTTGTAAATGCATGTCAAACCCAAAACTGCTCAAAAACGTGATTTCATGTACAAATCAAATGCAAATTTTGTTTCTAGCCAAAATTCATAAATATAATATTAAGTAATGGGTATTCAATAAAAATCCAGGAGGAGTATCTAGACCAAAAATTAGCAGTTTTGAACCTTTATTTACAGATTTATGGCCAATTTAATCATTTCATGCATAAATTAGCATAATTAATTAATCAATCAATCTGAATAATTCTTGAATAATTACCTCTTCAGTTTTGTAGATTACGTTGATTGTGACGCGCGTGCCAATTCTTGTCGCGATCGCGCGGCCAATGGCCGAGATCTTGGGGGGGGGGGCGCTTTTAGGCCCCTCAAGTCTTTTGAGTCGTCAAAATACCCCAGTCTTTGCAGGGTTAAAAGATATTGGAAATTCAAAATGGCAAAAGTTAAAATTCTTCTGTATCCCTTATCCAAATTTTCATAATTTTTGCACCACTTTGTCTGGAAATTCGTTCTCTTTCTTAAATTAAGTATAAATTTTGGTCTGGATTTCCCCTTTGAGGAAATTTATGCTTCATGCATAATTATTTTAGACAGTTCAGGTAAAAAAAAATTGTGTAGAAGGAAGTGGTATTGTATGACATATCGCCTTTTCACCTTTATTGTGTTATTGTTGTTAAGGCTGGAACTGATGTGGAAGCTGCAGTACAGGGCAAGGAGTCCATATATCAGCAGCCGTTTTTGTTCAGCCTGGGGGAAGAGAAGAAGCCAAGTCAGTTCTTCTTGGTTGCCGACAAAATTCCCATCCCAGCAGCAGCAACCACAGTCGAAAGTTTTGATGTTCTGTTCTAGTCTCACTTTGCTTTCAAAGTAGAGTATGCTGCCACATTGATGCCATTTTATACTTTCATGGCGGCATTTATCTATGAGGTATTGCCACCATCCCAGGTAGCTGCTAGTGTTAGATCATTTGCAGCAAACATAAGAAATATGGAAGAGATCTGAAAAAAAACTTGGCATGTGCTAAAGAAAACATGACCACGCGTCATGAGGTCGCCTACTTCTGCGTTACATGGTCGTTTATGTTTACATTACCTCTTGAGCTTTAAACGTTCATATCTCATTAAGTACACAACCTATGACAGTTAAAGTTTTTTATGCCTCCGCCCCGAAGGGTGTTGGAGGCATTATGTTTTCGTCCGTCCGTCCATCCGTCCGTCGTCCATCCGTCCGTCTGCCATTCATACGAAATTCTTGTTACCGCGATATCTCAAGAACTCCTTGATGGATTGTGATCAAACTTGGCTCAAAGGTAACCCCCATGATGTGGAGATGTGCCATAGAGCTATATATAATAAACTAGAGCACAACTCGCAATAGGCTCCCATGCTGTGGCTCAGTGAGCGCATGGAGCGTTACATAAATTCGATACTACACACTGATTGTGTTGGTGTTTTTCCAATTTTGTTGTGGTAATTGTTTCAAAAATGTGAAATTTACATTGTTATTGGAAAATGTTTTACTTGAACTGTAAGTTTTGTAAAAATAGGTATTATTGAAATGTGGCAGTAAATTGAAATTAATCCAGTAGTAAAAAATGAAGTGCATGTAATATGTGATCTATTGGTATATAATCTAAAATGATGCAAACTTAGAAAGCAAAATAATTGACTCAATCTCTTATTTATATTTAACACACTGGTTGTGATGATGTTTTTCAAATTTTGCTGTGTTGTTTCAATACTGAACTTAAAATTGTTCTTTCTGGGAACAGTTTCACTTGTGTTTTGCAAGCACTTTGTTTTGTGATAATATATATCGCTAAAATATGGCAGTAAATTGAATTAAAATGGAGGCATTTTATAGTTATTGTGAATATAGAATGCCCTAGACCTCGCTATATATGCATTTTTGATTGAAAATTTGTAGCACACATGAATCGGGTTAAGGTCCATGGCTATGCCATGGCATTGAGTAAAGACAAAGTGCCTTAGACCTATATTGGATTGTTAAGCATTTTTTTTTTTTTTTTGCAACATTTGTCTTTATTTATTTGCCATCAACAAATTGGTAGTGCCATTTAGTCATATTGACTCAGGTATGATTTAAAAAAAAAAAAATTGTTGATATCATATCACATACGTGAGTCATAACTTTTTTACATAGGGGCTGTGGAGCTTTTTTAATAAATAACTGCGACTACTAAATAATTTGCGGCCGCTTGCAAATATAAATTTTTTTTACAGGGGTTATTGTTTTATTTACCCAAATTCAAACCGAAACCCCCATATGGAGACACTGGTTAAAGAAGTAAAAAAGAGAAATTTTTCACTCTTTTCAGAGGCTGTTGTATTTCAGTTCTGCTAACATGGTGACGACAAGCTCGATTAGTCAATCCTACTTTTTATCGCCAACTGATTTCTTAATTTTGTGATAAATATTCGAATATGTTTATATTTATATATGTCATAATTTTTGTTATTTTTCTCTTTTTTTTTTTTAGATCTCTTTACCTTTTTTATTTCAGAAGAATTACTTAAAAGAAGAAAATCAAAAGTACGCTGCCAGTCGGCAATTTTGAGTACGTGCACGAAGCACATATGACGAAGAATGGGTATAAGCCTTTGATCAGGGTGACAGTGATTTGCTGTATCGATCTCTCAGATATTTTTTATCGTAGAAAATGCATCTGATTAAGGGAAAGTCCAGAATTGATACATCTATCTTGCTCCAAAGTTTCTAAGAGGAAATTTCTGTACTTTTTTCCAATAAAAAATGTATGCCAGGGGATCAGCAAAGCAAAACACCGTCGAATTGATCAAAGGCTAATGGCCATTCTTCGTCATGTGGCTTTTGTTTGTTCTTTGTTGCACATGCTCAAAATTGCCGATTGGCAGCATACTCCTATTTTCTTCTTTTCAATTCTTTTCCGAAAATCTGAAATAAAAAGGCCTTTTAAAAGCCTTTTTTGAGCTAGCATGAGATTGTTTTGTCGTGGTTTCAAAAAAGTTTTTTGAACCCCCGACAAAACCATCTCATGTTCGCACAAGCATGAACAATTTTTTTTAAAAATTGCATTGGAAAGATAAGATTTCAGAGAATCTATAAACATCAGAATATAGACATCATAATTTGGAACAAAATTTGGATAGACTTTTTCAAAATTATCCCGTTTTTATTGACTCAATCTGTAATTTATATTTGACACACTGGTTGTGTTTTTTTTTCTCCAAATTTTGCTGTGTTGTTTCAATACTGAATTTTACATTATTCTTAGGACACTTTTCATTTGAAATTTAAGCACTTTCTTTGTGATAATATATGTCCCTTAAATGTGGCAGTAAATTGGATTTAAATGGATGCATTGTAAAGTTACAGTGAATGTATAATGCCCTCTTAATATTAGGCTTAAAAAACATATTTCAAAGCTTGTGAGATTTCTTTTTTCATCTGACGTGGAATATGATTTTTTTTTTTTTTTTTTTTGCTTACCCTGCAAAAAATCAACTGAGTTCCCCCTCCTTACACATCTGTTACCAAAAGTGATTGAGAAGCTTTTTTTGTAATTTTGGAAACCACATAGCATTTCACTTTTTTTTTCTTTTAAAATGAAATAGAAAAATACCAAAGAATAAATAAAAGTCTGACTTTTGCAAAATCAAATGCTTGCTGCATCTTCGAGACATGATTTTTTAAAAGCCTTATAGCACGTATTTTTATATTAAAAAGATCCTGCAAATTTTTTTTTTTTTTAATTCTGAGTAAAATGATCAATTGAGCTTATCACATTTGTGGTTCCTGCTCAATAACACAGTGCCGGTTTTATAATGAAAATTTACATGAATCATCTTTAGGAATTACTGACCTAAAGTTGGTCAAGGGGGCCCAAAATTGCCTAGGAATCCCAATGTTATTTTTTGCATTCTTCTCATGAACACATGACTTATTTTAGCCAAACTTGACAAGAGTCAACCCGAGGCAAAGATAATTTAAAACTGTATAAATGGGGCACTAATCTGAAGGGGGGGGGGTTGTGGGGTAGGCCCCTCAAATTTGCCATAGTTTGCCGTAGTTTTTTATGGAATAAAAAGTTTTATGCAATGGGCCCCTGATGAGCGCAAGGTCTGCAGGTGTAGTTGACTGACCAATGATATCTGATGGCAACTCCTTCATCCACTCTGCAGGTTGAAAATTAATTGTGTTCACTTTTGATAGTATAGCGTGGGAGTAAGTAACTCCCTAGATGGCCACATTTGGTTAACTTTAACTTGCTGCACAATATGTGCCCCTTCCATTTAGGACAACATAATGTATAATGTTTGTAATGTTTATGCTGACTCCAGCGAAAAGTGTGCAAAGCGTGATATATTTTTTTTTTCAACAAATGTCGAAATTTGTTTGAATTTTTTTCCCCTTTATCGATTGAATATAGACAGCTAAACCACTACTCTCAAGAAATAAGGGTTCCCATGCACAAAAAAGAAAAAAATCTGGTTCTCTCCATCATGATTTCACAGGATGGCATCTATATGATGTAAAGCATCTATCAGGGCACATATTACTGCAACACAAATGTGAGAGCTAGATGATTATGTTTTTTTTTTTTTTTTTTAATAGATAAGTTGGATCGATGCATGCCGTGTTTATACACTTTTCATATGAGATCAACCATGCACCTTATTACCGTGATAAACATGGTCGCTATTTCTGCATTTGACAATTGCAATTATTATATTATATTTGAAAGTCATTTAATGTATTTGTTATATGGAGTTGCAATCAAATAAATTAATGTTTGCCTGAATAAATTGCACATTTTGAATCTATGTTGTCCTTTTTTCCAGTCCCACTTTCTCTGAAAATATAAGTCTCCAAAAGATTTATCTGTTATTAAAACCTTAAAAGATTTAAAGGTTAAACTGAAAAGATTTAGATTTTAATTCTAAGAGACTTATATTTTAAGTCTTTTTTGGTTTTAAAATTTTAAGTCTTATTAAAGACTTATTTTAAATCCCAACGGTTTCGTCACTAATAACAGTCTCTGTTAGAATTAAAAGTTAGTCTTTAAGATTTAAATATAAGACTTTCAAATTTAGAGAGTAAGCTGCTGTGAAATTCATTTTCAATGTCAAGGAAAATATTCACCTAACGGGGTGGAAAATGTGTAATAGGGTCCAGGTCTAAGTACCTAGCTTCCAGCAACAGCTTTGCCAAAGCTCACCAAAGCTTATGAATAATGTCTATACTAAATGGTATATACCCTACAGTCTAAACACGGGTGAATCTATAGGAATTTGGCAGGGGAGTTGTTAGGATGGAATCAACTGGCGTTTTCTGAATTCATTGCAAATGAAGGAGGGAGTATTAAAACATTTCGTAAACATTTGTTTTTCATACAAGAGAACGGTATGATTCAGTTTCATATGCGTTCCAGTTTCCCTTTTGCTGCAGAAACTGTAGGTGGTGATGGGGTTGGGGCAGCTCATTGAAAGCCAATTGATGGCCACCTTCATTTGAGTTTTCACAAACTAAAAGGTGAATTTACCATCTTCCAACAATCATTCAAGTGTTGCTATCTATAACTATAGAGGTCCGTATCTGACTGATATGGAAACCACTGCTCATTTTACTGGTTTTTTTTTTAATTAAGTAACATCATGAACGTAAAGTTTTAGGAGACGTCGAAAAGGTTAGTTTCCGCTGGACTAATATATCAATACGGAGAGCATATCAACACTCTCCTCAAAGTTTGGTTCATAAGGCGCTAGCATGAAGCTACTACATCTATACCCTGAGTTATGAACCCCGTAGCTTGTTTCAGTCTTTGTTTTGGTTTGGTCTTTCTTCCTTCCATTTGATTTCCTAATTCTGATGACAGTCACAAGATGAAGAATCATGAGGCAGGTAATAAGGTTCATTCAAGCCCGAAATTTTACGGGGGAGGGGAGGGGGTAACAAGCACGAAATTTGCCGATGCATTTCTAATGAAAGAGCAACGGGCTTGGTTTTCCTTTTTTTTGTGACACCTTGTCCAGGAATGACTGAGTGAACCTCTGAGACGGCGTTACATGGACTTTGTACTCCGCTACGTTCTAGGGAATGACGTCATGCACAGCCTACTTCTTGGCGGGAGAATATCTGCGGACCAGACAGATAGCAGGGACATCGGATTTCCATTTCTGTCGAGGAGACCTGCTATATTTCACTCGTTTCTCAAGCGACTTAGCTTACGAGCACGAGAGGTAGAATTTGACATGATGTTCGTTAAAGCTGCCAAACTGTAATAGAGACATTTGTGTCATAATTATTTGCCACAACTTCATTACTGCAAAGCTGTTGCTCGAAGTGTTGTGTTTGTGCTCCGTATAAGAGAACAACGTTGTTCACGTGTGTTCCTTCGAACTTCGACGTCCCTGCATGAATTCATCTCACAATCATCTGATCATGCTGATCCCTTACTAATGTGTAGCGAAATATCCACATGTAACTTTTAGTATAAGTCCTATAGTGGGATATACTTTCAAAATGAATGGAGACGAGAATAAACCCGGGACGTCAGGTTCTAAAACCTTCCAAGTGTATGATCGAAGGCCAGGAGAAGTGCAGGACAAGAGGATAACGTTTGTAGGATCGACCTTCGACGAATTGAAAGAGTGCATCCGAGAGGTAGGAGAGAAGCTTAAATTGTATCAGCTTTCACACGAGTCAACGTGTGACTGACATCATGATTTGTGTGTGTTTTTTTAGGCGCCGGGAGTGAGGGGGTTGGGTGAGAGGAAGGGAAAGGGGCTGTGTACCACTAGCAAGTTCAAATTAAATGCAAGGATATTTTTTCAGATACTTTCTAGGTTTTAACTAGGTTTTTAATCTTCGTTCGTTGTGTAGCAACGAAGAAGCATGAAAACACACCACCACCACCATCAACAACAACGACAACAAAATATCCTTCCCCCCCCCCCCCCACACTAATCCTCGATTTGTCCGAGACTTTTCAATATCATATGTTTTTGTTTTTTTTTTTTCGTTGTTGAAAGTCCCGCATATGTGATTTTTATTCTTCTTCATGGTAAGCCTGCGTCCTTCATTAGAACTGAAGATTAATGTGGGATGTGCGCTGCTGTGCAGGTTAGGTGCTCTTATTGCATTAAAAACAAACAGTAAACTATTTAATGAACAGTTTCAAATCCTCCATAAACGAGCTATATTGGCACATTCAAGGATAAAATCACTTGTAGCTTCTATGCACTCTAGGCATAGTACTGGTAGCCTGAATTTTAACCATCTCTTGCATAAAACTATGAAGAAATACCGATTTGAAAATTCCTCAAAAATGTCTCACTGATTGTGAGATTTGCAGATATGTTTTTGTTCCATGTTTCTTGTTCGTGAACCCTGCCAATTGCAGCATTGTAGTTCGTGTATTGCGGAGACTAAAGGTGATACAAGTGTTGTCAAAACTAAGCAATAACAGTGTCCAGATAGCTAAATATCTGGGGCCCATCTCGGTTTTTGTCTGTGGCCCCTATAAAGACCAGATGTATACCAAATGGGCCTTCCACCCAGAACCCACAAGTGCCACATATGGGCCACATATCGTTGGACCCTGGACATGACAATCGATCCTGAATATTCATGAACGACCATAAATGACCAGAATTTGTGGAAATGGATATAATATTACATTCAATACATTTTTCAGAATAGTTTCACTTTGAGGTGTACTGCAAAATGTATCTATATTAATTTTGTGTCGTTGATAATTCAACCATTTAATTTTAGGGGGTATTTTTAGGTGAAATTTGTCAAATTGCAATTTTCAACCGTTCTTAACAATTAGTGCAATTTAGTCCCTATATAAGAAAAGAGATGAAATGCGGAAATAATCCTATTTATACAACTCACTCCTAGATCCTACTCAATGATTGATTAAGTGCAGTCACGTGTGATTCACGTTTTGAGTCTATCACACGTTTTTATTTCTGAAAAGCGTGCAACAGTTTCCATCCAGTCCTATCTCACTTTTTTCTGTTTGTCGCTGTATTTTTCCTTTTAATCTTGTTTTTGTTGTTTTATACGGCAAGGACATTGAATGCACGTAGTCCATGTGCAGGTACTACTTGTATTACAATATTACAATTAACTTGGCTGCGCTTATTGTACGTGATACGTCGCACAAGAAAGCAAAATGATAGCGGCTTTCATGACTGTGCAATTCTTTTGGGTAAGTAGAGAAAAAAAGGTTTGTAGGATAGATCTATTTTAGTTTTTATTTTATCAAATAACAGGATCTAGAAGAGTCGTTGCATAAAACAAATGATGCATGTCTCCATTCGTTCATTATACGATCTATCCACTCTCGTTGAGGCTGTTTGCATCTATCGCACTAAGCCTACCGCTTCGTGTGGATAGATACACACAGCCTCAACTCGAGTGCAGATAGATCGTATAATGAAATCATGAGCATGCACCATTTGTATAGTGGTTGACTAAACATATTCTAATTTAGTAATGGTAAGTGAATTAAAGACATTCAGTCGTGGGTTTTCATGGGGAGTCGATCATAATTTGCTGACACCATGGGTGTCGATCGGAGGGGGGGGGGGGATGGGGGATATACCCCCCCCCCCTATATTTTGGTCAGGGGGATGGCCTGTACAATCATCCCCCAATAATTCACCATTAAAAACATGACAAATTTAATAACCTCCTATAATCCCCCCAAAAGGTAAAAACAAAGGCAGAGAGAATAAAGAAAAGAGTAAAGAAACCAATTTTGAAAGGAAAGGAAAGGGGGGGGGGGAAGCTTTCAGCACTCGCTTGCTTCGCTCGCTCGCATTTTAGGTATCCCAACCAGTGATATTATAATACTGTCTTTATGAAAGCAAATCGGTTTGCATCTTGTCTTTACATCAAATAGTAGCCTATGCTATTATTGTTCTACTCGCATTTAATATCTTTTGTTATCTTAACCAATGCCAGTTCATAATTTTATCAAGGTTTATTAAGAAAAGAAACTGGTTTGCATCTTCTCATTCTATTCAATGTTATACGTGTACTATTATAATATAACTGCAAGGAGTCGAACGGGAAGAAGACCAATGACAGAAGAATGTTCATGAGATAATGGCCTGTGACCGTTGGCCTATTCCTATCATACCAAATATGAGAAAGGAGGCTGCTGATAAAGTGCATGTTATTTAAGTCATAAAATAAGAGTAACAGTTCACTAGAACCTAGCTCTTCTCAGCTTAATAAGTAGCCCTTTTGCGCTCGCTTGCTCGTTCTGCTCGCTCATAGAAACAAGATCAGGTGGCAAGCGCTCTTATTCCCTCAGCAACACGTCCGAATATTTTACGGCGATATGTAAAGCTTTTCTCGAATACAGGGAAATTGTGCATCATAAAATTCATCTAATTTATTTTGGTGGAAAAATATACGTTTTATTAGAAAGAGTTTTGTCAGTAGCTGTCAGTAGCTCGCTTGGCTCGCTCATAGAAACAAAATGGTTTTAGATAGCAAGCGATATACAAAGACCATAATTTTTTGGCAATTAGGTGATCAAAACCTATTTAGATATCTTTGAGGCTATCAAAGAATGTAATTTTTTTCCTCACTCGCTGAGCTCACTCGAATATGTAATGTAGATATTTTATAGACCTATGGTGGATTTTACAAAGCATTACATAAGAATATACAAAGCATTACATAAGGACTTTTGATCATAAAACTCAGAGTGATGGACACATGTTACCATAGTGTCCAATTCCCAATGAAAGCCCACGGCTGAGCGTCTTTAAAACCCCAAAACCAACCAACCAACCGGTTCAGTAGATAGGTGTAGGAAGTAGGATTATAGGTATAGGATATAGGATTGTATGATAAGATAGGGCAAAGGTGAGGTGGGAGGACATGTACTTCACCTTGACATATTCATTTTTTTTTACGTTGGCGGAACGTTGGCATAGCGTTGATCCAGCGTTGCCATTTGGCCAAGATGGGCCCCATGTACCGTTTACACCATGGTCACCAATTAGGCACCAGATGGACCAAGTGGGTTTTATGGTGGTAAGATGTGGGATCTACCACATAAAACCCACTTGGCCTAGTGCCCAATTGGTGCCCATGGTGCAATTGGTACATTCGGGCCCATCTGGGCCAAGTGGGCCTACATGGAACCTAGATGGGCTGCCCATCTGGGGCCCATATGCCAGCCCAGTTGTAACCCGATGAATCCCAGATGAGCCCCACAATATTTTGCTATCTGGGTGATACATGGTTATTATACATCGTCCTTCCATAATTCATATTCAGCTGTAAATATGATAAGTTTGAGAGTGTATGACAATGGTGTAGTTTGACCAACATGAATTAATGATCATGTAGAATTTATTTATTTATTTATTTATTTGTTTATTTCTATTTTTTAAAATTTTTTGCATAGGACACTCGATGTGTTGCACTTTTCAGAAACATATATTTTTATAGCATTATCGTTCATTCTGTTTATTCAGTTTTAAAGAAATAAGATTGTAAAAGAGAAATGCTTAGTGCCTAATTCTTGCTGTATATCAGTACTTGTCAAAGCATTGACTTAGTACAGATAGTACAGATATCAGATAAATCTGCATTGTCCTCCGTTATGTAACGCTTTAAGCACGTTTATTTTTTTCATTGATGTATGAAGTCTGTTGCTTGTTTTCTAAACAAATAAATTGCAATTAACTTCTTCAAAAAAAAAAAAAAAAAAAAAAAAGGATGCCTCAAAGATTACGTGTTTGTTGGTAGATTGCATAGCGGCCTTTGCCTACAGTCTGATTAACATGTAATGGTTTATGAAAAGAACATTACATCGCTAAGCGAAACACAAAGCAGTGTGACAACTGGCAGGAATAGGAATTCATGGTTGAGCTCATAAATTCTGGAAATATTTTTTCTTCTCACTAATATGCTGCCTTACGTGTTTAACGTTAAAGATGCCGCTGATATTCTAGTATAATACGAAATGGGAAAGTTGTATGAAATCGTTTAGAGATAACTGTGAGTTCTGGTCACGCGACTGCAATGTGAAACAAACTGTTTCAGAGCAGTTGGTCAGGGTTGATTAAGATGTCCATAAAACATGGAATATGACACAGTGAGGACTAGGAGTCATCAAAATGATAGGAAAATGCACTCAATTAAACCTCATGCAACGTACAAACTTAAATGGAAATAATATGACTACACGCAAATATTAGGGCAAATCACTAAGCTGTTTTCTTGTCATTTTTTAAAATACTTTTTTTGTGTAATAAAGTAAACCTTGAATTTTAGTAGGAATGATAATAAAAGAATTATTGGTCATTTAATAGACGGCCTTTATATTATTCATTTCATTTTCTAATTCATGGTTCATAAGCTTAAGAATAAAGAAAACCGGCCACAAAAATATGAATTTGTCTGTTTTTTTTAGTATTTATAGCCTTTAAAAAAAAACCCTGATAATTTCAGATAGTAGCATCTGTTTTTTTTTTCATTTTCCATATTTTAAATTGAGTTGAAGGATTTAAAATTTGAAATGATTAGAACTGTTAATTAAAAAAAAAAGAAATAAAAGTGCAGCCATGAAGTGACATTTACACTCAGAAAGTTTACTTCCATTATACTCCAGCACCGGCGTAAATCTGTTCCGGGCCGTACCGGGGATCGAACCCCTAAATCTTCGCGTCTCCAGTCAAGCGCCCTAAACTACTGGACCACGGCACCTCCATCCGCCCGCACACATACCCAACCACCTCCCCCCTCACACACACGCACACACACACACACACCCACACACACACACCAGTGATGGAGTCGAGGCCAGCAGTTCCGAGTCACGAGGCCGCTGGATAAAAATTTCTCCCATAGACTTTGTACACGTGACTCGGACCGAGGCCAAGGCCAAGGCCAGCAAAATGTGGCCTCGAGGCCGGCCTCGACTCCATCACTGACACACACACACACAATTACTGGCTTCTTATTTTGCGAGCGAGCAAACCAAATTAAGTATCTGATGCGGCAAGGAGTAGAGACTACGCCCTAAACTTTCACTTCATTTGCATAATTTTCTTGTTTCTTTTGCTCACTGAAGCGTAAGAGATCGGATTTCGATGAAAATCGAATCAGAGGAACTCCCCAGGAAGACTTATGATGATTAACCACATTAAGCAATCGAATTTTGGTCGATAAGTGAAAGAAGAGCTTTTCCAGTCCTACGTGCTCATGGAAGCGTGAACTTTCAATTAAATGATGAGATCATTGATACATGTACACCGGTCATATAAACATGCTAAAAATGTTATCAGTAAGATTTTTAGTGCACAAAAAATAAGGCAATAATTACAGGATAATTTCAACATGGTGATATTTTGTTTTTATTATGTGTTCATTCAACCGTGATTTGATAGGTATCAATTCCAAAAGTTCAAACACCCTTCCAAAAATATGAATTTCTCCGCATTAGATCAAATTCACCGCGCATAAGAAGTCAAAGAAGAAGGTAGTTTTTGCCAATTTCATTTCTTGCTCACTCAAGCATGAAATTTGGTGCACAACTCATTAGGTATGTTTGGTAACGAAGAAAATTTATGTTGCATGCCTGCAAACGCAGAAAACTTAAAGTATGTTCCGATATCACTGCATCAAAGTCATGGCACGAGGCTTGTGAACTTCAAAAATGACAATTTTGCATGGAAGTCGTGTTCACTGAAGCGTGACTGAAGGGTTTGCCCTGAATTTTCCAGGAAATGTAGCTGAGAAGTGTAGCTACGTGATTCTGTATTCAGTTTTTTCCAAAAGTTCCTGATCGAAAAAATACAGGGATATGTTTTAAGGGGAACTTATTTGTTTTTTTGTGTTTATATCGCTGGCCTTATTGTAATAAGAATATTACGAACGAGCGAAGCGAGCTAGTAAGAACGTTCTCTTTCCATGATAAAGTATCATTTCGTCATCAAAATCATCAGGCCTATTACATTCGGTCACCTCCCTTGCATGCCCAATTCGTTTGCCTTCTCAATTCTTTATCTAGATAATTATGAGTGAACGCAGCGAGCGACGAAAAAAAAATACAAGAGATGTTGAATTCGGTCCCTTTCCCCTCTTTAACAAATTTTCTTCTTCGAAAAGTGTGGGTACATATACCCCCATCCCACGCGGTTTTTACGCCAATGTACATCTTGTTCTCTTCTTTTCTGCTTTGGGGAAACCCAGTGGGGAAAACCCAGTGATCAAAAACAGACTATAGAAGTCTCTGTTTATACATGAAAGCAATTGCATTTTTTTCTACCGCGCCACTGCGCTGTGTCAGTGAAAGCCCAACTAGAGCTATAGTATAGTAAATAGCCTTGGTCTCATGTTTTTCACATCTGGGCTATACAGCTAGGAAACGCATGATGGGTAGATTATAATATTCGGGGGGGGGGGGTAATCACTCGAGATGATAATACGTGGAAAGACTTACACTAAAGAACTTATCAAGTGTTACTCTGTTCCCGAATGATATTATAATGTTATACATTTGTACCCCCCCCCTTAAAAAAAAAAAAAAAATCACGGATAGGCCCATTACCTTGGGATAATTAACTTTGAAAATCTGATCAACCAAACATTTATGATTTTTTTTGGTGGCAATTATCTCCTTCACAAACTTTCAATTACTCCATCATCTCCCTTTCCCCCCCCCCCCCCCTCTCTCTCTCTGACACCCTCGAATTTTCATCAAATAATCTCGCCTGAATTGATTTTTCATCTGTTTCTTCCTGTATCTGTCTCTGTCTCTCTTTCCATCTCTTTTGAACGCATCCTCTCCTTCATGCACCCTTGTTGCTTCAATTTCACCCCCCATTTTAATTTCATCGATATACAAATCTATCCAATAAGAGGGTGCTGTAGTAGTGTTTTTTCAGTTGTGCATGGATTCATGTATTACAATTATCATATTCTTATAAAAATTGCAACGATTTACATGATCAATATCAAACTACACTTGCAGTCAAAATTACATATGGATTTGCTATGTAATGATTATTTTTCTGCATGGTGATGATAATCCAAAATTGTGGAATGTATATCAAGAAATTTGAATTGAATTGTGGAGCAAATGGTCATGTTATACGAAATGGCGACATTTATTAGAAAGAGATGTAGAATTCGGTCCCTTTCCCCTCTTTAACAAATTTTCTTCTTCGAAAAGTGTGGGTACATATACCCCCATCCCACGCGGTTTTTACGCCAATGTACATCTTGTTCTCTTCTTTTCTGCTTTGGGGAAACCCAGTGGGGAAAACCCAGTGATCAAAAACAGACTATAGAAGTCTCTGTTTATACATGAAAGCAATTGTATTTTTTTCTACCGCGCCACTGCGCTGTGTCAGTGAAAGCCCACCTAGAGCTATAGTATAGTAAATAGCCTTGGTCTCATGTTTTTCACATCTGGGCTACACAGCTAGGAAACGCATGAGGGGTAGATTCTTGAATAATTCAGGCTAAATGGAACACAAAGAGCCAGTTTTGCATTATACAGCACTCTGATATGAAAATAACAATATCCCATTTAATAATCAGAAAATAGTTGCAAAGAATTTGGATTCCTCAGCATTCTTTTTAATCATTGATATTCATCCTTTTATGATGCACGTTAATGATTTAATTTTATTGTTATAATTAGGTTCCCATCAGTCGAAATTTAACCTATCGATTTAAATGGGAAGAAATACCAGATCTATTTGAAACGAATACGCTTGCATTATCAAATTACTGATATAGGCCAGCTACTTATCTCTTTCAATGCATCAAGAGACTTTCAAGGAAATGCCCCCAAAATGCCAAATATTTTTTTCTTTACAACCACTAATATTCGGGGGGGGGGGGGGGTAATCACTCGAGATGATAATACGTGGAAAGACTTACACTAAAGAACTTATCAAGTGTTACTCTGTTCCCGAATGATATTATAATGTTATACATTTGTACCCCCCCCCCCTTTAAAAAAAAAATCACGGATAGGCCCATTACCTTGGGATAATTAACTTTGAAAATCTGATCAACCAAACATTTATGATTTTTTTTTGGTGGCAATTATCTCCTTCACAAACTTTCAATTACTCCATCATCTCCCTTTCTCCCCCCCCCCTCTCTCTCTCTCTGACATCCTCGAATTTTCATCAAATAATCTCGCCTGAATTGATTTTTCATCTGTTTCTTCCTGTATCTGTCTCTGTCTCTCTTTCCATCTCTTTTGAACGCATCCTCTCCTTCATGCATCCTTGTTGCTTCAATTTCACCCCCCATTTTAATTTCATCGATATACAAATCTATCCAATAAGAGGGTGCTGTAGTAGTGTTTTTTCAGTTGTGCATGGATTCATGTATTACAATTATCATATTCTTATAAAAATTGCAACGATTTACATGATCAATATCAAACTACACTTGCAGTCAAAATTACATATGGATTTGCTATGTAATGATTATTTTTCTGCATGGTGATGATAATCCAAAATTGTGGAATGTATATCAAGAAATTTGAATTGAATTGTGGAGCAAATGGTCATGTTATACGAAATGGCGACATTTATTAGAAAGAGATGTAGAATTCGGTCCCTTTCCCCTCTTTAACAAATTTTCTTCTTCGAAAAGTGTGGGTCTTGTTCTCTTCTTTTCTGCTTTGGGGAAACCCAGTGGGGAAAACCCAGTGATCAAAAACAGACTATAGAAGTCTCTGTTTATACATGAAAGCAATTGTATTTTTTTCTACCGCGCCACTGCGCTGTGTCAGTGAAAGCCCACCTAGA
Organism: Echinometra lucunter; assembly: GCA_029962745.1. Taxonomy (NCBI): domain Eukaryota; kingdom Metazoa; phylum Echinodermata; class Echinoidea; order Camarodonta; family Echinometridae; genus Echinometra; species Echinometra lucunter. Next base: position 24,038,558 of record CM057160.1, on the reverse strand, counting down.
GCTATAGTATAGTAAATAGCCTTGGTCTCCTGTTTTTCACATCTGGGCTATACAGCTAGGAAACGCATGAGGGGTAGATTATAATATTCGGGGGGGGGGGGGGGGGTAATCACTCGAGATGATAATACGTGGAAAGACTTACACTAAAGAACTTATGAAGTGTTACTCTGTTCCCGAATGATATTATAATGTTATACATTTGTACCCCCCCCCCTTAAAAAAAAAAAAATCACGGATAGGCCCATTACCTTGGGATAATTAACTTTGAAAATCTGATCAACCAAACATTTATGATTTTTTTTTGGTGGCAATTATCTCCTTCACAAACTTTCAATTACTCCATCATCTCCCTTTCTCCCCCCCCCCCCCCTCTCTCTCTCTCTGACACTCTCGAATTTTCATCAAATAATCTCGCCTGAATTGATTTTTCATCTGTTTCTTCCTGTATCTGTCTCTGTCTCTCTTTCCATCTCTTTTGAACGCATCCTCTCCTTCATGCACCCTTGTTGCTTCAATTTCACCCCCCATTTTAATTTCATCGATATACAAATCTATCCAATAAGAGGGTGCTGTAGTAGTGTTTTTTCAGTTGTGCATGGATTCATGTATTACAATTATCATATTCTTATAAAAATTGCAACGATTTACATGATCAATATCAAACTACACTTGCAGTCAAAATTACATATGGATTTGCTATGTAATGATTATTTTTCTGCATGGTGATGATAATCCAAAATTGTGGAATGTATATCAAGAAATTTGAATTGAATTGTGGAGCAATTGGTCATGTTATACGAAATGGTGACATTTATTAGAAAGAGATGTAGAATTCGGTCCCTTTCCCCTCTTTAACAAATTTTCTTCTTCGAAAAGTGTGGGTACATATACCCCCATCCCACGCGGTTTTTACGCCAATGTACATCTTGTTCTCTTCTTTTCTGCTTTGGGGAAACCCAGTGGGGAAAACCCAGTGATCAAAAACAGACTATAGATGTCTCTGTTTATACATGAAAGCAATTGTATTTTTTTCTACCGCGCCACTGCGCTGTGTCAGTGAAAGCCCACCTAGAGCTATATTATAGTAAATAGCCTTGGTCTCATGTTTTTCACATCTGGGCTATACAGCTAGGAAACGCATGAGGGGGAGATTCTTGAATAATTCAGGCTAAATGGAACACAAAGAGCCAGTTTTGCATTATACAGCACTCTGATATGAAAATAACAATATCCCATTTAATAATCAGAAAATAGTTGCAAAGAATTTGGATTCCTCAGCATTCTTTTTAATCATTGATATTCATCCTTTTATGATGCACGTTAATGATTTAATTTCATTGTTATAATTAGGTTCCCATCAGTCGAAATTTAACCTATCGATTTAAATGAGAAGAAATACCAGATCTATTTGAAACGAATACGCTTGCATTATCAAATAACTGATATAGGCCAGCTACTTATCTCTTTCAATGCATCAACAGACTTTCAAGGAAATGCCCCAAAAATGCCATTTTTTTTTTTTACAACCACTAATATTCAGGGGGGGGGGGGTAATCACACGAGATGATAATACGTGGAAAGACTTACACTAAAGAACTTATCAAGTGTTACTCTGTTCCCGAATGATATTATAATGTTATACATTTGTACCCCCCCCCCCCTTAAAAAAAAAAAATCACGGATAGGCCCATTACCTTGGGATAATTAACTTTGAAAATCTGATCAACCAAACATTTATGATTTTTTTTTGGTGGCAATTATCTCCTTCACAAACTTTCAATTACTCCATCATCTCCCTTTCTCCCCCCCCCCCCCTCTCTCTCTCTCTGACACCCTCGAATTTTCATCAAATAATCTCGCCTGAATTGATTTTTCATCTGTTTCTTCCTGTATCTGTCTCTGTCTCTCTTTCCATCTCTTTTGAACACATCCTCTCCTTCATGCACCCTGGTTGCTTCAATTTCACCCCCCCCCCCCATTTTAATTTCATCGATATACAAATCTATCCAATAAGAGGGTGCTGTAGTGTTTTTACAGTTGTGCATGGATTCATGTATTACAATTATCATATTCTTATAAAAATTGCAACGATTTACATGATCAATATCAAACTACACTTGCAGTCAAAATTACATATGGATTTGCTATGTAATGATTATTTTTCTGCATGGTGATGATAATCCAAAATTGTGGAATGTATATCAAGAAATTTGAATTGAATTGTGGAGCAATTGGTCATGTTATACGAAATGGCGACATTTATTAGAAAGCCCTCTCAGATAATTCATCTTAATTTAGCTCAGGATTCATGTAACTCTACACCCAAATGAATCTAATTCCATACAGATTAAAGCTAAATTAAGGTTTGGGTGGTAGGCATATTTTTATGCAGCCCCTGCCCCTGAAAATCTTCAACCTTTTTCATTCAAAATTTTCCCCAAAGTCTACGCAAAGTGTGCACTATCATTCAATTTGCGATTTCACCCACTTGGTTACTGATCACTCCCTTCATTGCTTGTTCCTTCAAACAATTACATGATTTTGCAGCGAACCCTCAACCCCAAGAAATTACCTATGTAACTTATGTAACATGGTGGGTTAAGATATATATTGAAGGATCTGGTGCAAATTTTTGGTGGGATTTTTGGAAAATTTTCAGTAAAAAAACATGCAAGTCTAAAAATTGCTGAGTTGGGCTATTGCTCCCCTTGCCCCCTGCTGCACACAGGGCCATGACACCTCACTCGGTGAGAGACAGATCTCCAAAGGGTTCCAATGCACTGAAGATATGAAGCTAAATTATTTCAATCTGTTAATGAAAACAAGATAAGATTGAAAGTGGACCTGAATTGTGGCAAATACAAAGTACATGTACAAAGTATGAACAGTAGGAACACTACTAGAAATTTTTAAACTTTGCAGACCAGGGTTTACAAATCAGTTTAGTTCATTTTATTTCTTAGTTCTCAAAATACAATTGATATTCATACAATAGAAATATAATGAGACGTGGAAGAAGGACGGAGGATTCGTAGGTATCTTTAGTTCAAATGCATATGTGACTCCAGTCTTTATTGAAAATAATATTAGTTCTGCAGAATGATGCCAATCAAGTCAAACCTATGTTAAATCAATCACAGTTGTTAAACTGTTCAGCAGGACATTCACAAATAGAAAAAAAAATAATCATTTCAACTTTTCTCAGTTTTGTTAATGGCCACTGTCAAAAACCAGACATACTCCTTTCTCAAGTTTCTGTCTTCTCAGTTCTGCACCTACTACCTGTAACACTTCTTGTCACTGTTACAGTCCAACAACCCTCACACAAAATTATCCTCCCAGTTTAAATAGCCAGGCCCAACTTTTCCTATTCCATACTACATTTTGGAATGCAATGCACCTGAAAAGAGGACAAGTACAAGTAACCTACATGTAAAAGGCCTAACAATACAAAAGCCAGCACAACTGGCAACAATACAACTGGTATGACATACATGTACAATTATACCTGTAATGCCTACCAAAGCCATATCACTACAGAAATACATAAGAATACACATATTGTACAATTCCTAAATTATACAAATAATAATGAAGTATAATTAGAATTCTATTCAATAATAAGAAGTACAAGTCGAAGAGGTTAGCATATCCCAGGTGTTCAGGCAGTGGAATCACACAAAGGAATTCAAAGTAATTTAAAATTCAAATGAGGTATTGGCCAAACCCCTATAAATGCCCGGTGTCTCGAGTGGTATTCATCTTTCAAAGTGAAAATATGTATAGAAAAAGGAGAAATGAAAATACAGTTTTGTCAAAGGGAATCATTTTGGGTTGTTTGAAAGAATTATCATTCATTGTATTTCGCACTTGATTCTTTCATAGTAAACCGTCAATCAATGTGTTGTTCAAAACCTAAGGGAAATAACATGTACAAAGTACATTGCAGACACTTTATTTCGATAGAATGCTCTGAAAACAGTTGTTTGCAAACAATAAGAATACTGCACATTTCGCATGGAGGAAATATGAGAAGACACAAAAGCAACCGTTTGTCAGCTTCTGTGAATCAGGGAGGGAAAACCGAAACAATGTGAGAAGATAATAAAGGGCGGGCCCTCTTCAACTTGTACTTCTTATTATTAAATAGAATTCTAATCATACTTCATTATTGTGTGTATAATTTAGGAATTCTATTACATAACACTCGTACAAGTCTTCAGAGGTTAGCATCTTCAAAGCAGCCAATCACAGAAGATAACGCATTTCCATACATGGAAAACTTGATTGCCCTTTTAAAACTATGAACAGTGAAGTTCATCTGATTCATTTTAATCATAATGATAGGTGTCGAGATCATTCCTTTCATTTGTTTAGCTCTATACATGTTCAATTGATGGAGAAGAAATAGTTACAATTGTTCTGTTGATATTTTCTGCTTTCTTCAGTACAGTATTGATACTCCATTTTATAGATATCACTTAAGCACATTAGCTATTTTTCAGTTTCACTGGTACAAAGGTCAAGGAGAACGTTAATCATATATTTAATTTGATAATGTGCACTGATGCGAGAAGAGTTTAACAAATTAGTTGATTCAGTGTTGATTACTTTTGACAAGTTATGACAATATACATCACAAGAGATAATGTAATTCGTATTTGGCGTTTCATCTTATCATTTTGATTCCCGCAAATACATGCCGTTGAGTTCAGTTAACGAAACAAAAGGGTGATATGGAATGTATTTGTTTGACGCCTACATTCTTATTCCAAAGTAATCAGGTAATAATCTCCATTCACATCGAATATTGATGACAGCTTTCGCAAAACAAAATTGTGATTTTGCGATATCAATGTTATCGTATCATAATTACGACTGACCAAATCATATTCAATAATTCAATTTTCATTATGCAGTTTTTAATGAAGAAATTTCGTTGCGAACATCTGAAATCTTGGTTCACTTATGTCTGGAAATGTATTTAATGACTACCTTCAAATCAACGACCGTACAGAAGGTCTGCAAAACGAAAGATAAAAACATCTATGTTTGTCATTGAGATCTTCTTTCAATGGAATATGAAATAAAATTCTAAGAATAATCTCATATCACTGACAAGCGAGACTGTTTTATTTGTTCAAGCAAAGTAAGGCCCCTGAATCAAGGCAACTTAAAGTGCCGACGTTTTTAAAACAAAAAGGGTGAACTAGGTATATCTAGAGCAGGAAATACTGCCGTATCATTATCCGACAGATAAGATGAGTGGTCTTATTTAAAATTTATATATCAGTGGGGGCTCAAAATGAGCAAAGTAGAATTCATTAATATTGTAATGTTCGGCACTTGGGTTTAAGTACTTTTGTTTATGCTCCCTTAGGTATTTTGTGTTTATTTTGATACAGTATCACTGTACACGAATTTTTTGCTTGCACAAATCATAATTCAAATGATTATTTTTCTTGCTGGATAATATTCTTAGAGACGAACAAGAGAATTATGAATATATAAGATTTAATGTGTGTCGGAAGCAAGGAAAATTGCTGAAAATAAGTAATAGTTTATTGTACCAACTGGTCTTGAAAGCAAGTTTTTGGACAGAGTCCATCTGAAATTATGAAACGGATTGACGGCTTTGACGCACATGGTCATTTTAGTCTGATATGGTTTGAGAATACAAAGAAGGCTCTCCATAATAAAAGAGTAACCCGTCAGAATGACTATTCTTGAGTGATGTCATAATATTTATACTGTCTTGCATTGCGCCATATACCTGATATATCGCATCAAAAACATTCCAAGGCGCATGATGAAACTAAGAGAGAAAGGATGACCCTTTTCAAGTTTAATTTCAAACAATCCAAAGTATCTACCGAACCGATATGAGGAGGACATATGTTCCGGAAAAAACGGAGCAGCAATGCAATGAATCATCTCATCGCAAAACATAAGCTAATACTTTCATTTGTTCATCTCGATGCAACCATGTACCGTATGTACAATAAACCATTCAACAGATCAAGCAATAGCTGATTAAAATCATCATCATGTTGTTATTGTTGTTGCTGCTGCTGTTCACAAGCAGAAAACATTCAAACACTGTGAAATTGTATTGTTTTCTTTTCGAGTCCAACGATATTATTCTTTCACACAATATTGCCAATGTCAGACTTGGCGTGTGATCATTATCGAGTCAAAATGTTAATCATTGTGATTGTCATTCAATGAGCAGTCACTATTTGCAAAATTATACGAACGAATCGCTGTACCCAGTCAAATTATGTGATGAATGGATATCATCAGTGGGTAACGTTATAACATAAAACTACATTCTGCAAGCTAGGCAGTAGCAGTGTATTTGTACCACCAATAACAAGACAAACTTAACTTGCTTGGAAAAAAGGTCGTTCATAATTGGCTGGAGCAAGTCTCTCTGTGATAAAATGAAATGAAAGACGTCAAAATATGCCTAAAGAGGTCAAGTACCTTGCATTAAAATTAAGGGTATACAAATTCAAGTATTCTCCCTTTGTTCGATAATGCATTGGAGACAGCGGCGAAATTAAAAGCCACGAGCTCTGGATAATTGACTTGAGTACCATAGACACAGGTCGCACACAAAACAAGCATTCAACATGTTTGAGATTCTTTTTAAAATGATGCAAGTGTTCGAAAGTTGTTGTTTTTCTTTCGCTCATGAATAGAACACGACAAAGGTATTCTAAACATGCTGAAGGGAAACAGTTGTGCATAAAGCATTCTTACGATCTCGAAATTTCAGTGTTTGGTTCAGTGAAATTAGAATTGTATTTTACTGTGCATGGTTGCACTTTTCAAACCATATTATGACAGAATGCATATTGTATTGATTTTTAATGAGTTAACCAACAAGGGCCTTTTTGTTGCTTAGGATATTCGTCAATCCTTTTCGAGGCACACAATGCAGGTGATAACATATTCAAGATGTTATCTCGGATGAATTATCTGAGGGAATATCAAAGGTATGCCCTTTCATGGATGTTTAAAAAATGGACACCACAACACCGTAGCCGACGAAAATTAAGCGTTGAACGTCGTAGTAAACTGGCAACTTGAAGAAGGCCTTATTTATCTATTTACTTTCTAAGAATCACGGCATTGAAAAGCTTACATCTCAAAGCTTCACAGTGTTAAGCAATACATCTCTTGAAGTAATCAGAACTATATAAATCTGAAAGGCTTAAGAAATAAGAGTTCACTTTTTCTGCTCAGTTTTTTTCTTTTTAATTTGGAGTGGCTCCATGAACAGTACAATGGTCTGCCTCTGCTGTGCGTCATAATAAGTCTTGA
>CM057160.1:23976139-24030729 GCA_029962745.1 Echinometra lucunter | reverse complement strand
GGAGGGGGTTACTACACTAAGTTAATTACTCGAAGAAAGGATAGGAAGTTTAAAAAGGACCACCTCTTCCTTCCCTATGAATATGAATATGAAGATGATGATGATGGTGATGATGATGATGATGATGATGATGATGATGATGATGATGATGATGATGATGATGATGAATATGTCTGGCGATATGAATACAAAAACAGCAATGACGTCATCGTCAGTGGTAAATAAACGTCACGTGCACAAGTACATGGAATGGAACAACAGGCTCCGAGAGGCGCAGGCAAGGTACCGGTGGAACTCAATTAATTTTACTTCTAATGTTAACAGTGAAGGTTACGGCTCCGTAAGTGAAGGCTTTTGTTTATTTACTTCTTTAATTTCTTTTGTGCATTTTATTTACACAAAATATTAGGAGAAGAAGATTATCATTATCAAAAACAAGCAACGAGGCGCATTCTTCGCTGTGCCAGTCCCATGCCATGGCACACTCAACATGACCCTGCTCGCTCGGGCCTGGCGGGCGGGCGGGCTGGCGTGATGGCAGATATATATCGAGGCCATTCGGGTACTGCCATTGTCATGTCTGCTCTATTCTTATCTATGTATGTATGATAACATTAAAATTGATGATGTCATTGTAAGGGGAAGGTTTTTTGGTAATAACACTTTTTTTCCCAATGAACATTTTTTTTTTTTTTTTAAATCCGATTAAAATAAAAAAAAATAATGCGTTGACCGTTGTGTTTGCAGTTAGACTGGATCACTGCCAGTCAGCGAGAAGTCGCTTGAAAACGGCCTAAATTCATCATTAAACATTAAAATTATTCAAATAAAATAGATAAGACTAAGCCTAGGATATATCTTTAAAGGGTAAGTCCACCCTAGAATTTTCACTATTTCAATAAAAGGAGATAAATAAGAATTTTAAATCTGTTGATTACATGATTATTTTTAATTTTACGTGAAAGAAGTAGTTTATGTGAAGTATCAAAACTGGAAAACTGCTAACAAACCTTTTCTCATTGACTTTTATATATATTTTTTTTACAAACTGCTCTCTGAAAAGTCTTGGATTGTGTGATAAATGATAAGAAAGAAATAAGAAACTTGTTTCACTATTATAGCTGACAAAGAATTTAAAATTTCAGAAGAAGAGCTTGACATTTACAAAAAATGGAGTAACTGTTGATGACATACAGTACATCTTTAGTTTGGAAAGAATTAGCTGATTTTATCCACTTAATTTTAATTTGTTTTAAGTAGATAGGATTTGTTGATTTTTTGTTGATATAAGGTTAATTCAAAGTGTTTTCAATTGATATAAAGTTAATTCAAAGTTTTTTCAGTTGATTTGAAGAATTAAAACTGCCTTGAACAAACAATTTGTCAATGATTTTTTCATGCTTCAATGGAAGTGATTTAAATCAATGATTTAAAAAAAAAAAAATGGTAATTTAAATCACGATTTAAATCACGATTTAAATCAACGTGATTAAAATCTTCCAACCCTGTTTCGTTTATTGGTTTAATGATTGGGTCATGTGATTAGAAATGTGGGATACTGGTAATTTAGAAACTGTTTCAAAAGACAAAGCACTTGGGAAAGGTTGATTAAGACTGGTTTGAGCAGATCCAGACTAAGTTTGTAACTAAATATCGTTTGATTATGTTAACCTAGCATTTGAAATGATAATGATTATAGAGATAAAATTAGGTGCTTATACTGTTGTTTCTAACGTTAAGTGCACCGTATTCTAAGACTAAGGGATAATTACCAGAACATGTGATAAATTTCAAAACAAAATTCATATTTCAATATTTCAATTAATAGTTCAGACTTTTTCACTAAACCATACATGAGTGATGAAAAATGTCGAACAGTCATAGGGAATATGACTTTGACACCTTTTTACCAACTCACAGCTGAGTCCTCATGCTCGCGGTAAACATGTATTTAGAAAGATGTGTTTAAACTTTAAGTAAGGTGTTAAAGTGATTTAGGGAATTGATGTTCTGAGTGTGCACTGGTATTCCAAAGGATGGGGAATTGAGTAGCTAGGATTTCCTTTTTTTTTTTTGGGGGGGGGGGCAGGCGGTAGTGAGCACGCGAAATGTGCAAATCACTTACTGAGCGCACGAAGCGCTCCTTTGGAGGGAGGGTGCAGAAGCTCTGACGTTTCTTAATCATTGTTCCTTGTCTGCTCCTGCTCTTCTTACGTTCTCTTACGTTTTTTCTTTTCTCGCTTACGCTTTTTTTTTCTTATTTTTTTTTTTTGCGTTGGGGGGGGGGGTTGACCGCCCCCATCGCCCCCTGGCTATGCGCCTGGGATGGGGCAATTACAGAGAAAGCTCTATCACCATATTGATAAGTATGGGGACCAGGAGTTAACTGCAAAGTTACTGACGATTGAGGACTTGAGGAACGTATTGCGGCTAGATCTGAAAGATATTTAGAAGCAAAAATCATCACAATGACAAGAAATATGTTTTCAGACATCTCTTAAATGCTGTGAGAGTTTGACATTTTTTAATTCAGGGGGTAATGAGCTCCAGCATTTGGGGGTAACAGCTAAAAGTCCTATCACCTACTAGTTTACCAGTATAGGATCGGCAGTACGAGGCACAACTTACTACCAGTGGACAATTGTGTATTGTACATGGATGTATGCACATGAAGTAGATCAGCTAGACTGGGGCTTTTTTTGTTTTAGGTGATCAAGAGTTAAGGTCTTTGACAAGATTATGACACAATGCCATCCTTCACCTTACGTGCAGGCTTCAGCTAGCGCTAGCCTGCTATAGTCTAGATATAATACCTGGGGGGGGGGGGGGGTGTTTCAAAAAGCTGTTCGTAAGTTACGCACGACTTTACGCGATGACTGGAACATATTCGTGGGTGCTAATCAGATTCTCAATCATTTACATGTAGCACAAGAACATATCACCAAGTTACGAGTTACGCAGTCGTGCGTAACTTATGGACAGCTTTATGAAACACACCCCGGGACCTTAAGTTCATAAAGTTTAACATTAGTGATAAACTGGACAACCATTCTGGAAGGTAGATGGTTATCATCCACACACACACACACATGCACCTACCCACACACATCTAGATCAACTCATCCAATTTACAGGAATATGAAAAGATTTTGGTTCATTTGAAATGACAACTTTCTCATCGCATTCCATCTTTTCTTGCTCTTTGCAGGTTATAGTACAGGATGGCTAAATTGATCTCATCGAGCAGTCACCCTTACACGCAAAACATGAGCATCAAATTGGCAGTACAGGCCCTTTTCCTCCTGGCCTCTCTATGTATTCCAATGACCTCAGGGTTCATGACCCCTGATATGATGCGAAGGATGGCCACTGCAGGGGTTCCACCGCTTAGATCCCAACTCCAAGGCCAAGTTTCTTCAGAGTGCGAGGCTGATTTGGCTGAACTTGTAGCAACAGAGACTGATCAACTGGGACTAGGTCAGTAATTATTCTTCTTGTAAGTCGTAGACAAAATTGTGTTAACTAGCAGGAAGTGAGACCATAGGAAATGACCTTTGACTTTCTCATTCTCACCTGCCTCACTTTTTTTTTTTTGGGGGGGGACTTCTGTCTTCTTGTAATTTTTTTTTTGTTTCTCATTTTGATTTTGTTGAAACTGCATCTGGGAAAAGTGTAAAAATGCTATTCTTGGGTTCAGCGGTGTACCGTTCTTTGTTGTGCGTATTTGCGAGTATTAATCGGATGGCCGCTCTATGGTCTAGCTTCCCGTTATGAGGTCCGACTGCCCGTTATCAGCACTCACTCACATGAATGTGAGATTATGACCAACACTTGCAGCGATATATGGGTCTGCACAGGGGCAGTGGCTGACAATAAGCAAGTAAATGTTCCTTAGCTCAGGTGTGAGCTTCAGAGGAGCAAATTGCTGATTCCCTCCTCCCCCCCCCCCCAAAAAAAAAAAAAAAAAAATCTTGAAATTTGACTTTTAATCAAGGTGATTGAAATTCATTTGAAGGAATGGTATGGAAATCATATATCTTATCATTCTACATGACAGTGGCAGTGCAAAAAGCAAATACTTCATAGAATTTTGCTGATAATATACTTCCACTTACGAGAACTGTTGCTTTCTAGTGCCTTTAGCTTTATTGGACGATGTGTGTGCTCTATATTAAAGTTTTCACTATCATTATTATCATTATAGTTGTAGTGATTAATATTTTCAACTATGGAGGCCGAACCACTGCAAAAATTTACACAGCCCAACTCATACGAAAGTCCCCACTCCCCTGTGTGATCAGCGCTCAACCTGTTCAGTTTTGGTGCAGGTTTAATTGTCATATGTTCAGTGGAATCACTCTGCTTTACATAGGGCAGCTTTATGCTACGTTCACACCTTTGCGTATTTGGCTGCGTATTGTCTGAACGCAGACATACATGTAGGCAGTCATACCCAATAAAGTGCAATGAAACATGCCCACTATGTACTCAATACGCAGATTAGAGCATAGGCCTGCGCTGGTCGCTCACTAGTTTTAACATTTTTTAAATTATCGCAAGCAAGCGCATGGTCAAATTGTCTCTTTTTTGGAGCACTTGTCACTGCCTATAGCTGTGTTTCTTGCATGATATACCTCGCTTTAGCTCGTTGTTGTTCGCATGATTGCATGTAATGTTGCGCTGTTTCTCGCACACCACCTGCAGCAGCAAGAACCGCTGCGTTAGCCACTCGATATATTGTGAGTTCAGCTCATACGCCATTTGCTTTGTACGAGCAGCATAATACAAGCTAGATACGCAATATTGTGACTGCTTACGTCAGATTTGTCGCATATTGCTGGGTATGGCTGCGAATTGATAGCGCAGCAATATACGCAAAGGTGTGAAAGAGGCATTAGGCCCTTATTCGTATATCTACATGTAACTTTCTCACTTTTGGACAGTTCAAATGGTCAGTGAAATCTCTCTACTTAAAGATTTTTTCTTCTTTCTTTCTGTATTCCTGTAGTTCTTGATGCCATTGGTAAACCCGAGGCCGGGCTCATGCAGGGTAATCTAGCCTGGCTTGGGCATTTCGATGAATGCAAGAGCGTCACTGGTTTCAACTACTGCCTCACCTACCTGCAGCTGCAGTTGCCTGCTAATGCTAGCAACACTCCGAATGCATATGGTGTAAGTAGACGACAACTTGCTGGATCCGCCCAGTCCGGCCCTGGTATTTGTATTCACTTCTTACCTGTCTGCATTACAAGATACAAAAATCTGAAGTGCAGTATGCTTCAAAAACAAACCTCCACAGTTTCTTGAAGTGATTTTGGCAACATATGTGAACAAACCTTAGGATATCAGTGCATACATGTACATTTGATTGCAAATTTGCTTTTTCCTGTCCAATCATTAAATGGGATGCTGCATAAGCTCTGTTTCCTTTAATTTTTGACAAAAAGAGAACAAGTTTTTGGAGAGGAACCTGAGTAGAAGTAGGATAACTTTACATTGGCATAGTGTCATCCAGTAAGAGGAGAGCCCCTTTGTCGGGGTGGGGGGGGGGGGCCACCAAAAATATATTTTTTTTCCTCTTTAATAACAGCCAACCAGACGTGGGAGTGGATTTTTCCCTTTAATGCCAATATTTACAAGTAGACCTTACATTTTCATAATGGGGTTGTCTGGACTATCCACGGTGTCATAAAGGAGCATTCCTCCTTGGAAGTTAGGTATATGTACACTGCACAAACAGGAAAACTGAAATGCCATGACATGGTCAAAGTACAACTCCTGAATTACGTGCAAGTGTTCTAGGCATGTGATTGTGATGTCAAACTGTATTTTAGGATTATTAGCTAATAATTGTGTTATCAAGAATGAACTTTGATCTGTCCAGATCTTTAATTCATTGTCAAATACTGTCGCATGATCATGAGTGAATGGCTAGATCAAGATTCCCTTAAAACCAATAGAAGCAATGTAAAACGTTGGTTCTTTAAAGAGAAGCTTGAGTTCCAGGAAAGGTGAAAAATGATTGTGAGCTTTCTCATTCTTTCCATGTCAGTTAGGAAGAATATCATGGTAGAAATGTCCCTGAGAAAGGATTGCTCTTCATATTGGACATGTGACAAGAAAAATCTGAAAAGTTTGGGGGTGACATTCATGCCAGATTTGTGTGTGGTCCCATTCTTTGTTAAGTGCAAGTACCTTTTGTAGGTTTTTTCCCCGCTTTCAGACGAGAGAGTTTTCGTATCTATATACGACATATGGATATAGGACGTTTTTTAGCGTCTGAATGCTCTTATATTGATACGTCGTTTCGATATACAACGTATATCGAAACGATGGTTTGGCCATCGTTTTATACGAATATCCTATAGACCAATTTCACGGCCAGTTTATGTATTTGGCCCTCTATCGGCGACGCCATTGCTGCTGTGGGCAAGCGCGCTGACCGCGATTGGCTCTGTGTACAAATTGAATGTAAGATATGAGATATGCCCCGATATTGTTCCATTTACTTTATTCTAGATCAATAAAATACAGCATGGATACATGGGTAGATGAGGTAAGACAATGGTCATAACTGACGGATGAAGGTATGATGTATTTTTGTAATTTCGATGGTTTTTCAACTCAGTTTTGTCAGTAAAAGTTCGATTGCAGCATAGAAGCCGTAGTAAACGGGAGCCCTAAATCTTACCCTGTTTACAAAGTCAAGTTTTCATTCATTAAATTTTACGCCAAAGTACATAATGATAATGTTTCTTGACTTAAAAGTCCTTTCTGTTGATGTTTTTACCCACTGGCGACGAATTCCTTCACATTGCTTATGGAAACCTGTGTAGGGAGTACGGCTTCTCACACAAACAGGCTTCATGAGTCAAAAGCGAGTGAATTTCGCACTCAGTTAGCTTACAATTTTTAAACTTTCTCTAATCCTTGTGGCATTTGAGCACCGCACAGCTGCGACCTGAACTTCCCTGATAATTTCTCATTGCAAATATTAAAATAAATCTGCATATACTGGACAAAATAGACAAAAAATCGAACGAATGTACATAACGCGCTATTGACTTGTGTACTATAAAAGTTGGAGCGCCCACCGCAGTATGTCGAACTGTGTCGAACAGTCTGCTGCCCTCTTGCGTTGTGAAATTGGTCTATATCCATACAATGTAAATTCACGTCTGAATGCTCTCATATCCGTACGTCGTTTAAGTACATGTAGGCGGGACTTATTTGCAACGCGCGCTTAGGGCCCAACCTCTACTCTACTATGAGTCCAGCACAACACGCGCAACACAAACACAAAGCGCAAAGCCTGCGTGAAGTTCATACTGCGCAAGGGACTCGTACATATTCATGAGCTTCCCATGAAAGTTTGACTAAGCGCGAGGTACGTCTGAATGCTCCTATACGATTATCGGATAACGGGGCGTTGCGTCTGAAATATCTCATATCAATACGTCGTATATCCATACATTGTATGAATATACGATAAGTTGGTACGTCTGAAAGCGGGGGTAGTCAGTTCATTTTTTATCAATTTGATAATTTCCAAATCTCACACTAGCCACCTGTATGCATATCTAACTAGTCTATCTCTCCCAGTTGCTTTGGAATATTTTCTTTCACATTGTGATCACAAGAATTCCACTGAAGTGTTTCATCAAGTGTCTTGTCAGTGATTTTCATTGACAAATTTGCTCTCAGCCAATCAGATGCAAGGATTTCAGTAGCTTACAACAGTTGTCTGTAAAAATCACTGACAAGATACTTGATGAAATACTCCCCAGAACTCAAGTTTATCTTTAAAAAGAAGACCATGATCCAAAGGCAGGCTGTGAGGCAAACTTTTTTGGCAGTCCCCCAAAATATGTAAAAGTTCAGGAAAAATCTTTTTGTTCACCAAGTTGCTAAACTGTGATTCCCTTGAAGGTGACCTGAATGCCAGATGAATTCACTATTAAAGCCCTGGTTCTCTGTATTGATTCTTGGGTGACAAGTTGCCTGTAAGACACCAAGTTGCTAAACTGTGATTCCCTTGAAGGTGACCTGAATGCCAGATGAATTCACTATTAAAGCCCTGGTTCTCTGTATTGATTCTTGGGTGACAAGTTGCCTGTAAGACACATTTGATTGACTGTGCTAAAAATATGAAATAAAAGATTATATTTAAAACAAGTTCTTTTTTGGGGGAGGGGGGAAGAGGTGTCCCTTTTTAATTCTCTAGGCATGGATACATAATTCAACACTGAATAAATGGAGTAAATATCTGTTTTGAAATGCCAGAAAGCATAATGAGGAAGAAGATACCAAAGGCCGGAATTCACAAAGGTGGTTTAAATTAGTCCATGGTTTGGGCAAATTTTGTGGTGTAAGTGCACTTGATTTAGCGATTACACTAAGAAAGGTCCAATGATAAATGCACGCGTGTGGCAAAGGGCGCCAAATTTACACTTGTTACCATGGTTTAGACCATGGTTTATGTACATTAATCTAAGCATGAATTTACATGAACCGTGGTCTAAACCATGGTAACAAGCATAAATCTAGCGCCCTTTGCCACACGCACGCGTTTATCATTGGACCTATCCTAGTGTACACGCTAAATCAAGCGCACTTGTACCACAAAAAATTTGCCTAAACCATGGACTAAATTTAAACCACCTTTGTGAATTCCAGCCAAAGAGTTTATGATAACATGGAGAGATAATTAATGAGAGTCTGGAATGACCGGTTGTCCTACATGTACATGTACTTGAAACTAGAATCACTATTACTGATCAATATTGTGATTGGACAAAAATTTCACTCTTAACTCAAAACGGTTGCATTGTTTGGAATGTCTTATTTTTATGTTGTTTTTGTGGCAGGTATCAGTTTTCACATTCCTGTCATTTTTTTTCTTCATTAGTTGATTAAAGCAAGCAGAAAGAACGGACTAATGCTTTGTATTGTTACCAATAATATGCTTTTGTCATGTAGGCTTCAACATTGATTTGGGGACTGTGCGTACCAGCATCATGCTCAGACTCTGATATACGCTACTCTCTGCAGGACTTCCTAGGTAAGATGTCTCACTATAAGAATCCATCTTGTTTAATCTTACCGTTTAAGGTGTGTTCAGACACATGTATGACACAACAAACCCACATGGTAAGTGAGTGGGATGTGAGGCTGCCAAAAAAAAAAGAAAATGCCAAGGCAAAAGGCATCCTTTTTGCCTCCCGGTGGCAAAAAGCTGTGGACCAATCAAATTCTCAAAAACTTAGCGCAAAATGTGATTCATGAGTTTATCTGTGCAATTTTTGACAAAAATCTCTTTTATTTAAGTGTTGACCTGTTAATGCGCGTTCATTGATGTAGTTTGCCGTGCCATGTCTGAACACACAAAAAAGACCAATGGGAGTTTGTCCCATCATATCTGAATAAGCCTTTAATGTGTAGAGGAGGAACATTACAGGAAAATAAGAACAAGAAGGAAAGAGTTTTTGAGCAGAGACTGATATGCTATTTTTTCAAATGCTTGCCTAATGATATACCTGGCATCCCACATTTGTAAATAGTATATTCATTTGGGTCGATTAATATTATGTAATTTCCTTTCATACATCCTAGTCGAGATCAGGGCATTTATTGTCTTGTGTGGAGTCTGTAGACCAAGTTGAGTATTTCTTGTGCCCAAATTCAGTCGGGCAGTTTCTTTTGATTTTTAATTGAAAGATATCAAAATATGCAAGGGCTGTGTAGTTACTTGCTCTGTTAAAAGTGGAGAAATAATTACAAATACTAGAGATTTGAAAATTGATGAAGATCACTAAATAAAGGCTTGTTCAGATGTGACATGACAAACCCCTGGAACAAAGCATCACAACGTTATTAGTGTTAAAAAATGGTGCGGCAAACCACGCCACTTATGTTAATGAAAGCGCATTAACGTGTCAGTGCTCAAATAAAAGAGATTTTTGTCAAAAGTTGTCCAGACGAACTCCTGACATGATATTTTGCATTAGCTTTTTAAGAATTTGATTGGTCCACGGCTTTTTGCCATTGGGAGGCAGAAAAGTATTTTTTCGCCACCTCATATCCCATTGAATTGTACACTAAAAATGTTGCAGAGTTTTGTCACGGGGATTTGCCGTGTCATCTGAACAAGCCTTTATTCATCATGTAGGCTATGTTCTGTGTTCTTTTGTTTTGTACTTAAAATCTTTACCAGTAGCCTAGGAATTAGATATTGGAATTTCAGGTTTTTTGTCCAAAAAGTGAAAGCTCACAACTTAGAAGTTACATATACTTTGTAACTTGCTGAACTTATTGTGATTTGCATTTAAAAAGATCATGCCAACTTCTTTTACCCAGTCTTTAGTAGGAAAGCTGTACGAAATGAAAACTTTAAAATCTTGCGTTATTTATTGAGATACCAGTGTAATCCACTTAGATTTTTTTGTTTTCATATTCTGTTCCATCTCCAAGAATACCAGTACAGAAGAAAAGTCTGATCTATTCCAAAGTTTGAATTAAGTATCATACATTCTAGCTGATATTTCTGTGTTTGAATTAAGAGTCATACATTCTAGCTGATATTTCTGTGTTTGAATTAAGAATCATACATTCTAGCTGATATTTCTGTGTTTGAATTAAGAATCATACATTCTAGCTAATATTTCTGTCTTTGAATTAAGAATCATACATTCTAGCTGATATTTCTGTGTTTGAATTAAGAATCATACATGTACATTCTAGCTAATATTTCTGTGTTTGAATTAAGAATCATACATTCTAGCTAATACTTCTGTGTTTGAATTAAGAATCATACATTCTAGCTAATATTTCTGTCTTTGAATTAAGAATCATACATTCTAGCTAATATTTCTATGTTTGAATTAAGAATCGTACATTCTAGCTAATATTTCTGTGTTTGATTTAAGAATCATACATTCTAGCTAATATTTCTATGTTTGAATTAAGAATCGTACATTCTAGCTAATATTTCTGTGTTTGAATTAAGAATCATACATTCTAGCTAATATTTCTGTGTTTGAATTAAGAATCATACATTCTAGCTAATATTTCTGTGTTTGAATTAAGAATCATACATTCTAGCTAATATTTTTATGTTTTCTACTCCACTATAATGTCTCTTCTAAACAGATATAGTTGAGGCTCCATTCAATTTATCAGTAGTGAATGCATCATCAGTAGTCTGTGCACAAGACCCTCCTGCTCCATATAACAGTACTGGATTCATCGTCACTCTGTAAGTTTTATTTTCATCTTTTTGTTTTTATTGACGTATATACAGGGTACAAAAATTTAAAACAAAATCACAGGAGAATATTTACAGAATACTCTATCACATATGTATATAGATTCATCTTATCAACACATATATTGTCACTCTGTAAGTTAAAGTCTTATTATCATTGTCCAAGTATTTCAGATGCTGTAGGGATAGGTAATGAATTGTTTTCAAAGACGAGGAAAGATTAGAAGATGATGAGGGGATGAGTACTGCAATGCACTATGTTTTGATCTGACATTTTGAAATGCATCTACAACACAACTGTGGGTTAATATACACCTGTGTGTAGCACATATTAATGATGCCATTATGCATAACAGGTGAACTGAATAGTTAGTAGCCAATAAAGGCTTCTGGAAAGAAATTTGCATAAATTTGAATACAAATAGAAAAATGGACGTATTACCTATCTGAATTCTATTTTCTTGTGCTTTGATTCTTACCAGACTCTTTCTTGGGCTTGTGGCCTGCCTGATGCTGTTGGGTGCCTTCCTGGACAAGACGCTGCGTTCCATCAACTACAAGCCTCCCGCAGCCACCGCAACGCAGCTTCCAATCAACAGACCTGTCAGAGTAGTAGACACGCACCCCTACCAGAGGGTGAGAGCCCCCGGTGGAGAAGGGGGTGTGGAGAGAGAACCCCAGGTGGAGGAGGAGCTAGAGCTGGAGGAGATACCCACAGGTAACATTTCATTACCACCCAGTGGCAGATCTATGGGGGGGGGGGTGCTGTGGGGATGTGCGCCCCTTCTTATTTTTTACAAGGCGATGAAGATGCCGCTGAGCTGCTTAATTGAAATTGGTACCATCTCACCTAAATGGTACCATTGGACATGAAACTGGCACCTTCTCACAGCAGTGGTGCTGCAGTGTAATACTGATAAGTGCACCGCTTGGCCCCGCCCATGCCCCCATCAATTTTGTACCCTGGATCTGCTTGTGCCACTGTTGTGGAAAAGGCAGGAAAGTTGTGGCAAAATTAAATCTTCTGAAAAGTCATGGAAAATGGGGAAAAAAAAAGAAGAAAAATCTCCCAAAGTCGTGGAAAGTCATGGAAATTGATCATGGGTGTGAATGGTGTATGGTTAATGCTGTGAGGGGAGATGGAGGCCATCATGATCATGAAATACCAGTTTTATATATCAGTGCATGGTATTAGTATGCAGTTTGGATGCCACAGCCCACGCCCAAATTTTGCTTGTTTTGTCATGGATAGCCACAGTAAAGAATTAAATTGATATAGATAATATTATCTGTCCTCAAATGAAAAATTTGAAAAGTTGATTGACTTGTGAAATTATGAGCTGCTGGATGTATTTAAACTTTTGGGCTGAACTGTATGTCTTCACAGAGCACCCATATTGTGCTTGTTTATTCTTGTCCCTTGAGAATGTTCTACATTGCTGTATCTTTTAGAATTATTTTATTGGCAAAAAAAAATAAAAATTATGTAACAAACATTTATCATATGTAATTATGACTTTAAGAAACACAGGCTTGTTCACAAATGCCGTAGTAAGCAGCTTTAAAAAACACAGAAACTTAAAAAAGCTAACAAACATAGTGCATGTTGCATTTCTCTATCGTATAACACACAAGTACATGTAAGCTAGTATGCATATGGTACCTTTGTTGCATCAGTCATAACCATGCCATACACAATTAAAACCATCTGCTGCATATCTGAACAAGCCTGAAAGCAAATGATACTGAGCAGTAATTCAGTAACTTTTATATAAAGACCGCTTATTGCGCTCAAGGAAGATAAGAAAAGTGGTCTTATTGAACAAATGTTCCTTATGAACAGGTTCCTCTTTATATACATTTCATTGAAAAAATGTTCAAGGGAAATGAAATTTTTGGTCTTTGTGGACAGGTGGTCTTTCTATACAAGGGGGTCACTAAAACATTGTGACTGTAACATTTTCATTCATCCCCCTCTTCAGCATGTACCAAAGCCTGGCAGCAGTTCGTCCTGTCCTTTGCAGTCAATCGCAACCTCTCCAAACTGCTTAGTGCCAAGACAGCAGAGGGCAGTATATCCTGCCTAAACGGCATTCGGGTCATCAGTATGACCTGGGTTATCTTGGGTCACGTGTCAAGCTTTGTCGGGGGAACAGGGATAGTAGGTAAGAAGTTTTACCATTTTTCTGAGGCAGAATATGTCAGTATATGAATTGAAATAATAACCCTGGAATTCTGAAACCCCATCATGTGAACATCACGAGAGAATCGGTGAATTATAATGCTGTAAACTGTCATGGTTTGTGTAATTAATAGTTTCATGACATTTTCTTGGGACATTCTTTTTACAGAAATTATTATTATTATTATTATATTATGTATTTGGTGTCACCTATGCCTGGGAGGGGAAAAGTGAGTCTAATCACTGCCATCCTTGGGCCTCTCTTCCTGGTATCACTAAATTGGGACATGCAGGAGTTTTACACTGGAGTTTCCCTTTACTCTTCTTTGAATGGTGCATAGGGTTCTTAACATGCAAAGGTGGTGACTGTTCTCTGCATGGGGCCTCCATTTGATGTCCTATCCGAGGGAGTGAGTGTTTTCCATCGTAACATAGCCTTCATTTATGAAAAGGGAATGGTTCAACAACACACAAGGTAGGCTTTAGTCATCTGTCCCAGATGAATTTGAACCCACGATCTTTGGCTTGACTGGCAGATGCTTTACTGACTGAGCTAACCAGCCTCCTGACTGAGCAAACTCACTTTCTATCATGTTTACCTTGTTTGTATCCTTCGTTGCAGCGAATCCCCTGTTCGGTTATGGTTTCATTAGTAACTTTGGGTTCCAAGCCGTTTCCAATGCATTCTTTTCTGTGGACTCTTTCTTCTTTCTCAGGTAAGTTACATCACACAAATATGCTTGGGCTTGGTGCATTTCGTGATATGTGATATTCCAAAAACAATTTCCATGTCTTGATAAAACATTTGGTTACTAAAACACACTTACCAGTTTAACCTCTATTTTTTAAACCAAAGATAGCATGTCATGTAACATATACAAGTGCATGAATGCTTATTTTGAAACTCAGGAATTACATATTACAACATGAAACAGTTCCAATATATTTTGCAGCATGAAAGTACATAATGTACAGTTATAATTTTTAGCATTATTGGCACATTCTATAAAGACAGTAATATAGCATGTATGCCAGTTGTTTTTTATTTTTCATATTACATGTATTCATGTTTTAAAGCAAATGTTTCACAAGGATCTGGATGGAATTTTCTAGGGTTTATTGCTTTATTTCCATAACACAATTTTGAAATATTAGGGATGTGTACGTAAATTTTGGGCATTGAAAATCAGTTATCTCATTTATCTGTTAGTTTTAAGGCCTGCTCTCAGTTATGAAAGTGAAACCCATTCAGGACAGGAATCATTGGAATACTGTTTGATCAATTTTTTCCTTGTCAAATTGGCAACAACAGTATTTTTCTTTTATTGCTGTATTTCTTCTTTGAAATTGATGTAAATTAATGGAAAGTATGTTTAAAAGTGTTGCTAATTTGTATGAAAACAACATAGTGATTTTGAACTTTGTTGCATTGCCAGTTTAAGAATTTTCGTGCTTATTTTCATTTCCAAAAATTTTTATTGTCAAACAACAAATAGTGACGCAGCTAAAATTGGCACAGTTTATGTTGAATTTCTGTTCATGTATTGGTATGGTTTTTAGGGCTTGGCATCAACAGTCATTGGGCCAAAACTCATATTGTGGACCTTCTGTCAGGAGTGGATTAAACACATGATTATAGTTTGTAACCTATGCATCTTTACTTTGTACCACACAGTGGTTTATTGGTGGCATACACGGCCCTCGGTAGGATGGTAAAGACAGGAGGAAAGCTTCCTTGGCTTTGGTTTTACTTCCATAGATACTGGAGGTAAGTGAATAATAATAAGATGTGAAGTCACCCCCCCCCCCCCAATGATAATTTGAGACATTCAAAGGACAAACAAACTTCAAGTTTGCACTGATATTGAGTCTACTCATGATTAACTATTGATTATGGTGGTTTGATTAATTTGCGATATGTCTTGTAGTAGAAATATTTTCACCTCATATTTTTGTTGAAGTATACTGCAGGGCCGGAATCCAGAATTTTTCAAAATGGGGGGAGGGGGGCGGTATGCTTTTTCAGGTGTCTGTTTTTCCCCCCAGAAGGATTCTTGGCATTTTCACGTGTATTTTACCTTATAAATTTGCTTTTTCTGCTTTTCAAAAGGGGGGGGGGGCTGATTCGGCCACCCCCTGGATCTGCCCCTGCACTGGCACGGACCATGATTTATTCGCTCTTCTTTATTCTCTTCTTAAGGGGTACCCTTCTTCATTTCAAGGATTTAATTGAATTTCATGGTTTCTGTTTTCATCCTTGTCCAGTGCTCACACTTTTGGACAAGGCGTTTTGTTTAAATATGTCCCTCTCGACCCAGGTGAATTAAATTGGCATCTACATGTAGCATTGCTAAGGTGGGATGATATTAATTGTAGGATTGCAGGAAGTGCAGTATTATTACTAATGTGGCTACCCTGGCCATGGGTAAATAAGATTTTCATTTGTCATCATTATTCGCTCACCAGACTAATCCAGCACTGGGTATGACGATGCTGATCGTTCTCTACATCAGGCCCTATGTTATAGGGAGTGGTCCTAATTGGCTGCTCCAGGCCTCTAGTTCATCTTTATGATAGGTCCCTATTTTGGGGTTGTCTCTTACCAGGCTAACTCCAGCACCAGGTATGACGATGCTGATTGTCCGCTACATCAAACCCTACTCAGGGAGTGGTCTTATTTGGCAGCTCCAAGCCACTAGTCCATCCTGTTGATCGGTCTGTATTTTATGTTGTCTCTTACCAGGCTAACTTCAGCCCTGGGTATGACAGTGCTGATCTTCCTCTACATCAAACCCTACTTAGGGAGTTGTCTTATTTGGCAGCTCGAAGCCACTAGTCCATCCTGTTGATCGGTCTGTATTTTTTTTGTTGTCTTTTACCAGGTTAACTCCAGCCCTGGGTATGACGATGCTGATCTTCCTCTACATCAGACCCTACTTAGGAAGTGGTCCTATTTGGCAGCTCCAAGCCTCTAGTCCATCTTGTTGATTGGTCTGTATTTTTTTTGTTTTCTCTTACCAGGCTAACTCCAGCCCTGGGTATGACGATGCTGATCTTCCTCTACATCAGACCCTACTTAGGAAGTGGTCCTATTTGGCAGATCCAAGCCTCTAGTCCATCCTGCGAAAGGTACTGGTGGGCCAACCTGCTCTATGTCAATAATTTTATTCATGAGGCAGGAGAGGTAAGGTTTATCATCTCAATTACACTGTGGTGTGTGTAAAGGCTTGTTCACATGTTAAGCAGAAAACCCCCTGCGGTAAACCAGGGTGAAATCAGAGAACTTGCAAGACTTCCCAATTTTATGCTGATTCCTTGTAATTGTATGTACGTAATACCAATAGAAACTTCAGTAAAGTACAGTCAGATATGTTTGAATTTTGGGCTTACTTTGAATCATCGCATGATCAAGTTGATGTCACATTTTTGCTTTACACGACCTTTTTTTCGTGAATGGTATGTCCTAAATCTACTAAGATTCGGGTCCAGTTTTAACCAGTACTGTAAGAAAACACTACAACAAATCTACGAATACTCATGTCTCAAATTTGGAGATATTAAAGAGGGATATATTACCTCTAGGGAATTTAGGGCCTATTACTTACCAAAGGTCATGTCCGGGGGTGGGGGGGGGGGCAGAAGAATTGGCTTTTACATAACATATTTTGACTATGGGGTGAGAAAATGTGTAACTTCCAAGAAAATTGAGAAAATGTTGAAATTTCATGAATAAAGTGAATGAAAAGCTGCTCGCATATGATGTCATAAGTGTTGCCAGTTTGCAGAGCCGAGAGTAATTTACTAGAAAATGTAAATGAGTGTTATTTCCTTATTCTTTGACCAATTTTGCTCATTAAAAATGCTGTTCAAATTTAACTCCTTTTATTGAAACAGTGCAACCTCCGGGGTGGACTTTCCCTTTAAAACTCTGTCAAAACCAATGGCTATTGTGCCATGTGCACTGTATGTATACATTAACTGCCTATCACATGCAAATAAAAGCAAATTTTTTCTGTGCTGAAAAGCTATCACATGCGTGGATCTTGCTGAAAACCTGTGTTTTTAGCAGATCTGTCATATCTGGCCAGACCACTCTTCCGGATTAGTGCTGGTCCCGATGTGGCCGGCAAAATGAGGTTAAACTAGAGCTTGTTCTTTGTTTTATTCTGAACTACACAGTGCATCGGTTGGGTGTGGTACCTTGCAAACGACATGCAGTTCTTTGTCATAAGCCCCTTCTTGCTGATAATGTTGTATAGGTGAGTATACATCCATTCTCTGTAGAGTATATTCTAATATTCTAGAATCTATTACTGGTCTCTATCGACATGTAGCTATCCATCGGTTATATATGGAGTCAGGCAGCATAGAGGTTTGCTTCTTGCTATGAATAATCATTCATACAGCAAAAAAGGAATACCTGGGGACAAAGGGCAATTTGTCACTTAAACCCCTGGAATAGTCGCCGTCGGCCAAAGTACGAGGGCTAAAAAAAATTGTATTACCATAAAAGTGCCCCCGCTGACTGGATGCGAAAATTTTAGTAATAACCCAAAATACGAGGGCTGAAGAAAATAACATCACCATAAAAAATGCTCCCACAGACTGGATGCGAAAGTCACGTAATGACTCAAAATGTTGGGTAAGCACTAAATAGGTACCAATCCTGCAGACGCAAGCTCATAAATATTCTTAAATATTCATAGGATTAGGATTAGGATTAGGATTAGGGTTAGGGTTGGGTTAGGGTTAGGGTTAGGGTTAGGGTTAGGGTTAGGGTTAGGGTTAGGGTTAGGGTTAGGGTTAGGGTTAGGGTTAGGGTTAGGGTTAGGATTAGGGTTAGGATTAGGGTTAGGGTTTCAGCTTGCGTCTGCAGGATTGGTACCTATATAGTGCTTACCCTCAAAATGTTGGGTTTATTTCATCATGGACTGGGATCATTGAGATGCAACATTGTTAAAACAATTAACATTGAAAATGATAATTATGGAATAGCTGTTGTGTTTTCTTTGCTTTCCCCTTTCTCATCTTGAGGAATCTACGAAATTAGCAGAGTTGCTTTCTTGTGGATTTCTCTTTTCCTATGTTAATTTTTTTTTTTTTTTTAATGGATTGTGTCAAGCAGACATTTATCCTTTGTAGGTTTTGCATTGATATCAAAAAGAGAAAATGATGTATATTAGTATTTGAATCACTAAAAAATATTTAATGTTTTGTATTACTATGGAAATGAATTTTGAACTTGAAACTTGAAACAAACTTTATTTGTCACAAATAAATACAGGGTGTAATTACAATTCAATTATTGTATTAAAACAAACTATTGTCAGAGCTGTTTATTACATGCATTTTAAAAATATTTATTTGCATATTTTGTTTTGGCAGTTCAGGGGGGTGTTTCACAAAGATTTAAGTTTGACTAAAATTAAAAAAAAACAACTTAAATTCCTACTTGCGTGCTTTAAATTGCACATGACCGCATTGGTCAGAATCATGGTCCGGGGACGCGTGCTAATGAAGAGTCTATCAATGAGATTACGCGTTAAATATCGGATGCGCATTGGCGCTTAAGCACGACTCTAAGTCAAACTTAACTCTTTGTGAAACACCCCCCCCCCTGAACTCTAAATAATATTAGACTGTTTATTGTTGATCTTGCACAGGATGCCCATCATGGGACTGATCACCATGGGAGCAATGTGCCTCGCAAGCTTCATTACAACAGGCGTACTGATGGCCAAATATAACTTCTATGCGGTACTCATGTAAGTCTAATCCTCAAATTGGCCTCACTTATAAGAAAAAAAAAAGAGAAAGTGAAAGCTTCAGTATTCTCGTAATAATAAAAATAGTAATGACAATATTTGTAAAGCGCAACATATCCATCTCTAGAGATGCTCAAGGCGCATACAAAATAATTACAATGAAATAAGATCAAAGAAATGAAAGAATAGTTACATTTAAGCTAAGAACAAGGAAATTTAACAATATCTATCAAGCGTTAAGTAAGTTTTAAGCCCGGTTTTGAAAAAGAGAATAGTGCAAGCTCTTTGCAGAGAAAGAGGTAACTTATTCTACAAAGAAGGAGCTGCTGATGCAAATGCACTATCCCCCGATTTCTTTTCATACATATTTCTTTACGGCAAACATATTATGCAGAGTGGGGTGATAAAATGTTGACCTTTTCTGCGCTTTTTAATGAATCCAATCTCTCCTTTGATCCTCAAATTGTCCCCAGTTTTCACTTTAAAGAAGGAAAAAAAAAAGAAGTTGACAACTTCACTATTCTCATGTTGATATCATTTGTGCTGTTTAATGAATCTAGTCTCTCCCTTGGAAGCTTGTTGTCATGATTCAGTAAATGGTGGCAATTACCATAGGGACTTTTCTTGTCATTGCCCTTCATATTTCTGCATCTCATAACTCATGGGTAGGAGAGCACATGTAGGACCTAACTTGGTTGTGCTTAGCTGCTTTTTTCATTGTCACTTGCCATTCACTTGCATATGCAGAAAACCTTGCCATGGTAGACCCTTGTGGTTTCTTGCACCATATTTGAACAAGGCCAGAAACATCACACTCCAGGGGAGTACTTCATCAAGTGTCTTGTCAGTGATTTTTACCAACACCTGTTATAAGCTGCTGAAATCCTTGCATCTGATTGGGTGAGAGCAAATTTGTCAGTAAAAATCACAGACAAGACACTTGATGAAACGCTCCCCAGGATACACCAGTGTTGGTCAAGGTCGTGACTTTTGGTTAAAATGTGTTCATTGTGATCATCTTGCTTTCCATCGTACATAAGTGTTTGTAATCACGGCTATCTGATATATGCTCTGGCAGAATTTACTCAGTCAACTTTTGCCCTGGTGGCATTTGCTCCTTGGTTTATTTTGTAGATATTAGACAAGGCTAGATTTACAACTGGGTTTAAAGCCCGTGTACAGTTTTGGTAGCAAAAAGAAAATTGGCCTAAAACCGACAGTCTCACATTTGCCACCTTGCCTATTAAAAAAGATAGAAGTGTGAGATCTTGTAATATTCCCTTCATGATTTCTGGTGAATTTCAGTGTAAATATTTGAAACGAACGCAATGTAACAGATACGTTCTGCCCAACACTAAAGGACCCCTGCACCCTGACCGCTCCCTGCACAGCGATCACAGCGCTTCTTACACTTGAACACACAGAACTCTGATTGGTTTTACATGTGTGCAGGCATGTATGACTTACACATTGCTGACCTGAGATCAAACATATTTTTCACTTTTGATTTGTTTAATATTCAACTGGGGAGGAAAAAACTTGACACCATCTTAGTTTTCCTTCTTGTCTTGCTACTGACCAGATGAAAGCAAGGAAATCTCACAAATAGTCTTTGGGGGCCTACCAAAACTGTACATATCCTTTAAGGAAGAGTAAAATATCATGTTTGGTCCCAGGATTGCAAAGTCTGGAATTTAGGTAGTGTAGTGGATCATCTGTGGAACATGTAATGTACTTTACATAAACAATTATATCATTATGATTTTGATGCAGTGAAACTTGAATTACAAAGACCACCCAAGGGTGACTAGAAAATGTAATCTTAATGAGCAGTGGCCTTCATGTGAATGTTAAACATGATTCAATGAGAAAAACAATTCAAGAGAAGTAAAATTATAGTCTTTACAGATAGGTGGTCTTTCTATACAGGTGATTACTATTAAAAGCAAGATTGACTATTTAATTTTTGTTTGCTAGGGATGCTACCAACCCTCATCAAGATCGCAATCATTCGTTTATGGAAATGATCTATGAGAAGCCTTACTGCCGCATCGCTCCTTACCTGGTTGGTATGGCCATGGGATATTTCCTCCACTTCTACAAGAACAAACAATTCAAGATACATCCGGTAGGTGTGCCGCAGAAGCCACTAAAATTTGAATGTTGATTAAATTTGCAAATATCATTGTAATTGTGTACCTTGTGAATGTTGAATGATTATTCTTTATAATGTTAACCCATAGACAGTGTCTCCTGTAGGAGATGCTTTGGCAGTATCTGTTGGTCCAGAGTGCTAGGCATGAGACATTATATATGAGTAGAAAGAGAAAAATTCACTGAAAATTTTGAGTCCATTTTCAATGCAGTATGATGTTGCGTTTTTTAATTAGAGCAGTTTAAATGTAACGAATCATAAAGTCTTTAAATTGGCAATGCAGTTAATATTATATAATCCCTCTTTCCACATTCAAATGGGCAGTTTCTGCTTAGAGTTTACAATCATAATTCATTTTGGTTCATGTTATATCTATTTTATTTTTTTCAAACTATTCTAAGAGTGGAAAAAATATAGTTGTTGCCAATTTGAGGATTGAAGATGATTAATTTAGACCTCTAAAAAGCTCTGTACTTCTATGGGTTAATGGACCAACTTTGGAACTTTTTAAGTTCCTATAATCAGAATATGGCTTTCTCTTTCTGTACATGTATATCATGCAGTGAATATTTGCATTCACATGAGTTTTTTGTTGAACCACCGAGGTGGTGCGAGACTAGACTATTAGGGATCATGAGCAACATCTGTCAGTTGTCCGTCCATCGTCTGTCCTTGAGCTAGGCTTATCACACTTGAAGGATAAATTTGTGACCATTTGCCTGTCTGTAACTTAACTTGGATGGAAGATGCCTTACAGGGATCTCATTGGTACTTTAGGGTCAAAGTCATGTATGTAGGTCAAAGGTCAAATGAGGTCAAATCTTAAGGAGTTACAGGGGTGGCCCGTCTTACCTGCTGTCTCGTCTTACACCACTTTCCCCTATATCTTTTGGTGATTGGTCAACTGTCAGATTTGCACTGTGCAGAACAAAAGCTTAATTGTGTATTTCCTGACTTTATTTGCTGTGTGACAACCCTTTTTTTACTTGTATGTAGTTGTTTGAGACTAGATTAACATGGAAATGCTTATAGTAAAACTACCGCACGAGAAATTCGAAGTGGCGTACTGGGGGGTGTTTCACGAAGAGTTAAGTTTGACTTAGAGTCGTGCTTAAGCGCCGATGCGTATCCGGTATTTAACACGTAATCTCATTGGTAGACATCCAATAGTGTGCGTCCCTTGGCACTGCCTGACCAAAAAAAACGCTGAGGCAAGAGGCATATTCTTCCTGGTGGCAAAAAGCTGTGGAACAATCCATTTCTTAAACAATTAATAGCCCAAAATATGTATGATGTCTGAGTTTATCTGCACAGCTATTGGCAAAACTCTCTTTTATTTGAGCATTGATGCATTAAATGCATGTTAATTATCATAAGTGGTTAAGTTTACTACACCATTTGTGAACACTAGAAAAAAAGCAATGGGGGTGGGGGGGGGGGGGGGTTGCTGTGGGGGTTAAACCTCTTCATGTTTGAACAAGCCTTCATCAAAACATATTTTGTCTCTACTTTTGTAACTCTTTGTTCTTTGTTGTCATTGACTTTGTGTAATTTTTGATTTCCATCTGTAAGTTTGTTTTTTGCTGAATAAGAAAGATTAAAAATATTTTCCATCACAGATTCTTGCTGTCCTAGGCTGGGTGTTTGCAACAGCAATGGCCATGTCACTGGTGTACGGACTGTACCCGTATTTCCATGGCCATATTTTGAGTACTGCAGAGAATGCGACATATATGGCGCTTTGTCGGTTCGCTTGGGCCGTCAGTCTCTCATGGGTGGTCTTTGCATGTCACTATGGATACGGAGGTAATTTCGTATCATTAATATACAAATGATGCATGAGCACGAGTTCATTACCGGTATATGATCTATCTGCACTCAAGTTGAGCTGTGTGCATCTATCCCCACGAAGCAGTTAGACTGTGTGCATCTATCCCCACGAAGCAGTTAGACTGAGTGCGATAGATGCAAACAGCCTCAACGAGAGTGGATAGATTGTATAATGAATGAATGAAGACATGCATCATTTGTTTTATGCAACAACTCTTCTAGATCCTGTTATTTGATAAAATAAAAACAAAACATAGATCTATCCTACCATTTTTTTCTCTCTACTTCAAAGATTTGCAGTCATGGAAGCTGCCATTTACTTTCTTGTGTGGTGTCCATCATTGATGCGCATACTACTTTTTTGCTTGTTAGAGAAATTTGCAAGGAAAAGTGTACCTACCTGGTATTAGTGTGATGGCCCTTTCTTGCTTGTCAGATAATTTTTCAAGGAAAACTGTACTGAAAATCTAGGAAATCTGTACCAGAAAGTTTGTGATAACCATTTTTAAAATAATGCTTGTCAGAATTTTTGGAGATTGTGTGTGACCTCTTTCACAGAATCCTGGATCCACCCTTGCCGTAAACCCCTAATTCATGCCTGCATGTTAACTTCCCATACATTGGGTGATTTCAAGTTTGTTGTTGACCTTTTGGTGTTAGTGTTAGGCTGATTTTTGTCTCGCCCACCGGAGGTGAAGGCGAGACTAAGGGATCCAAATGTCGTCCGTCCGTCGTCCGTCCGTCGTCCGTCCGTCGTCCGTCCGTCGTCCGTCCGTCGTCCGTCCGTCGTCCGTCCGTCGTCCGTCCGTCCGTCCGTCCGTCCGTCACAAACGTTATGAAAGATAACTTGGCAACCGTGACTCACTTTTCAACCAAACTTGGGTTGTAGATGCACTAAGGGGACCTGCATGTTATGGTCCAGTCAGAGGTCACATGGTAAGGTCAAAGGTCATTTCAGGTCAAACGTTAAAGTTTACGTGCAAGACTCTCTTATGACACAAAACTCTGCAACCGTGACTCACTTTTCAACCAAACTTGGGTTGTAGATGCCCTAAGCGGACCTGCATGTTATGCTCTCGTCAGAGGTCACATGGTAAGGTCAAAGGTCATTTTAGGTCAAACGTTAAAATTTACGTGCAAGACTCTCTTATGACACAAAACTCTGCAACTGTGTGACACTGTTCAATCAAACTTGGGTTGTAGATGCACTAAGGGGACCTGCATCTTATTGTCCAGTCAGAGGTCACATGGTAAGGTCAAAGGTCATTTCAGGTCAAACGTTAAAGTTTACGTGCAAGACTCTCTTATGACACAAAACTCTCCAACCGTGACTCACTTTTCAACCAAACTTGGGTTGTAGATGCCCTAAGCGGACCTGCATGTTATGCTCTAGTCAGAGGTCACATGGTAAGGTCAAAGGTCATTTTAGGTCAAACGTTAAAATTTACGTGCAAGACTCTCTTATGACACAAAACTTTGCAACCGTGACTCACTTTTCAACCAAACTTGGGTTGTAGATGCACTGAGGGGACCTGCATGTTATGGTCCAGTCAGAGGTCACATGGTAAGGTCAAAGGTCATTTCAGGTCAAACGTTGAAGTTTACGTGCAAGACTCTCTTATGACTCAAAACTCTGCAACCGTGTGACACTTATCTATCAAACTTGGGTTGTCGATGCACTAAGGGGACCTGCATGTTATGGTCCAGTCATAGGTCACATGGTAAGGTCAAAGGTCATTTCAGGTCAAACATTAAAGTTTACGTGCAAGACTCTCTTATGACACAAAACTCTGCAACCATGTGACACTTATCTATCAAACTTGGGTTGTAGATGCACTAAGGGGACCTGCATGTTATGGTCCAGTCAGAGGTCACATGGTCAGGTCAAAGGTCATTACAGGTCAAACGTTGAACGGTTAAAGTTTACGTGCAAGACTCTCTTATGACACAAAACTTTGCAACCGTGACCATAAAAGATTTTACTCACTAACCCTTCTTCTTAACAAAACATAACTGTTCTCGTATTTCTTTTCTCTAAATTATAAGCTCATTATCACACTACATCATCTGCAGCCCTCAGCTACACTACAACCACAAACACTTTTCAACTCCACACATGTAAAATATCAATCATACAATGTTACTCATATCAGAGGGATGAGAGTAGAAGCAGGGAAAGTACATGCACGTGAAAATGCAGTACCATTTCATAAAAAGCCCTTCTCATATTTTATCAAATGTTATTCCATCCCAGTTATTTCACAATGAGCTTTCGATACAGTTCTGTTGTGTGCCATCACAGATCGCGATATTTCTAGTTATTTTCACAAGTGGGCGAGACACAACATCGCAAACGCCTTGTTACATCAATGCAGCTCCAAATTAAAAATAAAACTGGTCTTGGGACAACTGTCACTTGGAGTTGAGCAGTCAATGTCATTTGAACCGCTTTTTAAAAATTCAGATGAGGTGTTGGAGCTATGGAAAGCAATCAAAATTGTGCTTCTAACACCAAGACCAACACCAACACCGAACTTGAAATCACCCACTGACTAGTCCACTCACCTCTTGCTTCTTATGTTGATTGAGCATGTACACCTGTATATGAGCTCACAACCTCTCCATGAAAGTAATAGTTGAAGCTCATAGTGTGCAGGGAGTATGATCGGGTGACCATATTCCATGCACATTTTCATCTTTTAAAGAACACGATTTTTAATCCATGATTTCTTAAATTTTACCAAAAAATATTTTGATTAATTGACATTAAAGAGAAAGTTAAATTTGAGATTAAAAATGGGCTCAAGAAGAAGATTTTTTACGAAGAATTCCTGAGATATCGTGATCACAGAATTTGATGTTGTATGGCAGTGCGCTTTTTAAAGCAGTACATTGTGGAGTTCCTGAATACATAAACTTGGCAGTGCCTTGCAAAATATGAAGCCACTATTTTCATATGAATGTATTGCCTTCTGATTGTTTATCTTGTTATTGTGAAAAACAGATTAGTCCAATAATCCTGCTTTTGTTTCGATTAGGTTGGATAAATGACTTTCTTAGCTGGGAGCTTTGGATACCGATGAGTCGTCTGACGTACTCTGCCTATCTTCTTCATCCGATTGTCATCACCATCTATAATTTCAACTTTGCCACCAACTACTTCTACTCGATCTATATACTCGTAAGTAACCTCATAGTGTTTCACTAAGTGATCTGTTATTTGCTCTGGTCACACTTGAAGGCGAGTTTAGCTCAGTCAGTAAAACATCAAACATCTGCTTGTTAAACCAAAGATCGTGGGTTCAAATTCACCCGATGCAGATGACTGAAGTCTGCCTTGTGTTCATGTGCCCGTCTCGTTTTTTTTAGACATGGGCTATGTTAAAGTGAAAAACATGCCGGCCCTCAGATATGATGTTAAATGGAGGCCCCGCCTCCAAATTGGCAATTTTTTACATCTCAAATTTTTGTCAGTTATATTCATTACAGATACATGACGTTTTGTAAGAAAATGTAGCAATAAAAGAAATATTCTGGTAATGCCAATTTGAAGAAGAAAAACTGATCAAATACGGTTTACATAATTCCAGTCCAGAGTGGGTTAAACATCAGAATTATGATCAAGTTTTTATTGATGTTTTGAATTGCAGGCCTATGAAGTAGCAGCAGTCGTTACCCTGTCCTACACTGCAGCTATCCTCTTGGCAGTTTCCATCGAGTTCCCTCTTGGAAACCTGGAAAAGTTGTTCATGCCGTTGGCAGAAAAGAAGATGAAATAACCCAACTCCCTTCTGAATATCCTGCCACATTCGTCATCATTTTGTCAATTTCCATTGGTGGAATTAAATTTTTATGATGAATTTTCATGATATTTTCAATCATCCTTTTATGCTGCTTATCAGTAGTTTTGTCCTCTGTCTTTGATCGTCTTCTGCCCGACATCAGCTTTCCCAATCTCCCATTTTTTTGTCTATGGAGGAATGGAAAGATCGGAGGGAAAAAGAGCCCGAGTGGGAAAGACGCTAAAGGCTGCGTTCTAAATAGGCTGTGATCTCTTGGCAAAAATAAAATGTAATAAAAATGTTTGTCAACTATAGTATTGTTAATATATATCTGCATATTTCACCTTTAGCTGATGCAATTTGTAATGATTGAGAATCCCATTTAGCTTGCCACATTCATAGTTGTTCGCAAGGTCCTTTGTTGCTTTACGAACAGCTTTATGACCCCCCCCCCCCCCCCCCATAAGCCCCTAGTAATAAATCTTGGCTCAATATCATTCAGAAGTGGTGAAAAGTGCTGCTGCATGCAGATATGCCTTACCTAAGCACCATACCATTGCCAAAATCTATTGGACTTGGCAAAGCGACTAGGAAATTTGAAAGAAAACACCAACACTAAATTTTTTTGAAAGAAGTAAACACTATGAAGAACAGTAATGAGTTGCATCATTCATAAAATGATGAATTATGTATTAATGAGAGACTTACCAGTGATAATGCCCATTTGTCTGACTCACATAATTTGGGAAAGAATTTAAATATTTCATCTTAATCATGATTACTTGATTGGTATCATGTTGATGATACATTATCCTGTATTCAGAGTATTGGAGAGAATTTGCATAGTGACGGGTACATGTACATGTATGTTCAATCACTGCTGAAGATCTATAATTTTGTATTGCTGCCAAGATCAAATAATCTTATGAATTGCTGCCAAAGACCATATTTCAAAAAAAAAATTTGCTGCCCAAAAGAATAGCCCTGGATGAAAGTGTATTATAATGATATATTTCTACCTTTTTACCCGTTTCTTTTCAATATTATTATAATTTATGATGATGATAATGATGATGATTATTATTAGAACATTAAAACCTACCATATGGCAAATCCAATGAATGGGTTAACCTTGTCAGAATAGAGAGGAGAGCGTTAAGGTGAATGGAGCGTGTGTAAAGGCGAATCCGAACAATACGTCAAGACAAAAGGATTCACTTGAAAGGCGCAAATAGAGATTATTATTATTATTATTGTTATTATTAATATTAATATTATTGTTGTTATTGTTATGATCATCATCGTCATTGTTACTATTGTCATTGTAATTAAACAATTATTACAAAAATTATTATGGGTATTTTTGAAAGCTGCCAAAGACCCCAGAAATATTTGTCAATACATGTCTTCAGTTGTGAGGTATACATGGCTTTAATTCTAGTTGTCATGGAGAATGATAATCATTTGAATTGTAACATGCCAATATACATTCATCTTCTACTTTTCATGATATAAAATTTGATGCATAATGTTTTATCACTGCTGTTACGACAGAAAATATTGTAGATGGACATTTACTATTAACCGAAAAATATTGCGTTAGCAGTTGCGGCTTCCATGTCCAGTCATTGCATGAGAGTGAGACCTCCGATCCCTTTGTGCAACGCCTGTGTAAAACATAATGAGACAGTGAATTATCTCGAGATGAAAATGGCTCCAAAACTTCCAATGGACCCCACTATAACTCTCAAGGTATGAAAATGGGAATATTCTGGTTATATCCAGGGTATGAATTATCCCAACATGAATGAAAATCCTGTTTAGGGTGTGCAAATCTGACATCTGCACGAAATCCGTGTTTAGGGTGTCTAGCAGCCTGCCCTTGAATCCTCGTTTAGGGTGCTTTTCTTAGGACGATTCTCGCTAATGCTGTCCACTCTTCAATGGAAGTGACCCACCTTCAGTGGGCGGAGGCATAAAAGAAAAGAATTAAACTTACTGGTACTTAATGCCATTTCAGTAAACATAGTGAAAAAGGACTATTGCTTTAGTGTTACATACTGGACATAATATGAGATCATAGAATTTTGATGAAACTTTAATCTCCTCAGTTTACCAGAATAACGCAACCTTGTCTTCAGACGTTTACATTTGTTCTTTAATGAATAAAAATACCTGGGTATCCTGAATGATGTGCAGTGATGTGATTATCTTATTTAGATGAGATTGAAAGTAATACTTTAAAGGCATAGTCCACCCCAGAAGTTTCACTGTTTCAATAAAAGGAGTTAAATTTGAACAGCATTTTTAAAAAGAAATGAGCAAAATTGGTCAAAGAATAAGAAAGTTACACTCATTTACATTTTCTACTACTCTCGACTCTGCAAATTGGCAACACTGATGACATCATATGCGAGCAGCTCTTCATTCACTTTGTACATGAAATTTCACATTTTCTCAATTTTCTTGGAAGTTACACATTTTCTCATCCCATAGTCAAAGTATGTTTATATAAAAAGCAATTCTTCTGAACATACATTGACTAGGGGGTTAGAAAATGTGTAACTTCCAAGAAAATTGAGAACATGTGAAATTTCATGTACAAAGTGAATGAAGAGCTGCTCGCATATGATGTCATCAGTGTTGCCAATTTGCTGAGCTGAGAGTAATTTGCTAGAAAATGTAAATGAGTGTAATTTTCTTATTCTTTGACTGATTTTGCTCATTTCATTTTTAAAATACTGTTCAAAGACCAATCTTCTATATGTTCTGATGTCATTCAGTAAAATATGTAGACATTCTTTTGTAGTTTTTTAATTTGTCTAGTAAGATACGGTGAAAGAAGAATTACCAAAGGAACGTCTTAAATGAAGCTCAAGAATGATATGTGTAATCCATTATTTCATGTAAAATAGAAATGTTTAATGGAAAAGTGCAAATAAATGATAGTTTGTTTTTTTCTATGTGTAATATTGGTGTGAAATGCTTATCTCATCCATATTCATTCTGAAATAAAAAAAAAATCATAGAAATTATTATAGAAAGAGGGAATCATTTTAAAATAATGGAAATAGGAAAACTTTTATGCAGTGTTTTTAATCAAATGTGAGTTTTTAATGTTCTAAAAGTGTTTCATGAATAAATCAATCTGATTTGTACGTGTATACTATGTTTGTTTGTATTTTCCTTTTTAGCGTACTCACTTTTATCCTCGGGCAGAATGACAAAACTTACATGTATATAATTTTCAATAAAAACAAAAATAAAAAAAATACACTAGTATAGGATTACAATTTTACCCTCCCCACTAAATCCAACCTGTTTAGGAAATGTCAGAAAGGGTGTTGATCTGAAAAAGAAGTTGGTATTTGGAACCCACAAATAGTTGTCATTTCAGGAGCTTTAAATATATAACTACTACTGGTAATGACTATTTTTGGGGGGGTGGGGGGGGGGGGGGGGGTTAGAAGGGGGAGAGATAGGGTAGGCTTAACAAAGTATTACATTTTTCCTTATTGAAATACCTGCAATCATTGGTTGCCCCCAAAACTCTGGAACAATCTTCCCATCTACATTCCTGAGGCCTCCACTGCATGTAGACTCATTCGAAACGCTTCTTAAAACTGATCTCATTAAGCAATCCTGTACCTAATTAATGTATTTCATATTTGTTCTTCCATTTTCTCTCTTTTGTTCTCTCTTTGTTAAATTCTTACATGCGCTTAGAAACATTGTATTAAGCGCAATATAAATGTTACATATTATTATAATCATGTCAGTAAATTTAAAGCTGAACCCCAGAGCTAGCTGAACCATGCCAAGGTCAATTCTGCTTTCTATTTCAAAAAAGAAAAGAAAAAAAAAAGAGAAGGGGAAAAAGGAGAGAAGGGGAAAAAGGAGAGAGAAGAAAAAACGAAGAAGAAAGGGAGAAAAAAGGAGAAAATCCTCCAATGTGCTGAAATCATGAGTCATATTTCAAGTGCAATGCATAGTACATGTAGCTCATCAACTGAACCAATATATTTGTAGTTTTATGCTGAGATTTTTTTTTCATTTT
Organism: Echinometra lucunter; assembly: GCA_029962745.1. Lineage (NCBI taxonomy): Eukaryota > Metazoa > Echinodermata > Echinoidea > Camarodonta > Echinometridae > Echinometra > Echinometra lucunter. The sequence goes on along the minus strand of CM057160.1, from coordinate 23,999,695 downwards.
TCAGACAACCAACTAACTGAACCATGCTGTAAGTGTTATGTGGTAGATTTGATGAAAAGGTGTTTTTCTTTGCTCTTCACGTGGATTAAAACAAAATATGTACCTAAATTCATCAGTTAGCTTTGAAATGCGTAAAAAGACAAAATGGCCGATGCTCTATGCTCTGCAGGAAAAATCATGTTTTTCTAAAATGTAGTTTCAGTTTTGTGGTTTCCTTTTTGATGAAGTGAAATGACTGTCCACACTTTGTTCTATGAAGCAATTTTTCCAAAAATTTGAATAATCAATTAATGAAACATTAGGCAGACATCAGCCATGAATATTATGATTCCCAAATTATGTTTTAGAAAAAAAGGAAAAAATAGAAATCTTTTTAATGGAGATCCATACATTTCAACGACTGTATTTTCCTCACATTTTTAAAGGCATGTTCAGTACAAACGGAAAAAATATGGAAATCTATTTTCCCTTTTTTCATCTATACGTGTACGTGGATTGTGGTAAAAGAGTCTATACATGTAGACGCGCTTGATGCAGTATGTGATCTCTGATATGTACAACAGTTACTATGCATGTTTGGAATACATGCACTGACCTCGTGTCATGACCTCTGTCAGCGAGATCACTGTATAAACAGTATAACGACCGAGACAGGAATTCTATTGCGACATGCATTTTTTATATGGTGCAATGCTTGGGTTAGTCGCATATTTCCCACGACCTCGGTCAGATCGGGAGGCCTTATATAGGGAAAGTTGTTTCAGTTCAAAACGTTTCTCTCTTCAAATAGACATAGAATGGAATCGCAATAGAATATACTAAGTACATAATGATTTATTTCCTTCCATTTAGATCACTATGAACATTTTTCACTGAAAAGCAGTTCTCATCTTTGCACAATTATGTTTTTAAAAAAAGGAAAAAATAGAAATCTTTTTAAATGGAAATCCATACATTTCAACGACTGTATTTTCCTCACACATTTGAAGGTATATGTTCAGTACAAACTGAAAAATTATGGAAATCTATTTTTCCCTTTTGAAAATCTATGTGTACATGGATTGTGGTAAGAAAATTTGATGTGAAATATGGAATGTTGAATTGCAGCAAATGTACCAAGGCCGGAAAACAAAATGTTTCATACAATTTTTAATGCTATGTCATATGTATGATGTGTTGGTAAATGAATCCTGACAATAAACTGATATTTTCGTAGATACTGCTTCAGTATATATTTACACTCCAGTGAACTTGGACAATTTTCTGAATATCTCCATGCAGTCAGGGCCATCGATATTCCTTTCTCAGGTTTTACACGTACGGTTGATCTAGCCGTCATGCCCTCTGCCATGCATGCACTTGTTAATGCCACGTATGTCTTCAGCAGTAGTCAGTCATTGATGGTGATATCTGCCACAAATACACAGCAAAGGATTGCTCCAACACTTCTGGTTCTCGCCTCTCGGATCACGACACTAGTCTTCTCTGCCTGCATGCAGCTGTCGATCTGTCTCCAGCCATGGTCCTTGACAATATTCTTTCTCATCTTTTATAGCAGTGTTGTCGTCGTGGTGCTGGTGCCGTCATTGTGCCATTGTCATTGTAACTGATGATGGTGTCCTGTCTAAGGTTTAACCAAAACACAGGATTTTTTCTGTTTGGACTCCATTCATCCATGGTTCCTGATGATATCATGTCTCGGGTTTCGTAACACACGGTTGCTTTGTCATGTCTTCATCAATGCATTAATGATAGTTTGTTTCCATTTCATAGCACAGGGTTGCATTGTATTTATGTCCCCAGTTATTGTTTACGTAAGTGTTACAAGAGTGTCAGTGTTTTAGGCTGTTGAGGAAAGGGCTACCCTGTCATGACAATCTCCTTCTGTATGTGGCTACGCTTTCTCAGCTCGGGGTTCGTGTTCTGTCGTCGTCGATGTTGTCTTGTATGTGTTTCACAGCACAGGCTTACTCTTTGCCATCATGCCTCGGGTGGCCTTCATGGATTATATAGATTTAATTCCTTCAGATTTCATAGGACAGGGTTCACTAAGTAATGGGTGTCGGTCGTTGATAGGTCTGCTTGACTGTATAAAGCTGTTAGCGTCTTTGGTTGCAGTCGTCGATGATGTCGACTGTTTCACATCACAGGCTTTCTCTTGGTCATGGTGCCTCGAGTGGCGGTCATCCCGGGGGGGGGGGGGTACCCCAAAGTGGTAGGTATGTGCCGCGGGCGAAACAAAAAACGGGGGCTTTGGAACGGGCTTATTGTGAAAAGGAGGGTCTTCGGAACGGGCTCCGGAACTACAAATGTTTGTGAAAACGGGGGTCTTTGGAACGGTTCGCCTGTGTGTGTGAGTGCGTATGCAACCCTATGGAACGGGCATACATGCGTGCAGCTAGCCCGGCGGCACGGGCGCCGGGTGCGCTCGCGCAGAGGCGATGGTCGGACAGCGCTCTGCGGGCCGCTTTTCACCAAAAATGCAGCTCATTGTAGCGGATCAATGCGGCTGGAACGGCGAAACGAAAAATATGCGAAGCTTTGGAACGGATTTCTTTCTTCTTTTTTCTCGATAAAAAGAAAATGCTATGCTTTGGAACGGCTTTTTTTGTTCTTTTTCCCAATCAGATAAAACTGCTATGCTTTGGAACGGAAACTTTAGTGTAAAAATGGGGGTCTTCTCCGCGGCACATACCCACCACGCATTATATACTGAGTGCCCCCCCCCCCCGGGGGGCGGTCATCTAGTTTTTCCTTCAGATTTCATAACACATGGCTGTTGCTCCCACTTGCAATTGGTCACAACCGTTGATATGTCTGTTTGACTGTGTAAAGCTGTATAGCCTCTTTGGTTGCGGTCGTCGATGATGTCTCCTGTTTCACAGCACAGGCCTAGCTAGGCTTTCTCTTGGACATTGTGCCTCGGGTTGCGATCATGGATGATAGTTTTCCTTCGGATTTCATAGCACAGGGTGATCCCGCTTGCAGTTGGTGACATGCAATCGTTGATAGGTCTGCTTGACTGTATAAAGCTGTATATACATGTAGCCTCTTTGGTTGCAGTCGTCGATGATGTCTCTTGTTCAACAGCACACGCTTTCTCTTAACTGGCCATCGTGCCTCGGATGGCTTTCAAGAATGATAGTTTTCCTTCAGATTTCATAGCATAGGATTGCTCCCACTTGCAATTGGTGACAATGCAGCTGTTGATAGGTCTGCTCGACTATACACAGCTGATTTGACCATGAGGGAGGCTGAATCTCTGTGGCTGCTGGCTACTTGAATTTTGAGCTATCTATATGTACAAATGTTTTTTATTGCATTTCTGGGTATTTCCAACTGACCTTAATTTGCTTCATGCAACAACTCTTCTAGATCCCGTTATTTGATAAAATAAAAACAATAGATCTATCCTACCATTTTTTTTTCTCTCTGCTTACCCCAAAGATTGCTTGTGAACTTTTTCAATTGGCTGTTTAAAATCGACGGATACACAACCTGTCCGGACACCCAACAACTGGGTATACAACGTACACTAGATGATTTTATAACCTACAACTCTGCAGAATTCGAGGATTGTCGGACATCTCGTTTGCAAAAAATATGATATTGGGGCTTCTGCTATACAGCATTTCTGATCGAAAACGTCTCGTTTCACTGCAAAAACGGTGGCGTTAAATTGGTGTTAAATTAGCACCACTGGTGTTTATATAGGACAACTCTAATGGTACGTGGTGTTGTCCTATATAAACACAAGTGGTGTTGATTTAACACCAATTTAACACCACCGTTTTTGCGGTGTTTTAGATTTTATAATCGAGTATAGGATAGTTTAATACTAAGAACAAGTTCAAGTGTATTGTTACTCCCTTCCTGTGATTTTAGTAACGTACAGTACTTAATCGGCATATTCTGTTCGCACATAGCGTATGGTGGGGAGTAGGCTTATGGTCACAGGCCATCTCCTGACAATGATAAAGATACAAGAAGCAAACGTATTTCCTTTCTCATGAATAGTAATTTAACCGGCATCGGTCACTGAAAATGCGAGCGAGCGCTTCCAGTTTTCCCTTTATTTTCATTCATGGGGTATATACTCCCCCCCCCCTGCACCCCCCCCCCGGGATTAACACCAGTGCTTTCATAACATGAAGTGGTTATTTTCGGCTCTCTCGCTTTGCTCGCTCGCAGAAATGAAAAAAAAAAAAGCCAGCAAAGTTCATAATCTAGTATGAAGCGTAATTTCTTACCAGATTTAAAAACGCTTCCATTTAATTAATAGTGATCCAGCTATAGATAGATCTATACCACATTTAGATGTGACTGAAAGTAATAGGCCCTAATTTTTTTTTCCTTTTGCACGTTATATATTTTATAAAGAAGATAAAATAAGGAAGACTGACAAGTATTGATTTCATTCATCTTTAGCAGCGCAATGATAAACTTTGTTTTGTAGCCATTTTTTGTAATTTAGTAAGATACAGTGAAATAAGGACCTTAGGAACCTCTAAGACCATGCACAACAAGAATTGTTTGAAATTCTAGTTCAAATATAAAATAAAAAGTATAATCCATAATCATATGAATAGAAATTTGACAGAAAGGTGCAAATAATTTATTTTTGTACGTGTAATACTGATGTGAAATATACTATATCTCATCTCTATTCATTCTGAAATAAAAGATCCATAGAAATTACAGAAAGAGGAAATTCATATATACTTGCTCTATGTACATGTGCAGTTGTAATATCTAGAACACTTTTAGAAGTGATCAATATCAATAGACGTACAGATGATAGTATCATATTCGGTAAAGATCTAAAGATATCCCCCGAATTCAGACACTGGTTGCCCCAAGCCATGGCACATCAAACTAGGCAACTGATCAGAAACCCGTCGAAATACTACCCTATAAGATGCAGTGAAAGGTATTGATGTAGCCCAATCCTTTTTATAGTAAGGGCTCTAAATGAAACCTAATCCTTGATCTCTTTCTTATCTCTCCCTCACCCCGGATGTTCCTATTCGTCACTTCTTGGAGCCATATGTGATATGTTAGGTTTGTAAATGGAGCCTCGTCCTGTACTCGTCGAGTTCTTGAATATTCTTTGATTACTTATGTTTATTGTTCCAATATATAGTTCATAGTCTATCTTTACTTCCCCTTACGTTTTTTTATTTTTATATAGTTTTGCATAACTTAGCGGTATATGAGTCCTTCTTTACTTAAATAATATTATGCCCAATACCATGAATACTGTCTTTTAAAGCTGAAAATAACTATTTCCTACACTCTCCACGCCACATTTCCTGTCAGATGCTTAAGTATTTACTGTGGAAAACTTATATTGAACATGGTGAATTAACTTTCCTATACTTCCCAATGTTAATTTTACCTTATATAATGTATTATTGTTCTTGTTAACAACCGCCTCCCTCCTTTCCCCATTCTTTGCGTCATCTATTCTCATTCTCCCCTTCTCTCTCCTCTCTCCCCTTTTATAGTTATTTCATTAATCTTTCTGCCTATTTGTTTCTTTCGTTCTCTCTCTCTCTTTCTACCTCTCTTAACCTAGTTTATTCTGAACCCTAGCTACCCTCGTCGTACCTTTTCAGAACACGAAGTTTCTTCTTGTGGTTGTTCACTAGTTTTACAATTTATACCTTTGCACATAATATTAATTTCATTTCAGCCATATTTTGTAAGTATTTTCTGAGCTTACCATGTAAATATTTTATGAAGGTCCAGTTTTATGGAATAATCTACCTGATAGCATAAGACAAAGTAAACCTCTAAACCATTTTAAGAGAAAATACAAACAATTGCTACTAGAGAACATGTAATGTAATAACCAACTCGGAACTTGCTTGTTCTATCACTTTATCAGTCTCCTTCTTGCTTTCCTTTCTTCTTCCCTCTCTCTTTTTGTAGTAATATTCTTTCCTTGTAATAATTTGATACTTACAATATGTATATGTATTATATAAAAGTAAACGTTTCGCAGTAGGAGTCACTCTTGACAAGCCCTTGGCTTTTAGTGACTCCCCCACAATATGTTCAGCTTTATGTATATTATGTATCGTGTGTTTTTATGTGGAAATAAATGAAATGAAAAAAAAAATGAAATTTACAATTGTAACTGTAGATGACTCAAATGATTGTATATTTTTATCATATATTTATTATATTATTGTAAAAAATATTGTAAAATTCAGCTTTGGGGCTGCTATACACATATTTTGTTGCATAAATAAACCATTATCATCATATAAACAGAGCTTTAATGAAGTCTGCAATCTATGCGTTGCTGCTGTTGTATCTTTGTATTGGATCTATCATATGCCTGTTTGGATGGACGTGATTTATAATAAAATTTTATGAGATAACAAAGATTGAATGTTTGTAGAATATTTGATATGGTAAGTATCACTAATATGCAAAGATTAAAATTGTAACCAACTAACAAAACGACATTGGGCCAACGTCAGATGAGACATTGGGCCAACATCATTAAGTAACATCAGGCCCCGGTGTTGTAACTCTGATCTGTATTGACTTCGTGTACGCATGATCGTTCGAAATGTGTAAAAAGGGGTCTTTTTTTTTTTTTTTTTTTTTTTTTTTTTAGCATGTTCGCGATTTTGAAAAAAGGGGTTGTTTTCATGGGCTTGTACTCGAAATAGAAAAAAAGGGTGTTTTTGAGTTCTACTCGAAATTGAAATAAAGGGTTGTTTTCTGGTCCTTGTTTACAATTTTCTGGTTTTGACTCAGAGGTGAATTTAATTTGAAAAGGGTGGTTTATTAAAAGTGTACTTGGAACGCGAAAAATAGGGAAGGCCAATTTGCACCCGTTTTCTGCTAAATAGGGGTAAAAATGGCTGAAATAATTGTACTTGACTGAAACACCGCGAAATAGGGGTCAAATATTAATTCTGGGTTGCCGAACGATCATGGTTACACCTTTGAATATAGAGCGACAACACCAGGCGTCGGGCCAACGTTAAAATGTCCGCCAGCCTAAAACTGGCACAACGTCATTTCATGACATAGGCTCAACATCAATTTTCTGACAATTAGTCGACTTATCATGAGTGCCGCCATTTCCGATATTGGCGCAATGTTGGCCCGACGTCAGCTTTCCGACCGCGATATCGCCGATGACTGCCCAACGTCAACTTGCTAGCTGGGTATATCCTTTTTAGCATTGGGCCATTTTGATCCTCTAGCAACATCGCAAATAATTGTGATGACTATAGTCTTAAAAGAAAAGAACAATTATTAATAATTAATGATCTTTGCTAAATGATGTGTATATATTACAAATCTTACACATTTTCAGTGCCTGTTTTGTCGTCTTCTATTCAGTTATTTCTCGCATATTTGGAAGGAAAATGAAGCATTAAAAGAATAAATCAGTCGCTTGTAAACAAAATAGACGCCATTGCATTTTTCAGCTGCATACACCTTGGTATGTTCGGCGTTTCAAGAGGGAACGAATACCTTCCATGCAATCATTCGGCAGGCTTTTCAATTTGAAAGTGTGGTTTCTTTGACTGTTCATTAACCCTCTTCCTCTATATTTACAAACACAAGATTTCAGTTATCACAAGCAGTCTCATTTCCCTTTAAGAATGGTGTGAAATATAGGCACGTTTGAATACATTAAATTCTTTATAATTTGAGAAATAATTGCACTGAAATTACGTTCATTCTTTATGGGACGTCGTCTGCTTGGGCAGAATAGGTACCTTCTGTGACATCATTGAAACATCGTTAATTTTCTGGCAAATCGCTCGTATATCTCAGAGGCTGGGAAGTGTTTTTATTTGTATTATTTTAAATCTCCTGATACGTAGTTGACGTAAAACTGGTACGATTGCTATCTGTGAGCTTGCCAGTTTCCAGTGATGCATTATTTGCCATATTTGTGATTTCTTTGAATAGACTGTTGTCTGTGTGAATTGATTAAAGTAAAAACTTGACCAATAGTTATTCACTTTTGGTGTCTACAAAGGCTAACAATGTTGATCAGCATTGCACCATTAGCACCGTGGGAAAGTCAGACGAGTGTAGCGAAGACCTCAGTGTGTTGTTGATTTATACACGGTCGGGTTCCTCTTTATATCCATGATTCTCATTCAGTGGCGGCGATTTCATGTAATGAGTGGGGGGGGGGGGGGGGCGGAAACCGAAGGTCATCGCTGAAAATCTGTTTCGAGAAGTGGAAGGAGGGATGATTGATATTATGCGAGCGAGCTAAAATTGACCGCAAAAATAATGAAAGAAACCTCATTTTGCCATCAAGATACACTCTATAATATTTAAGTGGTTGGTCTAGATTAGGTCACCCGACTCAAAATAGAAAGATAAAAATATTAAGCTTTAAAAATCGAGGGGGACATGCCCCCCTCCGGGATCACCGCCTATGCTCTCATCATACCTTGGGCATCCGCACAAATCATTATACGCAAGCATAACATTATTGCGACAGTACAGTACGGATTCTACCAACTCAGGTATAAAGCAGAAACTCAGGATGACAGCAGAACGCGTATAGTTCAGCTTAACCCATGGATAGCAGTCAGTTGAGACATTATTAACACAGTTTGGAAACGATGATTTGATTTAATGTACATGCCAATTTCCATACTCTAATTTGCACACACGATTCAGTAGAACATGATACAGGTTAAAACAATTAACGCCGCCACCTGTTATCTGGATTTATAATGCAGATCAAGCAGGGTTATCTTTCTAGAAGGGTCTCAGTTCGATTAATTTTCAATCACCCCTAATAGCTCCCGCACGATTCCAGGGGTCCGTTGCATAAAACTTTTGCCAGAGTTTTAAAAAAAATCATGTTTATGGCAAAATTTGAGGAAACTACGGCCAAAAAAAAAAAAAAAGCCATAGTTTTCCATTACATAAAAATTTGCCAGAAAAAAGTCTGGCAAAAGTTTTATGCAACGAGCCCCGGGAAGAGCCAAGCTGGAGAGCAGGAGAGATCGCCATCCGACTATGGCAAGAGCTAGTCAAAGTGACGAATTCTCCACAAAACGCAAAACGCCCCGAAAGGGGATTTTGCAACAGGCAAACAGTTACAGTGCACCATCTGCATTTCTGCAAGATTACTCAGTTGGTGCTGTTGTAAATACATTATTTCAGAGCTATATAAGCGCCAGGTCACTAAACCTCTCTGGCTTTAAATGATGCATCAATGTATCGAGAGTCAAGTCTTTGTAAGAGCTAGCACTCCTTAAATGCTAGACAATAATGACCAATCTCTCAAGATCTTACATAGTCTTTTTTGACAAGCTCTTATCTTTGTCATCATAATCGCCATCGACTCATAGACTTTAACTCAAAATACTGCCACCACAGCGAGTGCTCTCTGTGAAAAATTATCTTCATGAATATCTAATACCGCTTTCACACCATGGTACGGTCACTGGATACGGTCGCAGAGACCGTACCCAGCGACCGCGATCACACCATGGTGTGAAAACATTTCATCGTACTCGGCGACCGATCGTTTCCGACCAAAACGATCGGTCGCCGAGTCCGACCTAAGAGGTACTTCAGCGACCGATCACGACGGATGCAAACTTGATGTGAAAGCACTTCGTGCTCTGCGACCACTGATCTCTCCACTAGTGGAGAGATCAGTGCTGCGACCGATCGAAATGCAATGACCCCCATACATGCCCACGCACTATCTCTACTTCCGCTTCCGGCTAGGTCAGCTATACTGCGACCGATCGCTCAGGACCTGACCAAATTTTGACGGCGGGGTGAAAGCACGTCCGATCGGTCGCTGGGTACGGTCTCTGCGACCGTACCCAGCGACCGTACCTTGGTGTGAAAGCGGTATTATAGACACAACCTCGAATACATCATATTTCCTAAGATAACGGTGTGGCGTTTTACAAACAATGAATAACTTACTCTACGACATAAAAATGGTGAAAAATGAAGATATGCAAATGCCTAGAGGTGTCTTTCCTCTCAATAGCTGTCTCCTTATAACAGTCTTTAAAGTTGATACTCAAGCTTTCTTCCTTTCAGGGTCCTGGAATTATTGTGTTCTATACGCAGTAGGGCCGTGGAAAGTTCAAATCAGTATAACAGTTATTTATGAAGTGTTGATTGATATAGCAGTTTGTCAGTTTCAGTAGTATCCACATCTGTCTTCACTGAGCAATAGTTCCCAGTAGAAATAATCCGGAGGTCGTCTCTGCCTTTTAGGATAGTGTGAAGTGCTGACATCTGCATCAATAGTGTCATCTGGTAATGAAGTGTAGTTGGTAGCCTCAGAAGATCGAGTGTGCCGTGGCTCATCCTTCTCAGCCTCTGGTTCTCGATCGCTTCAGCTGTGTCTGCTGGCTGGTAGATCAACTCCGTTGCAGGGCTTCAGACGGTCGAAATGGTTCTTCTCAGCCTCTGGTTCTCGATCGGTAGTTCAGCTGTGTCTGCTGGCTGGTAGATCAACTCCGTTGCAGGGCTTCAGACGGTCGAAATGGTCCTTCTTAGCCTCTGGTTCTCGATCGGTAGTTCAGCTGTGTCTGCTGGCTGGTAGATCAACTCCGTTGCAGGGCTTCAAACGGTCGAAATGGTCCTTCTTAGCCTCTGGTTCTCGATCGGTAGTTCAGATGTGTCTGCTGGCTGGTAGATCAACTCCGTTGCAGGGCTTCAGATGGTCGAAATAGTCCTTCTCAGCCTCTGGTTCTCGATCGGTAGTTCAGCTGTGTCTGCTGGCTGGTAGATCAACTCCGTTGCAGGGCTTCAGATGGTCGAAATGGTCCTTCTCAGCCTCTGGTTCTCGATCGGTAGTTTAGCTGTGTCTGCTGGCTGGTAGATCAACTCCGTTGCAGGGCTTCAGATGGTCGAAATGTTCCTTCTCAGCCTCTGGTTCTGGATCGGTAGTTCAGCTGTGTCTGCTGGCTGGTAGATCCACTCCTTTGCAGGGCTTCAGACGGTCGAAATGTTGTTTCTGGGGGATCTCTGGATACTGTAGGTCACGTCAGATAGTCTCTAGCAACCACCTGGTAAGGGCCTTCCCATTTAGGTGCAAACTAACTTTCGTGCCATTGATTGTCTCTGCCTTTTCAGCTAGTGTTGCACATGCCTCCACATTGGTGTGGTAATCTGCTACAACAAGGATGTACTTTGTTCCCGTCTTCTGTAACTGGCAATGGTCCCATGCGCTATCCTCTCCAGGAGATGACTGCTTTGCCTCTGCTGTGGGGTCTTCTTCCCTGGCCCTGCCTTCTTGTGGCGAGCACAGTCTGGGCGTTTCCTGATGAAATTAGACTAATTTTAATTATTTCGTAGGTAAAGCTTATAGACTGGACAAGTTTGTCTAAATTCAACGCTTGGAAAAATTCGAAGTAATGATTATTATTATTTACAAAGCACTAAAATACAAACCCGACATAGCACCTGAAGAGCTTTCCGAACGCCTGTGAGATGTGTAACGTCACACGTGGGATGTTGATTTTTTCACTTCACTTCATTTCATTTATTTCTTCCATTTTCAACAGAATATAACAAACGTAATTACATCATACATTATATCAAGAAAATGCGCAAATAAATAATTTTCAAGCAATGTTAATAATATAAATAAATGTTGAAAATGGAGAATGATAAAAAGCAAAGCTTGTATTTTGCAGACCCCAAGCACAAGCAGACGATATCCCATAACATCTCACACATTTTCATGTCTGTTTTGTTATCTTCTCTTCAGTTATTTCTCTCACAAACATTAAAAAAATCATTAAATTGACACTTCAGACTTTACAAAATAGTTGGTTAAAGAAATGCACCTCGATGGTGCAAGGGAACCCCTATTTCCGACTAGACTATATATCTCTGATGCTGTAGGAGGTGGTTCCATTTATTGACATAAAACCGATACGTTTGCTGCAAGCTTGCCAGTTTCTCGCGATACATTATAATTATGCCATATATTTGTGATTTTCTTTGAATATGACCTTTAAACGGTCGTTAATTTTCTGGAAAATCGCTCATATATCACAGACGCTGGGCGGTGTTTTATTTTTATCATTTTTAATTAGGTCTAGTTGATACGTAGTTGACGTAAAACTGATACGATTGCTATCTGTTAGCTTGTCAGTTTCTAGTGATACATGTTTTTGTCGTAGGTGTGATTTTCTTTGAATGTGTAGGCCTGCTTGAAGGATCCGACATCTTCCTTCATAATAGGCGGCGGAACGTCGGGCTCGGACATTGGAAGTGGAGGGCATCTTTTGGTTGTCAAACATTAGGTGCCCCGGCCTCCACTTTCATTGTCTGAGCCCGACGTTCGGCTGCCTCTACAGAAATGTTCTTGTAGTCCTACCTTGTACAGAGTCTTTGTAATCCCTAGAAGACCTGCCACGGGAGTGTAGATCCTGTAGCCTCTGTAGGACCTCTGGTATAGGTAGTACAGAACGCCACCTGATGTCCCATCCATCCTCAGCTGATTCCCAATTCCTGTAGAGAACACCATCTCGGACTTCCAGCTGGTCCTAATGCCGTCCTAATGCCAGTAGCCATAGGCCTATGCTATGACCCTTTCCTGATCTTCTGTATTTAGGAGAGGACCCCGCTAACGCTGTCATTGCTGCAGCGTCTGTGACCAAAATGAATCTTCCCTCCACATTAGAATATGCCAGTATAGTAGCTGTACGTGGTTAGGGGTCTCTGCTTCCATGAAGACTTCTCGGCATTCCTGGTCCCATCTGAACCCCCGGTCTGAACCTTCTCTCTTTCTCTATCAGTTGGTTTAGTGGTCTTGCAATTCTGACAAAGCCTTTCACGAAGCGGCAGTAGCGAGGCCTAAGAATCCTCGAACCTTACTGACTGTGGTCTAGTCCATGATTGTTTCCTTCTTGTCCTTTTCTGTTTCAAAGCCTTCTGGAGTCCCGATGTGCCCGAGGTTTGCAACACTATAGACTTGAACAAATTGGACTTCTTTGGTTTCAACTTCAGCCCTGTCTGACATGTCCCAGACGTTCAAATACCCGCTGAAGCCCCTCCATCGCTTCGTCGATGTACCTCCCGAACACAATCACGTCGTTCAGGTAGAAGTGTTTTCCAATGCAGTCCTCTCAGTACCTGGTCCATGAGCGGCCTCTCAAACAATGCAGGGGCATTGCCCATAAGCCGAAAGGCATGATCTTCCAGGCATACATTCTCCATCTGCTAAGAAAGCTGACCTCCTCTTAGCATCAGAGTCAAGTTCCACCTACCAGCAGACACTAGCTAATTAAATCCGACGTTGACAACCATTTGGCTCCCGATAATGCATTATAAGCCGAGTAGGAATCCCTCCGTAAATATCTTCCAGGCTGTTGCTGCGTGCTCGAGGCTTGAGCCATGGTCACATTAGTTGATGTGATCGAGATCGATCAAACCGTTAACTACTCACCATGTTTCTGGTGAATTTCACTTTACCTTTAATTCTTACCATTAACCTTGGTCTACATTACACTCTGAATGTCCTCCTCACACTTGTACTCTTATAAAAAAAAAAAAAAAAAAAACCAACCCCCCCCCCAAAAAAAAAGACAAAAAAGCGTAATTGCTTTTACTTTATTTTGCGGTCAGAATAAAAAAAAAAACGTACTTTTGCAATCTGACTTGTTAATACATATCTAGAACCTTTTTTTTTTTTTATTTTTTTTTTACAGTTTTATGAATCACTCATGGCCATGTTATTTTGCTCTTTGACCCAGACTCTCATTATTTTCTCTGCCGAACAAGAATCACTGTCGGGAGTATAGACCTGCACTTGGACGCGTCTGATGTCCCTGATAGCAGAGACTGGTCAGAATAACATCATATTTACGTCTTTTTAAAGTCGTGTCATACGTCTTATTTACGTATTGTATATACGTCTTTAAGACGATACTTTGCACCAGCACACGACGTAAAATAAGACGTCATATTTTTACGTCAATTTTACATCATAATGGTCAGAAAAAACGTCTTTATGATGTCTTTACGACCTAAAGGAAACTCGCAGACTGGTAAAATTCGCGTCATAATGACGTCAATGCTGGTTTATAAAATGTTTTAGAATATATACATTATAACGTTTTCTCATTGTTAATGCTCTAGCCTATAGATGATAGATCGTCCTGTACTAGTTCTATGTCCTAACATCCTAGATCCAATACCTAACTACTGATGCTTGTATCGACATTACTATATATATGGACTGTAGTGTAGCACTTGAAAACAAAAACAGTTACAAATTACAATTTCTTGATGCATTCTGAAATACTCTGCCCATGACATAAACTGAATGGTGTTCAACATGGAAGTACATTGTTCATTAAATCACAGTGCAATCATTGAATAGAATGTTAAAATTACCTTTTTTCATGAAGTTTAGTCATTTCTGGTCATTCATGAATATTCATGAATCACGATCAACTACTACAATCGTATCACGACGTAAAACTGACGTAAACACGTCATATTATGGTCTTGAAAAAAGCTGTTATAAAGTGGGAAATAATTGACGTAAAAATGCGTCTTGTTCTGGTCTTTGAAAAAGACGTTAAAAAGTGGTAAATATTTGACGTAAAATATATGTCATCTCATGTCCAAACAAAATTTGAGAAAATTTTGGTTATATAAAGACGTCATAAGGTTGTTATAAATTAGTCGTGTATACGACATTATGACGTGTGGACCAGTTTATGACCATTTCATGGCGTCTTAAAGACGTCCGTCTGCTATCAGGGGTAGTACGTGATCATATGAATACAGGGTATTTCCCAATGACCTCGTGACCTCTGTCAGCGAGATCACTGTATAAACAGTATGATTGTTTAAACATTATTTTCAACGACCGAGACAGGAATTCTATTGCGACATACATTTTTGATATGGTGCAATGCTTGGGTTAGTCGGGTATTTCCCACTGACCTCGGTCAGATCGAGACCTTATATAGGGAAAGTTGTTTCAGTTCAATACGTTTCTCTTTTCAAATAGACATACAAAGGAATCGCAATAAAATATACTAAGTACATAATGATTTATTTTCCTTCCATTTAGCTCACTCTGAATATTTTTCACTGACCGTGATCATGGGGTAAATAAAAAGCAGTTCTCATCTTGGCATACCTCAGGCAGTTGCAATAGTGCAGGTACAAATTATGACCTGCAATGAACAGTACGCGGTCTGCAGTGTACAGTTTCATATCACAACCCTCCAAGGTATACATGTATGAACTGGTGAAAATCAACGCTCATTTACTTGGATATTTCCAACTTGTCATCAGTCTCTATCAGGGCGGTATGCAGAAATTTTTTCCTGGGGGGCAAGACGTGTAAAAATTTTCGAAGAAACTCGAAAGCGAGGACGAGCGAAGAGGGAAGCGGCGAGCTGGTCACGAGGGCGCTTTTCCATTTTTAAAAGTGAATTTGAAGGATTTGGTACAGTTTTTTAGTGGATTTTATGAAATTTTCAGTAAAAAAATGTAAGTTTTCCAAATTTCAGGGGGGGGGGGCAACTCGATCCCCTCTGCCCCCCCCCCCTCCCCGCGCTGCTTACGGCCATGATCTCCATCTAGAGATGAAAAAAAAAAAAGTGTATACAGCCACACGCGTGTGTCTTTACCTTACGGTCACACGCGTGTGGTTGTATCCACAGCTTCGACATGAGGATACAGCCACACTCAACTGAATTCCCACTACTCTGCGCCGCTACAGCTATCGCTAGTGTGTATGTATGCACTGCACAAGCGATGTGTCTGTGTTGCCAAACCCCAAAACTTGGATCGTCACGAAGGTTTTATCCCCGGGGGGGGGGGGGGGGGCCACTCTATGTACAACACTGTAACCATGCGCGTGCACAAAAACGCGGAATAAGGGGTGTTTTTTCAGGCAGAGCACGGATCCGCGCGGATCCGCGATGAGGGTATCAAAATCGCCGATTTGAGAGAAAAAGGGGGTCTTTTCAGCGCTAAATCCGCGCTAAGGGTCATTTTTTGCATAATCTGAAGTGAAATAAAAATGTACCTAATTCACAGTGATTTTCCCCCTTTCCATCAATTTCCCCCAATTTTCACTGATTTTTCAATTTATTTACAGTCGCATCATTCATATTTTTGTGACATTGTACCCCCGGAGCGAGGTGTAAACAAAATGGGTGTATATAGTTGATGCAACCCGAGGAAATGGCATGATTTTAGAATTAGTTGATTTTTGATTTATTATGTTAAAACTACAATTATTGTTTACCACCCCCTTTTTTATTATCAAAATATGAACTTAGTCCCTGTTGCTTTTGAAAGAACTTTTAAATGATACATTCTTACTATTCCTACATTCTTGCTCTAATGATAAGAGTTAAATTTTGACCTAGTCCTTGTTAAGGGTGCTTTTTAAGTCCAATGTTCTCAATCATTGCTAAAGGTATACGGAGAGAGAAAAATCCTAGTTTAAGGGTATGCGTTGAGAGAAAAATTCTAGTAAAGGGTATGCGTGGAGAGAAAAATCCTAGTTAAGAGTATAAGTGGAGAGAAAAATCCTAGTTAAGGGTATACGTGGAGAGAAAAATCCTTGTTAAGGGTATGCGTGGAGAGAAAAATCCTAGTTAAGGGTATACGTGGAGAGAAAAATCCTAGTTAAGGGTATGCTGGAGAGAAAAAATCCTAGTTAAGAGTATACGTGGAGAGAAAAAAATCCTAGTTAGGGGTATGCGTGGAGAGAAAAATCCTTGTTAAGGGTATGTGTGGAGAGAAAAATCCTAGTTAAGGGTATACGTGAAGAGAAAAATCCTAGTTAAGAGTATACGTGGAGAGAAAAAAATCCTAGTTAGGGGTATGCGTGGAGAGAAAAATCCTTGTTAAGGGTATGTGTGGAGAGAAAAATCCTAGTTAAGGGTATACGTGGAGAGAAAAATCCTTGTTAAGGGTATGCGTGGAGAGAAAAATCCTAGTTAAGGGTATACGTGGAGAGAAAAATCCTAGTTAAGGGTATGCTGGAGAGAAAAAATCCTAGTTAAGAGTATACACTGCCAAAAAAAAAACAAAACAAAACAAAAAAAAAACCAAACGACCTCACGATCTTCTGTGGGTCGAACGTGTACCTACATTTGACTGCATACTAAATGTTGTATCCTCATCGCTCATGTATTCGATGAAATTCTCTTCAAACCCATGTTCTACGTCAATAGGCTTTACATGGAGGACATAACCACCGAAAGGAATCGAATCCTTTAAAGCTATGCTTTTGCCATTGATAATTATTTGCTTTGTTCCATCTTCAACTTTGGTCATGGCAGAGGAATGGATAAGCAACTTGAAAGCACCTTCAAGCGAAGGCAGTACAACAAATGGTTTCACCTCGATATCTGTCCCTAATACATGTATACTAAAATGCAATGGTCCATTTTCTTCGCCATCCTCCTGGATTTTGGTGCTGGCACCTTTATGGTTATTTTGAAGTGCTGGAGGGAGTGTAATCAAAAGCGGAAAAATGTATAACTTTCCTTTTCCTGGAACGTAGCATACCCAGTTTTTACAAAATCTCCCCTTCACACAAGCTGGTCGAATGATATCAAAGAACGTATCTACATAGTTCTTTCGGGTGCCGGCGTTCTTGTCATAGAAGAAGAATCTGGATTTTGTGAAGAGAGTGGTTTGGCATACTGTGGTATGTGATATGTTGGCAAGATCAAGGAAATTATTAAATGCCTCTTTGGATTCTTCTTCTGGCTCTCTGGACGAGCGGTACATTTCTGCATATTCTATAGAAAATTCTACTTTCGTGCAGTACTCTTGCAATCCTTTGACGAATTTTCTAACTTCATCTGTACAATTCCTGCAGGAAGAGTAGTGTGAAAACAAAATTATTTTATAATATTTGTTTATACTAATATTCTTTTTCAAATATTTGTCAAATAAATTCAACACCCTTATTTCTGCATGGATTCTTCTACCGTAACTTTCTGTCCAGGTGGCAACTATTACGGATTTACCCATTCCGCCTCCGTCTGAAAAAATGTAACTGAATTCGAACTCGGTTTCTTCCGCATAGCCACACGCAATGTTTTGAAAATCCATATCCAAAGTGGCCTGATCTAATAACAACAAAACTGCAAACTGCTTACGGCCACGATTCAAATTATATATAACATGTTGCAAAGTTTTAAATGAATTACACATTATGCACTTCGTTTTACTTACACAGCAAGAAGTCTTCCGTCTCACATCCACTCGGTTTGATGGCACTTCTGGTGACCGACTGCATCAGTGAGAGAATATATACTTTTCGTAAGTAATATTCATCCGCTGAGTTGTGTGCCCCAGAGGCAGCCGCGAATTGATGCAACTATCTATCTATCATGCCAGTATTCTTTCTATCGCTCTCTTGTAAAAACACGTAAAACATAACAATTTAACCGATCGGGTATATATTCAGTTCTACACCCTTCGGGGCAGGTGGTTTTTGTGATTTTAAACAGATTAAATAGCGGGATCAACCAGACCTATCTAGTTATAAGGGTAAGGTTATTTTTCTTTTGCTGCTTTAGTAAAAAGGCTTTTTTTCATTCGGTAATACTGACCTGGGTATTCCCCACTGTGGTATTCCCCGCGAACTTTGAACAGTGGTATAAGTGTTCAATTTGAGCGAAATGTGTCTGTAATTAATATTTGTACGTGTATTGTCCTCAGTGGAATATCTTCATTTTTTTCATGTCTTATCTAATCTCTCAGCAGGATGAGTGCTTAAGCTAAAATTTGGCCTGGAAGAAGATACATCAGATAAAATATGGAAACATAAGATTTGGTCGTTCATATCACTGAATTACTTCATTTTGTCAAATTTTGATGCATTGCTCAGGTTATTCCCACTGACCTTTTAACTTCTACCAAAGATCAGTTTTGAAACTGTGGCAAAGTCGCAATACCTGTACAGGTATTGCGACATACATAGTGATATGGTGCAATGATCGGCTACTTCGGTATTTCCCACTGACCTCTTAACCTCTAGCTAGACGACTAGTTTCGACACATTTTTTCAAACAGGTACTGCGACATGTATGGTGGCCCTGAAGTATGTTATCGACAACAGGTCATGTGCGACGTGAATTTCGCGGCGAACTTTGTGTCCCAGTCGCGAAATTTGCGAACCGTGACACGAACTTTGCGTCCCAGTCGCGAATTTCGCATCCGGGGTCATGAATTTCGCATCCTGGGTCATGAATTTCGCGTCACGGGTCATGAATTTCGCGTCACGGTATGTCTGTGGTGGTCCTGAACTTTGTACGCTCGTCAACAGGTCATGTGCGACGTGAATGTCGCGGCCAACTTTGCGCCCCAGTCACGAATTTCGCATCCTGTATCATGAATTTCGCATCCTGGGTCGTGAAATTCATGACCTGGGATGCAAAATTCGCGACTGGGATAGAAAGGTCGCGTCACGGATCATGAATTTCGCATCCCGGATCGTGAATTTCGTATCCCGGGTCGTGAAATTCATGACCCGTGACGCGAAATTCACGACCCACATGACCTGTTATTGTTCCTCCCTAAGGGCCACCATAAATCTCTCTTCACTGCCTTGTGCTACTTGCACGTAGTTGTACATACATTCTGATAATTATGAAAGACTCTCGCTGATATAATTATTGTGAAAAAAAGTTTATTACAGACGTGGGGGTTTTGTACTATGCTAAAGGCTATATGTCAATGAAGTTCTACATCAAAATCACCCGCAAAATAGTGAGCTCTTCCGCTCTAGAAGATGACACCATATAACACGTACGGCAGTTACTCCCTTGATTTTTCGACAGATTTATTGAAAGCATATAGGCGGATCCAGGTTTTGACCAAAGGAGGGGGGGGGGGGGGCTTAATTGCTACCGAGCGGCGCACATGTTTTTTGCGTTTTAGCGGCGGCACCAGAGAATCGTCACAAAAATAATTAGTTACTACGTCGGAAAATCGGGGGGGGGGGGGGGGGGGGGATGACGTTGACATTGGGCCCATTTATCATTCTAAAGAGGGACCCTGTTGAATAGAATTTCTCAAAATAAAGTATTTCTACTGGCAGAGGCGTCGCTAGACTTTTTTCAATGGGAGGGGGGGGGGGGAGTGTAGAGGTCAGATTGCCGACAAACAATGCCACCGCTTACCGACGTCGATAAATCAAACCGTATAAAGTCCACAAGGCATGTTCTATTGTGTGCCTCTATCATATTTTCCTTATTTAGTTCACGTCTCTTTCCGAATGTGTTTGTTTTCCGAAAATATTCTGTATCTAAATATGATACGAGCGAGTGCAGCGAGCGAGGAAAAATATACACTCGCTTTTGTAGAAGTGATATTTCTTCAGCAAATTCATGATGGGCTTTAAGATATCTAAATTATTTATTTGGTCACCTCTCTCGCCTGATTCATTCGTTTTCAAAGACCATCCAGATTTCACGTTTTGTTTCCTCCCCCATTGACAATATGTACAGTAAGGGAGCAGAGTTTTAACAAAAGTGAAATGTGGCCTATTTTCATCAATGATTACTGTTCATTCTACAGTGAGTTTTTTCATGAAAGTTGGGACATATCTTCCTGAAGTCACTAGCTAAGAGGATCTTACGTCAAAGTAAGTATCCAGTGCGGCACGGAGCAGGGACAAAGTGCTAAACTTTCTTCTCATTTTCATAATTTTCTCGTCTCTTTTGCTCATTGAAGCGTAAGGGATCGGGATTTCGATGAAAATCAAATCAGATGAACTCCCCATAAAGACTTATGATGGTTACCCAAATTAAGCAATTGAGTTTTGGTCCATAAGTGAAAAATGAACTTTTCCAGTCCCACGTGCTCACTGAAGCGCGAACTTTCCATGAAAATGCCACGGGATCATTGATACATGTACATCGGTCATATAAACATGCTAAAAATGTTATCAATATGATTTTTAGTGCACAAAAATAAAGCAATAATTACTTGAAAATTTTAATACGGTGATATTTCGTTTTTATTACGTGTTCATTCAACCGTGAATTAATAGGTATCAATGGCAAAAGTTGCAAACACCAGTCCAAAACACGAATTGCTTTGCATTAGATCAAATTTACCGCGCGAAAGATGTCAAAACTGCAGTTTTTGCAATTTTCACCTTGTGCTCACTCAAGCGTGAAATTTGGCCCTCAGGTCATTTGGCATGTTGGGAAGCACATGAAATTCATGGTGCATGCCTACAAATGCTGAAAACTTGAAATGTGTTCCGATATCCTTGACTCAAAGTCATGATATGATACTTGTGAATTTTAAAAAGTGACATTTTTCCTTTAGTACCTGCTCACTCACGCATGACTTGACGGATCAATCTCATTTTCTCACAGAAGTTGGTAAATTAGTGTAGGAGCATTCATGCCAATTCATTTTGCTAAAAACCTCTTCGTTGAAAAGTTACAGCATTTTGTTTAGGGGTGAAGTTACTTTTTTTGTTGTGTTTATTAATATCATACTAGCGAGCGCAGCGAGCGAGAAAAAAAATATATAAACTCTTTTTCATGGTAGAAGTGATAATTCTTCATCCAAATACACGATGGAATTAACTTTGAGATATCTAAATATATACATGTTCATTCGATCACCTCACTTGCTGAATTCGTTTACTTTCCCAAATCCATCTTGTAGGCCTATCTGAATATTATAAGAGCGAGCGTAGCGAGCGAGGAAAAATACATATGATAAAAATGAAAGTTCTTCATTAAAAATCACGATGGGCCTTTAAGATACCTGTTTTGATATATTTGGTCACCTCTCTTACCTAATTTATTTGCTTTCAATTAAGACCATCCTGTATCTAAATATTATACGAGCGAGCGCAGCGAGCGACGAAAAATATATATACTCTTTTTTATGGTAGGTGATAACTCTTCATCAAAATACATGATGGGCCTCGCTTGCCGAATATGTTTGCTTTCCCAAATCCATCTTGTATCTGAATATTATACAAGCGAGGATAGCGAGCGAGGAATATATATATATATATATATATATATATATATTTATTATGGTACAAGTGATAATTCTTCATCAAAAATACATGATGGGTCTAAAGATATCTGAATTATCTATTTGGTCACCTCTCTCGCCTGATTCATTCGCCTTCAAAGACAATCCTAAATCTTAATATCATACGAGCGAGCGCAGCGAGCGAGGAAAAACTGATAAACTCTTTTTCATGGTAGAAGTGATAATGCTTCATCCAAATACACGATGGAATTAACTGTGAGATATCTAACTTTATACATGTACATTCGATCACCGCAATTGCCGAATTCGTTTGCTTTCCCAAATCCATCTTGCAGGCCTATCTGAATATGATAAGAGCGAGCGTAGCGAGCGAGGAAAAATACATATGATAAAAATGAAAGTTCGTCATTAGAATACACGTTGGGCCATTAAGATATCTATTTTGATATATTTAGTCACCTCTGTAACCTAATTTATTTGCTTTCAAAGACAATCCTAAATCTTAATATCATACCAGCGAGCGCAGCGAGCGAGGAAAAAAGATATACTCTTTTTCATGGTATGTGGTAACTATTCATCGAAATACATGAAGGGCCTCGCTCGCCCAATTCGTTTGCTTTCCCAATCCATCTTATATCTGAATATCATACGAGTGAGCGTAGCGAGCGAGGAAAAATATACTTTTTTATGATAGAAGTGATAATTCTTCATCAAAATACATGATGGGCATAGAGATATCTAAATTATCTATTTGTCTTCTCTCTAAAAACAAAATAAAAAAATAAAAAGAATTATATATATGTAACGAATGACAATGATTCTGTGCAATCTAAAAGCTTGCGTAACCCTTTTATGCTGAGAAGACTAAGACCATACATAGATGGAGACACACTTGTTTTATATCTTACATCTATTATACAATGATACAATCCTAATGACTATTATAACCATATATGGATGAAACTTGATATACAATGCCTATCAAAGTGATCCAAATACTTCGTAACAAAGCCCTGAGGATTGTTTTGTAGGTTTTACCGGTAAACTTACTTAGGTTTTAAGCTTTTGATTAACCTGTTACCTGATGAATTGTTTCAATAAAATAGAAATATCATATGTAGAATAACTATCATAGTTATATAAAATTACACTACTGATTTCCAACGCTGATTTACAGCTAGCGGCCCACTATCAATCAACTTCTAACTAGTTGTAGCTTCGAATCAAGCAGTGCCGATTACAGTTCTACCCGGAGCCGGTGTTAGAATCAAGCGGCGTCGATTATTCTTGAGGCTTTGAGGCTTTGAGGCTTTGAGACTAGAGTCGACTTCAATCGGTTTCAATTGGACCAATTGACCCATTGAATACCAATTGAAATATAAGACCCATCGAATCAAGTGGTGCCGATTAGTCTTGACCGGAGCCGGTGTTCGAATCAAGCGGCGCCGATTAGTTTCGCTAGCGCCCCCGGTGTTTGAAATCAATCAAGCGGCGCCTATTAGCCTACAGATTTTTATGGAGACCCTGTACATACACCTGCACAACAGT
>CM057160.1:23963328-23975639 GCA_029962745.1 Echinometra lucunter | reverse complement strand
GACAAGTGTCCCATGGACTTCTATTTCTGTTCCACCAACAATAAGTTTCACACCAGCATCATTTTCCAGCAAATTCATTTCTTTAATGAATGGTTTCAAAATAGGGTCAAATCCATATTTTTTTATATCAGCAGTGTATGCAACTGCTAGCAAAAATACACTGTTCATAGAGCAATTGAGTTCTCTGGGAAAGTTTTGAATTGAATAATAGAACATTCCAACCTTGTGAACACCAGTCTTACTTCCCAGTGGATTTACAACTTCAACATCATCGTAGTAGAGTTGTAATCTTAGTGCATTGGGGTGTTCAATGAATATATCATGTTGCTTGAATTGTTCACCATCCCTATATCCTCTAAGGATCCCTTGAGGTGAACGTGTCTCCTTTTCAATTAACCTTCTAACCTGTGGTGTTAATATCAACTTCAGAACTTCAAAAACTTTGACATATTGAAATGTCTCTGTCACAACAGTTTGCAACATTTGACCAGTCTTTCGGTCTAATCGCTGATCAAGTCTTGTCCCAATTGCCATTTCTACAGGTGGCACTAACATCAAGTTATCAATCATGTAGTCATTCTGCTGCTTAACTGTTTCAATCTGGGCAAGTGGGTTTTCAAAAGCTTCAAAATCTGAACACAGACCTTTGACATCATCAGAATTTGTGTCAATGCCATGATTTTCCATTATAGATAGCATACGGTGTTTTAGGGAAGTAAGTGTATGTTCGAACATCAACTTTGTTCCACTTATAACCATCTGTATCGCTGAAAATGGTACTGAAGAAAGAGCTTTCAATTTGATTATCATGGAAAATGCAAGACTTTTCAATGCTTGAAGGTCAAAATTTTCATAATAATCATTTTCGACATTTCTATCATTTTGCAAATCATGGATTTCTTCTTCAGCATCAAAAAATTCATCATCATCATCAGCCAAGTCATTCTCTGCCCTAGGAACTACATCTTGATGCCTTTCCTCAGGATGACGAGGGATGTGATCACGCTTGATGTGCTTTAGCAAGGAATTCATCAATGTAAATGCCTTTAAACAGCCATCCTGTGCACATATTAGTCTTTCAGTTTTGCCATTAATTGCATGCTGTACCTTTAGATGGAGAGCAAATCCTCTTAAGCCATTAACATGTATCATCCCTTCACAACGGAAGCACATAAATTCCATTTTCAGATCGTGGATGTTCAAGTATCCAAAAGCTAACTTAAGATGTACTGTATGAAGTATCTGTAACAATTAAAAAATACAAAACCATACGCGATGTAAAAATGGGGATTTTCTAGTTTGACTAAAACTGTTTTTTCATAGTTTTATCCACAGGCGTCAACCCAAATGAATGATAAACGACAGAGAACAAGTAATATGAAATCATGCTATATTTTCCGCCTGTTTATACCCCCAACCAATGTTCCTTTTCATGAAAACAAACATTAAGTTCATTTAAGCATTATTCAAGAATGAATGCATGGATTAACTTGAAATTTGGTACACATTACTCTTACTGTATATTCAACTATATCTGAAAAAATCAGTTCATTTAATTCAGGCGTTAGTGAGATAGAAAAATCCTGCAGACGCCCTATCACTAGATCTAGACTAGACTAGGCCCTATACAATTCATGTTCTGCCCCTTTTTTTTTTCTGAAAGTAGGCCTAACCACGATAGTAATACTAATAGTGCATTTAGCAACACTAATTACAGCCCCCTGTGAGGCTGTGTGGCAGAACAGTAGGGTTGGTCCTACTACTACTACTACTAATAGTACTACTCATCGACCACATTTGTTGTCCGCATAATAAAAAATATTTAGAAAATTAAATTTAGATCTACCTAGTAAAACTATAGTTAGATTACACGGTTGAAAAAATGCAGCACTATCAAACCTCGTTGTCTAAACCGAGTCTGGGTTGTATTGTCTATTTGTCAATACGTTACTAGTTGGTTGTTACAATGCTGTTGAAATGTTTTATCCTCAATTTTAATCTAGATCTAATTTACCAGTAAATTTTTGTTATCCACACACACGTATCACTGATCGCGGACCAATGACAACACTTTTGTGTATGCGCTGCGCGCAATATGCAGGGCGTAGTACGCGTTCAGTGTGCGTAAACATAACAGGGTGATGGTCATGGTGGTCGGTTTCATTGAATTAATGGGTGTCATCGATGGGTAGTTGGATTACCATATGCCTAGAACTAGAAGGCTAGGTCTAGTGACACTATGTCTTTATAGAAAATAGATACCTCTATGCAGACCTGCCAACCTCATTTGACCCAAAATCCCATAATTTTGACCTAAAAATCCCATTTTCAGAATAAAAATATCCTATTTTCCTGCTTTGCAACTGTCAAACACTGTATTTCAAGCCTTCAACTCAAGGAATTCAAATCCTATTTTGTCCTGTAGTCTAACTCTAAATGTTGTATTTTCACTGAAAAATCCTACTTAAGAGATTCTAATATAAAAACCCTACTGCTTGGCACCTCGGCTCTGTATAGAGCTAGTAGTAGTAGACCTATGGGGACTGACTATGTGTGCATGGCCGTACGCAGCGGGGGGGGGGGGGGGGGCTGGGGGGGCAGTTGCCCGCCCAGAAATTTTGAAAATGTAATTTTTTTTATTTAAACATTCACAAAAAACACCAAAACTGTGCACCAAATCCTTCAATTTCACTTTCAATTATCTAAAATTGCCTTTTTTTTTTGCTCGGTCGCTTCGCTCCCTTGCTTTCAAATCTTTTCGAAAATTGTTCCGCGTCTTGCCCCCCTAGAAAAAAATTTCTGCGTACGGCCTTGTATGTGTGTGTCCCCGTGAACAAGCGCTCCGGACTGTCGGTGTCGACATTCCAAGACCTAGTACCAATGAGGTCAAAACATAACAGTATTGACCTCATAGGCGGAACAAGCGCATATACGGGGTGGTGCATTTGTGGAAAGTCGGCACTTGCGGTAGCACACAAATGCACACAATGATGACGACAAGGCTTGTCGGCGGGTTGAGTTGTCATGTGTTTTTCTTATTTTTTCATTTCGTTACAAACTTTTTTTCAGTGAAATTAGTTATTGATTATTGCAGTTTAGATCTAGATATCAAGAATTATATTTAAGTTATATATTTTGATAAAATTCATGTGAATTTTGTAAAATAGTGCTTGAAAATCCGACAGCTTTTCTCCACGTTAACGAGGTCCTTATGCCTCCTACAGTAGGTGTCACCGCGATCAGTGCCGGTGCCAAGAGCGCCAGTCCACACCCGTTCGGGCTGCCATAGCAATGCATGCATGCAACGCATTGATTGCACAGTCCAACAAGAGTCGTAGACTGGCGACATCAAAAACAGGAACACAGATTCCAACATAAATTCAACGACGAATCACAATTTAAAAAAAATAAAAATATTCCTGAATTAATATGTAACTTCAAGCATACCTCTTAATATTTCTCTGATGTCTTCTTGCACACCAATTTTGGCCAAGAATTCTTCCATCTCGAAACCGAACCTGCCGCAGTTAGGTACAGCCGCAGTATCAGACGTGAAATTTATGGCGGTAATTTGTCACGTCACGTGATCCCGAAAATCAGATATGATTGGCTAAAGTTTTAAGTCTTTCAAAAAGAATTATTTTCGCGAAACGTCTCCGACAATTTTAAATAAAAACATCGTCGAAATAAGTCTTTAAGACTTAAATAATTCTAAGTCTCACATGAGTTTTAAATTTTAAGTCTCCCAAATTAAGAGAGGAATCGACTTGAAGGGTCATGGTTATCTTCAATTGATTTTTGCGGGCCTAAGTTACGGAGGCCGTGAGCTATGATAGATAAACAGATGACCGTGGAGGCACGAATGATAAAAACTTCCGCTGTCAGGGAAGTGAACTTAATTGTTGGCATTTAAAGTAAACCGTACTAAAGAGGAAAAGGTTAGCGAATGGGTGTTAACCAGATTTCTTATGTTTTCCAATGTGAATGGACAAGGTTCGTTGTCAGAGGGGTCACGATTTGGAGAAGTAAATCGTTTATGTTTATTTGGTAAAGTTTAGCGTTACTAGACTTGGATTTATCCATAGGGTATGTTCTAAAGGCAATGACTGGGGCTCTGGAGATATTGCCAATAATGGATACCCCGGTGGTATGTGGAATGGCTGTAATAGGCGATGATGGATGTTATCGCAATACTTCCGTATTATTACCTTTTTAAATTAATGTTATGGTTATTGACGAGTTAGCCTGTGTGGTGTACAGGATGGTTGTTATACAGCGTTACACGCTGTGGTGATTGCGCCTCCCAAAAGGGCCGGTTTTAGGTATCGTTGGAAACGCTTAGCCTGATTGGTATGCAGGACGGTTTTCAAACGAACGGCGTTTGTAACGTTGTGTAAAGTTGTACGCATACCTTTTGATCCACAATTCAAATTGTAACATTCCCAAGAACGTGTGGCCTGATTTTATACTGATTAATGCTAGATGGTCATTTGCTTCTCATGTCAGATTTCCATATGAGATAATGCATGGATGGATATAGCTAGTAATGGTAGCCTGAATGGTGTTCAGGTGGACTTTATAAGTTACAGGTAGGCACAAGTTGCCTTAATAGAACATGGTATTGCCAATAACGAATCTTATCAAGATGAAAAATAATTTTTTAAAAATAAAATAAAATAAAAAGGTATTGCCAGTATCGAATAGCCCTAGCGGTACACGGGCAGGATGGTTGTTATCAGGCAAGTTTAGGCATAGTGATGACGTCCCAAAATGGGTGGATTTTGTTATTACTAGCTTTATATAGCCTGATGGAGAGGTATGTGGGATTGTTTCATGCGATGTTATAACAAGGCTCCATGATTTCTTGAGATTATACACGTATTATCGCTAATAGCGAGTAGCTTGGTTAAGATACTAGACTGGTTGTGGCAGAACGATTGGATATATAGTCACAACATCCCGTTGGTTGTCAAGTTTAATAAATGACGTGTTGAAGCATGCACTCCCTTTATGGTAAGGGTGCTAAAGGGCGATGAAAATAATGAGAGTTGATCGATCATTGATCGATTCGGAAATCCAGAAAGTTTCAATGGCAGTTTTAAGTGAGTAGGCAGATTTCCGTCTCTGGAAAAATAAATAGATAAATAAATATATATAAATAATGGAAATGATAGTCGATAGAATAGATTCAAAGGAAGGAGGAGGACCTGGTCCATCACTAAATGGACATTAATTTGAATATATGGTGTTAGTAGGCTCGTAATGACACACCTGTATTCGTTGAATTCATTTGATAATATGATAATTTGCCTCCAATTGTTGCAGCGTTAACACAGGCTCTTTAATGTTATATATTGGTAATAATTGTCTACAATTTGTTTGACATTTCCATGGTTACGTTTCATCTATAAAGACAGTGAGTTAATGTACGTCTTGAATTGTGTATAGATGTTTCAAGATGGATGAGTATATATTTATCTATATATTTACTATTCACAACACTGCACATACACTGATATGCTCTGGTAAATGCAGCATCAGAGGCGGTTATAAACAATTTTAGTCCAACCTGTGGAATTGCCCCTACGATAACCGTATAGTATTTTTGAACTGTATATTCTTAACGGAAGAATTGATGAAGAATTTGAGGTAGGCTGTGCTTATATTATATATGTATATATATATATATATATATATATATCAAGAAAGTAGGGTGGAAATAGAATTCATCTTATAAGGAAGCTATAAGGAAGCACCTGTGATTTCTTCACAGCTAAAAGACTAGAGGTAACTTTGTTCAGGCCTCATGAGGGCTTTTTTGCACCGATATAGCCTCCCCACAATGCTTATGAATGTTTAATATTCAGTCTTATCCCTATTCCAGTTTGGGGCGGTTCATTGTGGTGGTCAAAGTAAGGAAAATTGAGTATTGCAAGTTTATGGCATTGTGGCCAGGTTGTGGTTAGGCAATACAGCTTGGAGAAATGTGCACTAATATGAAAGAAAATAGATAGGTACGTAGTGATGAGTATATGAAGGGTTTTCTGCGGTATCCCGGTACATGGGTCCGCAGTGGTTACAAGTTGGCAAATAATAATTTAATTAATAAGTTTCGACCAGTGTCAAGAATTTTACATTGATGTATATACACATTGAAACCGTGTTCTCTGGCGGCGAGCTATTTCATTTGCTCGTTGGCGGAATTTATCAATTTGGGCCTTCATCACACTTTCATATATTAGCAAGGAGTTATATTAGCCTTGATAACACATGTAATTTCAGGAGCCTCGCTCGATGCTACATGCGGGGTAGGCCGGAGTCCTGGACGGAAGTGATGGGGCCGGGTTGTGAAGATGTTTGCTGGAATCGTTGAGGAGAGTTGGAATGGGTGGTGCACCCGCGTTACATAAGAAACTTCCCCGCCTGATCGGGCATTCTTTGACAGCTAGCAAGGGGGGGGGGGGGGGGGGGGGGGGGCGGCTCGTGGCAATGCAGAGGGGGGCATTCGTTTGCGGGAGGGGGCTTCTAGCAGTGGTTTTAACCCTTCCCTGGCTACACACTTGCATTTCACATATTTTGATTTTATGGTTTATGTATTGGGTGCAAATTTCCTCATTCTTCACATAGATTCCAGCACTAGTTTTGTATTGCTGTATTGATGTTGGTTATCCAAATCTGTGTGTAATACATTTACAATACTGGCGTAAATTCTTGTACTGCCATGGTAAAATGATAAATGATAAAATGATACATGTACCTGAACAGAAGGCAGTGGTTAATGGTAAATAAAAGCCACGAAAATGCGTAATTCGAATTATCTGTCGATTCCTCATTTATCAGGCGTGAATAATAAATTTTAAAGAGTTGCATAACGATTTCAAAATGATTTATACACGCCTGATACCCCGTTTGCGTTTTGTTTTTGGCCTTTGCAGACCGTTATGACGAAACAATAAGACATCTCCCGTAAAGATTTGGCGCCTCCAGGAAAGGCGCGCTTTTTGGTGGCGCGTAATCGAACGCGCGCCACTTTTGCACTCGGAGCGCAAACATACGGTTATGGATGCGCGTGGGAATTGAAATTGTGTCATTCTCTTGTGGCTTTTTGTCGGAGCAAGACCTGTGGATTGGGACAATCAAAAATCCCCACCACCATCCCCAATATCACCGCCTATGTAGTATATTTATCAAGTTTGCAAGCAAAAGTATTTGTACCAGTCTTATGGTTCTGGATGTTCAATGATTATGTTGTGACTCATATGATATTGGTGTTATCTCAAGGATAAGAAAATAGATGCACGTGGAATGTAGGCAATGCCTGGAAGTTATAGCAATAGAATATATCGTGTACAATGGGAAATCACCTTAAAGATACTTGAAATACAGCATGTTAACAAGTTAGAAGTTAATATAGCTGAGAAAGATTAATTGTCCCAGCTCCTTTATGCCATAACGATTTTGTTGGTTACGTATGTTTTTGACCAGACATAGTGACATTCTCGATGTGACAAGGTAATTTGATGGTACCAAGAACCTAGTTATTAATCGAATTTCCATGGCTTATCCAGTGTGCTTTAAAGCATTCTGTGGTAATGGTTTATGTATTTATTTGAAAAGATGCAGAAGAATTCTCGGATGAGAAGCAAAATGCTTGATCGCACTGAGTATGTGCGTTTCAAGAGTGGCTTCGCAGTCGTGGGCCGTGAGGGAATTTTGTTCCTTTGGGTTTTCGCCCTCACCTCATCCGATGGGAGGTCATGGGGTGACCTCGAAGGGGAGGAGGGATGCCTATACGTGCATTGGGTACATTTTATGCAATGACGTGTCGTAATTGGTTCATGGTATATGAATGAAGATTTGAACTAGAACCAGGTTGGTGAACTGGCCGGAATTTATCAATTTGGGCCTTCATCACACTTGCATATATTAGCAAGGAGTTATATTAGCATTGGTAACACATGTAATTTCAGGAGCCTCGCCCGATGCTACATGCGGGGAGGCCGGAGTCCTGGACGGAAGTGATGGGTCCGGGTTGTGAAGATGTTTGCTGGAATCGTTGAGGAGAGTTGGAATGGGTGGTGCACCCGGGTTACATAAGAAACTTCCCCGCCTGATCGGGCACTCTTTGACGGCTAGCAAGGGGGGCTCGTGGCAATGCAGGGGGGCATTCGCTTGCGGGAGGGGGCTTCTAGCCGTGGTTTTAACCCTTCCCTGGCTACACACTTGCGTTTCACATATTTTGATGTTATGGTTTATGTATGGGGTGTAAATTTCCTCATTCTTCACATAGATTCCAGCACTAGTTTTGTATTGCTGTATTGATGTTGGTTATCCAAATCTGTGTGTAATACATTTACAATACTGGCGTAAATTCTTGTACTGCCATAGTAAAATGATAAATGATAAAATGATACATGTACCTGTACAGAAGACAGTGGTTAATGGTAAAGAAAAGCCACGAAAAATGCATAATTCGAATGGTCTGTCGATTCCTCATTTATCAAGCTTGAATAATATTATTATTATTATCATTATTATTATTATTATTATTATTATTATTATTGTTATCATTACTATTTTTATTATTACTATTATTATCATTATCATTATTACTACTACAACTTTGATATCTCTTGTGGTACGAACTTTAATCTACATAGCACACACATGTTTTGGTAAGTTTTGTGCAAAGGCCATTAACATTATGGCTCCATGACTGTTCATTATCTAGACAAAACAAACAAAATGCACTTCAAAGGAATTTTCATATGCTTCACAAAAAGAAAAAGATATATATATTGTGATCAGGTAACATATACAACAGCTTTGGCAACTCTCGTGGAAATAAATACATGTGAGACAATTGAGAGAATAATAGCGTAGCATGAATCAAAGTTCCCCAGAGCTGAGGACCGGAAAATAATATACCTTGTACACGCCACGACTTCATTGTTATTCAAAATCATACCCAAAACGGTTTTGAAAATGGCATTCAGTGATAGATATATTGATAATAACATCTTATATTTCAAAACCTTTATAGTCATGGATGTTTATTCATACTTTTGAACATCTCAATACAACACATACATCGAAATTCAACAATTCATCAAATCCACTGTCACATGGGTGGACTTAAATAAAATTCCAGATAAAACTCAGCTTGTACCAGTCAAAATAGATTTACAATTTATTTCAGTATACGAAAAACCCTCGAATATCAAAACATCTCTCTTCGAAATTCAGTATTGTCAAACAAACCAAAAAAAAAAATGTTTCAACACTTCGAAAACGACAAAGTATACTACCTCAAATTATTACTGTTTCACAACCATGAAATTCAATATGACAAATAGGCAAAGGATCCTGCATTGATCCAATGCACCATATTCAGTTCCAACTCTGACCTTGTCTCTATACCTATAAATACTTCAACTTATCCCTGAAAAGATCCTGTATTGATCTAATCACAGTTAAATCAATTCAATGTTCCAATGTATCACACTATCACCTCCAATAACCTCCAAAAATATTAATTAAACCCTTGTTTCATTTTCGTACGCAATCACAACTCTTCTAAACATTCCTATGAAAGGACCCTGTACTGATCCACCTTCATTTTCACTTAATATCTCTCAATTACTGAATTTACTGATCACATTTCAAAAAAATATTCAAATATCTGAATTTCAACTTTTCCCCAACTAACCTCTGACTATCTCTTTAAGTCTCTATTTACACATCTCCAGCTCAAGACTACATCTGAAATCATAAAATCTTACAATGATGCAAAAATTTAAATAACAACCTTTCACTATCAACTGTTCCCTCATCTTCAAAATGTTTTGTCTGTATCTCTGAATCCAACAGTCAATCTGCAAGACTTCCAACAAAAAAAAACCAAGTTCACATCTTGAAATAAAAATATTCTTCTGCTTTCCCTCTCACTGTTCTTTACGACAACTTATCTCGTAATCGTTGGCCAAAAAATCTCCATCAAAGACGTCAGCCTAAAGCAATAATATTCACCGACCTTCGTAGGAACAAAATAGCCAAATCTTCAAAACGGCCCGACCTTGGAAAATGTTCCGATCCTGGAATTATCCCGATCTTGGAAATTATCCCGATCTTGGAACGTATCCCAATCTTGGAACCATCGATGGCTTCTACAATTCAGGTATAAAAATATCAGTATGAATTCTGCCTAATCTGGCCTCATACAGGTACATAAAGCTTCAGCCAATATCAGTGAAATAAGGCTGCTTTTGGTTCAAAGTTGAAAATCAAATGAAATCAAGATGGCGACTAAAATGGCGACTGCCTCAAACTGCACATGTGTGCTCCACAAAGTCTAAAAGATGATCTGCCCAGAAAACTACTGGAAAACTACTGGTATATCCTCCCAATTTTACACTTTCCCAAAAGTATCTCAAGCAGCTGTTAAAAAGCAAAGGCTCACTGAGCTCAACTAAAAAGACCTATTCAAGTTTACTACCCTGCACACAACATACAATAGATATGTAAATCAACTCAAGTCAGACATCGATGGCAAAAGGAATCTCTCACACTCTTCTCCTCACACACTTCTCATTGCTGCATAAAATTTACTTTTTGTCTCTTAGCAACCTGGCTGTGGAGTGAAAATTAGATGAAAGTAAGCAAGCTTTGCTGGGGAAAAATAAATAAAATAAAATAAATGCATTTTCAGTGTGACATCCACAAAGTTTGGATCTCACAGTTTAGAACCGATTTTATCTATTTATTTTATGTTTTTGTACATATCATGCAAATACACCTTGTAGATCTGTATTTCGGTGAACTTGTTTGCCTCCTGCCATATTTAGAACGCGGACAGAAAGCGCATACACTGTAAAAAGTCTTAACACTTTTATAAACGCTTTTCTGTAACACTTTATAAACACTTAAACACGTTTAAATGGAAATCATAAACACTACTAATTAGAAGTTATCATTATCGCCTGTATCCCCGTTTATTTTTTGAACTCTTCATAAACACTCAAACATGTTTACATACACACTAAAACACGTTTAATATGAATATTTTGGAACACTTTGACACGTTTAGACACGTTTAATATGGAATCATGTGTTCCTAACTTATCGTCTATAAACATCTAAACACACATCTCAACGTGTTTAAGTGTTTATGAAGTGTTCAAGATTCCCAATTAAACATATAGGATAAACGTGTCTAAGTATTTATGAAGTGTTCCAAAACTAAACAGGGACTTTTGATATCATACAGGCGATAATGATTACTTCTAATTAGTAGTGTTTATGATTTCCATTTAAACGTGTTTAAATGTTTATAAAGTGTTACAGAAAAGCGTTTATAAAAGTATTAAGACTTTTTACAGTGTAGCTGGGATTTCAACACGAAAAGACACGTCGATATAATATGAGTCGGACTCTAGATCTACCTGTCTGCTGGGAAAAGTTCATGAGTATGATTTGGATAATTTGATGGGGTTTGGGGCAACTTTTTGACATAGACAAAACTCGGTCTTATAGAAACTAGGCAAATATCTGCCAGAAGTGACATCGGGATGCCTTCATGCACTATGAAGTGCAATAACCTTCAAAAAGAAAGAATAAGCCGTTAACTACTGAATAAGCCGTTAACTACTGAATTCTTTTTAATATTCACACAGGTTTCACACAGTGGTGTCCCTCAAGGATCTGTCTTGGGCCCTCTCTTGTTCCTTATATATGTCAATGATATTATCAAATCTTCTTCTCTTCTCAAGTTTTCCCTATTTGCCGACGATACTTGTGCACTTATGAGTAACAGTAACATAAACACACTTGTCTTGTCGGTAAACAGGGAAATAGCAAAAGTCTCTACCTGGTTCAAAGCCAATAAATTATCTCTGAACATAGCCAAAACTAACTATATTATATTTAGATCAAGGAACAAGAGAGTGCCCAATGACTTATCACATATTAAAATTGATAATCTTGTAATTTCTAAATTGAAGAATATAAAGTTTCTTGGGGTTACTTTTAATGAGACCATGGATTGGAGCATACACATATCAGAAATTTGTAAATCTTTATCTAAATATGTTTGTATCTTATATGAATTGAAATTTGTATTACCTACTAATGTTTTATATATTCTTTATAATAGCCTTATCTTGCCACATCTGATTATTGTAACTATTTTGGGGGTAATACTTACAAATCACACCTTCTAAAACTATATATTCTACAGAAAAATCGATCCGACTAATTACAAAATCCCATATGCAAAGTGCAAGTAAACCCCTTTTCAAAAAGAACAATATTTT
>CM057160.1:23945510-23962828 GCA_029962745.1 Echinometra lucunter | reverse complement strand
GGCACAACTAAAAATAAGCAGAACTTTGACGAAAGGGGGCGCTGTCCAAAGAGACAAACAGACAAAACAGAGTTTTCGAGTCCAGTGTCAAAATGTTGGACTCGGGCCCGTACACAGAAATTGTTTCCGGGAGGGGGGGGGGGGGGGCGGCAAGAATGCGTAAAATGTTTGAAGAAGTACGAAAGCGAGGGAGCAAAGCAACCGAGTTAGTCATGAGGGCATATCTACATATTTTAAATTGAAATTGAAGGATGTGGTGCACACTTTTGTCGGAATTTTGGAAAATTTTCAGTAAAAAATGTAAGTCTTGAAAATATTGGGGGGGGGGTGGGCAACTGCACCCCCAGCCCCCCCCCCCCCCCCCCCCCCCGATGCGTACGGCCATGGAACTTGGACTGCCATGCGCCGCGGGACGTTTTGGGGGAGGGGCCCGGGAGCTGACGCCCAAAAATGTGGAGTCTGATGGCTGTTAATGTAGGGCTCCTGGCGGAGGTTCAGGGAGACCTTAGGGTTTTGTGAGCTCATGGAATGAGCAATTACAATTTACATAATTTTATTAAGTTTTTACAATTAATAGTTGTTTTTCAAACCGAAATTCCCACCCCCCCCCCCCCCCCCCCGCTTCCGCGGTCCCTGGAGATACTAGTAGATCCCGAATCAGATATTTCCTTAATACAACCATCAGTAATTGTTTCCGCGGATGGCGCCTTCTTCTCCTCCTCTTTTGTTTTTGTTTTTGTTTTGTTTTTATTTTTTATTTTTTGTTTGTTTGATCACTTGAAAAAAATCATGGGGGTGGGGTGCGGCCATTCCTCCCCCTGTAGCACCACCCCTTGTCGGTATTAAAGGCTATAAAAAAGAATAAACGGTTACACTGGCTTTATAGTTACGGGTATTCTTCTCCTTTTTCGTCTTCTGTTATAAATTATTGTTATCATCATCATCATCATCATCATAATCACCATCATTATTATTATCATCACTATTATCATTATTATCATTATCATTACTATTATTATCATTAGTATTAATATTATCATTATCATTTTCATTATCATCATCACTAGTATAATTATTCTTATTATCATCATCATCGTTAGCATCAACCGATGTGTTGGCTCAGTAGGTAGAGCGTCCGCCTCACAATCGGGAGGTCGCGGGTTCGAACCCCGGCCGCGTCATACCAAAAGACGTTAAAAGATGGGAGTTGCTGCTACCTTCTTTGGCGTTCAAGAATTGAAAAGGATAGAGCAACGTCGATCTGGGGCTGCTCAGTGGCTGCCGGGCCCACGATCAATTGGGCAAAAAAGAATTTCCTTTCTCGGACAATAGATTTGGAGATCATCATCCTCCTCCTCCTCCTCTTCATCATAATGTAAATACTGTAATTCTTTTATCATTGTCATCACATGCAACCGTGATGGTGCCAGGCAAAAATGTCAGAGTTAAACACGTCAGTTGAAATGACAAAGGTTTATTTGTTAAAGTAAAATTCTGATAATTTTACAGTGGCATATCTATGGGGGCAGGAGGGCAAGTACCTCGGGTGGCACTTTGAGGGGGGCGCAAAACACGCACAAAAGAAAAAGAAAAAAAAAAGAAGAAAATGAAGAAAAAAATGAAAGGATTTCGCCACCCCCCCCCCCATTCGCAGGATAATGCATTAGACATAGAATTTTGGAGGGTTTAAAGTGCACTAATTTTTAAAGTTTGGCCGCTTTGCTCCCTTGCATGATCATCTCATCTAAGAACCTCATAATTTCGCGCCCCTGTAATAATTCTTAAACAAACTTTTTAAAGGGGGCTCAGAAATTTAAAGATAATGATGCAATTGTCGATGTTTAGCTCGCTGTTATGTAAGTTTCATCTGCCTCTTGCCAAATATTACTTCTCCAGAGCGTAGCATCTGCAAAGGTTAAACATTTGGAAGAAATCTAACATCTAATAAGGGCCCTAAGTAAATTCAATAAAATTACTTACCACACGGCCATGAGGGCATTCTTAACAGATTTATTACATTTTGCTGGATAATGATTGCGGCGCGCATCCTCCTTGGCAACGTTTTGGCAACTGCCAACGGAAATCTATCTTCTCTGGGTGTGGTTATTTTCCTCCACTCTTTTCTGGATACCTTATTGGCATTATTTCCTTGCAAAAATGTATACAAACTCTGTAAAAAGGTTGGGGAGAAATATAAATGAGTATCATGATTTCGTTCACTGATATACACTCACCCTTATGGCGATTTGTTTCCTTTGGTCTTTTATCTTCTCCATGGATGTCGATTTGTGTTCGTGGTTGGGGGATGACTGATGCCGAATATCCTCGATGAGGGAGCAAAGCGACCAAGCGGGTGGGGTTCAAACGTGAAAGATCGACTAAGCAAAGTCTAATTCTCAGTCTAATCTACCGTCCCAATTAACCACAAAAGAATTGTTTTCAAACTATATCGCAGAGGTATATAGACCCTCATTACTTGACTGGAATGTTAAGGGGCCTCGGTTTTTTGTTTGTTTGTTTGTTTGTTTTTCTTTCTTTCTTTTAGTTGACACTTCTTTTTAGAGTATGAGCCACCCTGTTTCTTATCCTACAAGACAGTCCAATTTGTTACATCTCCCACTGACCAGAACACTTACTACTCAAAAGACATTTATATACACAGGACCACAGTTGTGGAACTCTTTGAATAATTCTATTAAAACAGCCCCCACTATTTTTTCATTCAAACGTAAACTTAAAAAGTTCCTTTTAGATATATACGACTGTTAGTTGTCAGCATGAATAGGGAATGCATATTTTCAACACATATTTGTTAATGAAAATAACACTATGATCATCAAAAGATCAGATGAGGGTGTGATGCGGTGGGGTACCAGGGTTTCACTCCCACAGTGGCGTAGCTAGGATTTCAATTTAGTGGGGCGGTAATGAGCACGTGAAGCGTGTGAATCATTTACTGAGCGCTTCGCGCGCTCCCTAGGGGGGAGGGTGGGGGGGGGGAGTTTCCCCCACCCGCGCGAAGCGCGGAAGCTCCGACGTTTCTTTGAATTGTTCCTTGTCTGCTTCCGCTCTTACGTTCTCTTATCTTTTTCCTTTTCTCGCTCCCGCTTCTTTTCCTTCTATTAATTTTTTTTCTTTTTTTGTTGGCGTTTTGGAGGGGGTGACCGCCCCCATCGCCCCCCCCCCTTGGCTACGCAAGTGCAATCCCATGGTAAAGGAGCTTTTGCAATATTGATGGTTTGCAACTCTGTAAAAGAACACTATTTGGGACTACAAACTTAAAGCCCGTGTCTAGTTTTGGTAAATCCAAGAATATTCATTATCAAAGTTTGAATCCATTGTCAGATAAACAGATAAAACCAAGTTTTATATCATAAAACACATTAGTATTGATATTATGCGTGTTTTCTGCCTTGCTATGCATGGTATTTGGGAAATTGTGAAAAGGGAGTCTAGGGAGAAGTAATGAAATTCGCGTGATATCACTAATATAAAATTGAAAATAAACCATGGTTGAAATTTATTTTTTCGGGGGGGGGGGGGGCTGTAGCGGATTTTCAACTGCATGCAATGCACATTTTCAATTGCCAAGCTCTCAGTTATCAAAAGCAGTGTCTCATTTCCCTGTTAGAATGGTGTGAAATATGGGCACGTGTGAAGACATTAAATTCTCAATAATTTGAGAAATAATTGCAATGCAATTATGTTCATTCTTTATGGGACGTCGTCTGCTTGGGCAGGATGGGTGCCTTCTGTGACGTCATTAAAGCATCGTTATTTTTCTTGCAACTCATTCGTATATATCTCAGATGCTGGGAAATGGTTTTATTTGTTTACCCAGTTGTTGTGTGTCCGGACAGGTTGTATATCCGGACAGTTGATTTCTTTCCTCTTTTTTCTCTTTTTCTTTGTATAAATTTTGTTGTTTTTTTAGGATTATAGGAAGCTATGAAATTTTCATGATTTTAATGGTGAATTATTGGGGGGGGGGGGATGATTGTACAGGCCATCCCCTGACCAAAATATTGGGGGGGGGTGATATATCCCCATCCCCCCCCCCCCCCCCCCCCCCCCCCCCCGGATCGACACTCATGATAGGAAGTTGACGTAAAACTGGTATAGGTACGATTGCTATCTGTGAGCTTTCCAGATTCTAGTGATACATTATTTGCCATATCTGTGATTTTTTTAAAATAGACTTCTGTCTGTGTG
Organism: Echinometra lucunter; assembly: GCA_029962745.1. NCBI lineage: Eukaryota > Metazoa > Echinodermata > Echinoidea > Camarodonta > Echinometridae > Echinometra > Echinometra lucunter. Next base: position 23,958,616 of record CM057160.1, on the reverse strand, counting down.
AATTGATTAAAGTAAAACTTGACAGTTCGGTGTCTATAAAGGTTAACAGTGTTGATTAGCATTGCACCATTAGCACCATGGGAAATTCAGACGAGTGTAGCGAAGACCTCATCAAGCAATAGACTCTATATTAATTGTTGATTTATACACGGAGCCCTCTTTAGGAGTGATTGCTAATTACCAGCGCCTGAATGCCGAGACTAGTATTTTTGTTTTGCCTGTATGTCGAGTGCGATTTCACAGATTTGGGAGCCAGAGAATCAACTTATTTATTCCTGTTATTAACCCCTGAATTCTTTGGATTTCCCCGAATATTTGAGGTGATTTATTCTTCTTACTTAGATTAAAAAAAGAAATAATAATTAGAATTTGGGTTTTTGTTTCTAAGACTAAGGATAATTCACAATGTAAATGTACTGTAGATCTACAGTGTTGTTTTCGAACAGTCCCATACGTTCAGTTTGGCCGGCCGATGGCGATGCTTGATCGTGGGCAGTAAGATTTTTACCTCTTGATCAAGAGTTTCAAGAACTGGAGTCGGCAAACAAGGAGAATAGGGGATGCTAACCCTACCGGACTCCGCCGCGAAACGTCGGAGCCCTACGCTCATCAACTGACAGTGCCGCAAACCGTCCGTTTGGTTCGCTTAGTTTTATTAATATTAGACTAGAGTAGACCCCTCTGCCATGTCTTCTCTAGATCTAGTAGAATAGATCTAACTTTGTTAGATGAGTATATGCTCCTGTGGGCGGCTATCCCCTGTGAGCGGCCGGTGGTGAATAAAAACTAAAAATTAAAAAAATATATTTGATATCCCTTCAAAAATTAACTCCGACAGTCTCAGGTAGGTTCTAGTGCACCAAAAAACATAGACCCCTACTCGGCGAAAGCAGTAGGCATAAATGAGTCCCACTCAACATCATTAGAAATTGACACCATGGCATTAGATCTAGAGTTGGTGCTCCTGTGGGCGGCTGTCCCCTGTGAGCGGCCAGTGGTGAATAAAAACTAAAAATTAAAAAATATTTTTGATATCCCTTCAAAAATTACCTTGGACCACTCAGGGAGCCATTGGTATGCTGAGCTGTGCAAATTTATGTGAAATGCTGCCCTCTATAGTTGGAGATAGAAATCACTAAAATAATCAACAAATTCTTGGAAAATGTTTGCTTTTTACACCCAGTATGATAACATATCCTATTTTCATTCCATTCCTTCAATTGGATCTAAATTATCTTCATCAAATGAATTTTGAGAAATCTTTTTCTGATCACTGCTCTTGTTCCTCTGTCCCAGAAATGTGACAGAGAACACTACTTTCCTATTGTCAGCAATTTCCACTGTACAGGCCTAATTCAGTGCAAGGTTATCTGATGATAACCTGGCATTCGTGCAAGTGACCTTGGACAGGTCTCAGGTAGGTTCTAGTGCACCAGAAAACATACTCAGCGAAAGCAGGAAGCATAATGAGTCTCACTGAATATCATTAGAAGTCGACACCACCAGTCCCTGACTGAAATATGGTAGTTTCTTAACTTTTAAGTTAACCCATTCGTGACAGGAATTATTTAAAGCCTAATTTGATCAGCTTTTATTCTTCAAATTGGCAACACCAACATTTTTTATTTTATTGCTACATTTTTCTTATAAAACGTCATGTATCTGAAATGAATATAAATCGACAGAAATTACGATGAGAAGTCAAAAAGTTTTTCAGCATCAAACAACGAATATTGACGCAACCAAAATGGGCACTGTTTGTGTAGAATTTTTTGCTCTTTCTGCTCATGTATTTGGTATGATTTTTAGGGCTTTGCATCAAAAGATATTAGGCCAAACCGCAAAATGTGGACCCTCTGTCACGAATGGGTTAAGAAACTTTGACATACTTAAGCCAATACTTCAGCTTTATTTGTTCAATTTGATAACTGATTTGATTTTTATTTAAGAGAATGAAGTTCATGGTCCATATTTTGCTGCAGAAATTCTTAATTATACCACCAGAGAAAAAGTTGCATGGGGGTGGCCGCTCACCAGAGCCATTTCTCAAGATGGGTCCTGTGAGCGGCCACCCTATGTAAAACGTGTACAAAATGCAGGTTTTTGTAGGAGATTGTACTCTGCCTTAATTTTTTTGTCACGGCATATGGTAGATCATCACAGTTTTTGACAGATTTTATGGGTTTTTACATAGTATTATTACTTTTTCTAAAGTATTGGTGTGTAAAGCATGAAATTCAGTATTAATTTTGATTACTTCGTCGCAAATATGGCGCTAAATGCTCGCCAAATGATAGGCGGCCGCCCACAGGGGTAGGGGCGGCCGCACACAGGACCCCTAACATCGTTTTGAAAAATGGACACTACTGACCACGTAATTGGTTTGCCCTCTATTCAATTAGCAGGTATTTGGACTCTGAATTGATAGTATTGAACTATGTGTGAGTCTTTAATTAATAAATATAATCAGCAAATTCCCTTTAAGCGGCCGCACACCAGAGCCGGTACTCTAGTCAAGGACAGAAAAATGGCAGTTTCTTAACTTTTAAGTAGGGGCGGCCGCACACAGGACTCCTAACACCATTTTGAAAAATGGACACTACTGACCACATAATTGGTCAATAATTTTAAGTATGCCTTCTATTTAATTAGCAAGTATTTGGACTCTGCATTGATGGTATTGAACTATGTGTGAGTCTTTGATTATAATCAGCAAATTCCCTTTAAGCGGCCACACACCAGAGCCTGTACTCTATGTCTAAAAATAAAAATTTATGCTTATATGGTCTCACCAACTCTTTGGCCAACTAGCAAAACCTCTAAAATCCTCTTTAATTGTTTTGGAAGAAAAAAGACACAATTTCTTGTCCTATGAAAATAATTTGTGTTGTAGCATCGATTTTACAAATTGAAAATCAATGTGTGCATACGCAGAGCAATATGAATATTCGCATTTTATAGCGCGGTTCGTAAAAAATTATTGAATATGCAAGAGGACATCGCGACATGGATTGAGCCGCACATGCACAGCTAGCTAGCACGCTATACACTTTGCATATTCAGTGATACATAAATTCAGCTAGCTACTGTGCATGTGCGGCTAGCTCAATCCATTTCGCGATGTCCTCATGCATATTCATTAATTTTGAAGGAACTGTGCTCTAAAATGTGAATATTCATATTGCTCTGCGCATGCACACATTGATTTTCGATTTGTAAAATGGATGCTACAACACAGATTATTTTCATAGAACAAGAAAATTGTGTCTTTTTTCTTCCAAAACATTTTCAGAAGAGGATTTCAGAGGGTTTGCTAGTTAGCCAAAGAGTTGGTGAGACCATATAAGCACAAATTTTTATTTTTAGACATAATTTAGAGGGGTAAAAATAAGCGAACCAAAATGATGGTTTCCGCCGCTGTCAATAGATGAGCGTAGGGCTCCGCTGCAAAGCGGCGGAGCCCCGTAGGGTTAAGGGGACGCATGCCATTCATACAGCACAAAGATAAGCAGAGACAGCCGAAACTCAAGGTAGGCCTATGACAAGTCAATAATCGAGTTCAAAATGATTCGCAGATGTGTTTTAATCAGGTAGAGTAAGCTGCCTGAAATTCAACCGCTTAGCTTTTCTGCAATATTTATTACGGCTTAACCGATATGGAATTTTGCTGCCGATCCGATCCCCGATTTTTTACATCCTCATTGGCCCTATTCCGATTCCGATACCGATGCAGCGCAGCTAAAGTAGAGATTAGTAAATGCAAAACAACATGGGGTCTAAGTGTGATTGTAACCGCCAAACATTTGTTGTTTGCATCGGTTCCGCATCAGCTCACCATCAAAATATTTACCAATTCCGATGTTTAGCCGATACAGCCAAGAATCGGCAGTCACCGATCTCCGATGCGAATATCGGTTAAGCCCTAATATTTATTCTACTAAACTTTTCATAAAATCATTTCTACATAAATTCATGTCAAATATATCAAACTATTTTTATCACAATGTTATTTTTTTCAAATACATCACACAGTTTTAGAAAATATGAAAAATATATCGCTATGTTTCATGCCCTTAATTCGATATATCCCGGCAATCATTCGACCGGGCGTGCCGCGACATGCGTGCAATGTCAACGCATATGAGGGCCGCTGAAATGCACTGCACCATAAATGGTTGTCCATCGCAGAAGTTCTGGCACTCGTCGGTGCTCCCCTTGCGGTCGAATGAAGGCCAGCAGGGACTTGCATTCAACTTTGTACATGAAGTCACTGCGTCGGCAGATACGGGGGGGGGGGGGGGGGGGGAGGGGGGGCGGTTTGGTTTTTCATTTGTTTTTGCCAATACCACCACACTCGGAGCTTGCGATAAACAAAAAATCTCGCCTCAAAACTGTCAATTTCTTTATTTTTTGCTCTTTTTCTGCGACCATGTTTCATAGCAGTGGATCTACATGTAAGCCCTTGCGTGCTTTGGAAATATGCTGCCGATTTTGCATTTTTGACACCGGAATATGGCTTTTTAGATGGATTTTTGGAAGTGACTAAGGGACTTACTTGTGGTGAGCGACAATGTCTCTGTGTGTAATGAAGTGATTTGTGTGTGTTGTGGTAATAGAGTGTGCTGATTTGTGATATAGGAAAAGAGGTTGGATCACGGCATAGGTCGAATGACGGGCGCTCTACTCTAATTATGTTCTAATAGATCTATATTACACTGTCCTCTGGGCTTTCAGATTTTTGGTTATATGATGAAATCAGTTTGATTTTGGCTAGAAATGTCAAACTCACAAACTTTTCACTCCTGAATCTTGTGCAGATCGTCCCCGCCACCGCTGTCACTGGGCTGCATTTGCTTGCACACAAATGAATACAGCATGTGCGTTCCAGTCTCCTATTCTCCGGGTTTGCCCTGGAGTCACATCTAACTCATTCCCTTTGAACCATTTTTGATGCTGCTTGGAAAATATATGTCAGGAAAAGGAATGTGTGGCGCTTATGCACTTTCGTATCCAAGCCTGATGGAATAAGGCACACAGTCGACACAAAACCATGCTATGCATGCACCAGCAGCGCTTTATTCCGTCAGTCATTGGATATGGATACTAAAGTGCACTAGTGCTGGAATGTGCTTAGCTGGATCTTCCTTGTACATCTGCGGAGCCAGGGGTGCAGGGGGGAGGAGGGTGATTAGCATGGAGGCTCCTGGACCTGGAGAGTAAAAAAAAAAAAATGTCAACACTACTCCCAGGAAGGGCACGCAGTATATAATGCGTGGTGGGTATGTGCCATGGAGAAGACCCCCATTTTTACACTCAAATTTCCTTTCCAAAGCATAGCATTTTTATCTTATTGAGAAAAAGGACAAAGAAGACCGTTCCAAAGCATAGCATTTTTATCTTATTGAGAAAAAGAACAAAGAAAACAGTTCCAAAGCATTGCATTAGCATGGAGGCTCCTGGACCTGGAGAGTAAAAAAAAAAAATGTCAACACTACTCCCAGGAAGGGCACGCAGTATATAATGCGTGATGGGTATGTGCCGTGGAGAAGACCCCCATTTTTACACTCAAATTTCCATTCCAAAGCATAGCATTTTTATCTTATTGAGAAAGAGAACAAAGGAAAACCGTTGCAAAGCATAGCATTTTCTTCTTTTCGATAAAAAAGAAGAAAGAAATCTGTTCCAAAGCTCCGCATGATTTTCGTTTTGCCGTTCCGGCTGTATTGATCCGTTACAATGAGCTGCACTTTTGGTGAAAAGCAGCCTGCAGAGCACTGTCTGACCATCGCCTCTGCACGAGTGCACCCGGCGCCCGTTCCGCCGGGCTAGCTGCATGCACGTATGCCTGTTCCATAGGGATGCATACGCATTCACACGCAGCTGAACCGTTCCGAAGACCCCCATTTTCACAATAAGCCTGTTCCAAAGCCCCCGTTTTTTGTCTCACCCGCGGCACATACCTACCACTTTTGGGGTCGAGCGCCCCCCTCCGCCGAGACACTACTTACTCTCCAAGGGGACCGACATTTTTCCCTATCTCCCTAATGTAGTAGCCATTTCGCCACTTCAAAACAACCCCTTGAAAATCAGTTCCCATGGGCCAATGACACTACCAGCCTTGTAAATATTGGTTGTGCCATAATGAACCCGACTGACACTTGGGAAAATTTTCACTGTTATTTTCACTGTTTATTTGCTTGAAAATCATTATAACCTGCACTAAAAAAAATTAATTCCTTGAAAAATATTTTTCGAATGAAATTCCTTATCGAAATCACGTTCAATCAGAGTAGTACAGGCTAAAAACCCTTGATAAAGACTTGAAGCTACGCTATAATGCAATACATGTATGATGTTCATCTCTACACTCGGGCTCTACATTATCTGAGATCAGTGGTTACGTCCAGTCTCTGTATGCTAGCTAGCCATTCCTATCATAGTAAATACGAGATTTTAGTAAAGAGGAATGTTGTAGATCAAGATCAATTTTCCTTAGGCAACAATACTATCTAGGTAGCTTTTACATACAATCACGATTTGTCGAGTGCGTCTCTTAATCAGTTCTGTTTCTGAGTCTGAGAATTTGATGCAGCGTCGTTTTTGGACGTAGTTTGATGTTTGCATCACGGGGACTTGGTTTTCTTTGTCATTTTCATGTCAGTTTCCTACTTTAAAATCTGCTTTGACCAAACAAGAAAAGAAAATCGACTTGTCAGTGAGGTAATGTAAATATTAAGCCACTGCAGTTTTGCCTCCTCTAAAATCCATCAAAATTGCATGCTATCATCTCAATGCACAATGTTTTATTACGTGCAAGCGGCTAGCTCACCGCAGGTCGTCCATAAGCATACGTCATCATTGGGGACCCGTTTCGCTCGCAGCCACTTCAGGGTTCTCAGAATCAGAGGGACGTTTTAGGAAAACGTGTTTTTAGATAATTTCTTTGAATTTACAGGAGAAATAATGAACACCACTGTCTTCTACATACTTCCCCGTTTCCATCCATATATAATTAATCCTATTCCGTGATTTTCTTTGAATCTCACCTTTAAAGCCATCGGTCCCCTGGTTGCTTACTAATACGTACTTGCCAACTCTACCGATTTAAGCATACATGTAGGCCACAAATCCACCAGGCCCCATACGATTTTCCCCACCCAGCGGCTTTCTGTGGATTTTAGAGACCGTACAGGTCCCTTAATATGATTTTCATTTCTACGGCATGTGTGGTCACGTATTCTACGGTGCCTGGGCGATGCCCAGTGAAAATTGGTGGAATGTAATCGCTAGGCGTCTTTCTACCAATCATAAGGGCGCCGGCCGGGTGCTTTGCAGTAAGCTTCCAGGCTCCGTCCGATGAACAGGTGCCCAGCTGGGGCCCGGCCAGGTGCCGTGTGGTGCACTGTTTGCGTATGTGTATATATTTAATGGTATGAAAGAAGTTTTTGAAATTTAAAAGTTTTTCATTTATTTGTGAAAGAACAGACAATGTAGCTGCATGCATAATTTGTCAAGGTGCAGCAGTGACACATTTCTTTCTCCTGTTTATTCGCCTTCTTTTTGTTATTTTGACTAGTCTTTCAGCTCTCTTACCATATTCCTGCTTCTTTTTTTTTTCCTCACGTATCACCACATAGGGTATCTAAACCTTGTTGTGGGGGGGGGGGGGGAGGGGGGAGGGAGCAATACTTATGAGCAAATGCTGACATGTACACTTTCAATGGGGTAGGAGGGCCAGGCCCCTGGGAACAGAGGTGCTTATCCCCTAAGCCAGCTGTCAGTATTGGGGGGGGGGTACATGTGCCAAACAGATTTACCCACAATAATTCTAGCCTTAAAAAAAAATCCTTTCTCCAGTTGACTTGTGGGGTACTGAGCACTAAAAGCTGGCTTTAGCATAGGGATGGAGAATTTGAGGGCAACTTCATTGTATTTATATCAAATGGGTGGATTCGATGCCGCTGTGAGAGGGCCGCACGGGTAATTTTTGCATCAAACAGAACCCGGACGGCAGGCGCTCAGTGTTGTACATATCGCCCAGGACCCTTGAGGGGCCCGTCAGGGGGCTGCAGGATAGCTGTGTGGCACCCCTGGAGCATCGCAAAGTGCCCACCAATTTTTTTCATGAGAATTCACAGGAAAAATTGTGCGGAGCCCGTCTGGCCACCAGCCGGAGCTCGCACGGGGGCCCCTGGGGTGCCACCATGGGCCTTCTACAGCTTAATGGTCAGATGAAAATGCCAGAAGAATTGGGAGCAGCCAGCTCAGCACTGTGGCGTGGCAGTGGCGCCTGTATGGCTGGTGAAAATGTCCCAGGTGCCCTTGGGAACCGTTTGGAAGCTGGCCAGGGCACCGTATGCAATTAGCCGAAATGTCAGTTTTTACTCGCCGTACGGGCCTTGGATTGGATATGTTAAAGCCCTTTTAGGCGGTAAACTACCGCTTTTCACAGAATTTAGCCACATACCTTACTGTACTAAAAACAACAGAAAATAGTAATAGTAATTTTTTCATTCTTCAATGTTGGTAAATATGCTAAAAAGCATGCATGCTTTCTTAGCAGTTGGGTATGACATGTAAATAACCAAACAACCAACCAACCAAGACTGAAAATCAAAGCGGCATGCAGTCAACATATTAAAGGATATGTTTACATTGCCTTTAAAGGATCTCTATTTGCATCTATGAACTTGGACTGGACACTGTAATCACTTTTTGACCAAAGTTATTTTGATCTGTAGTGATTTAACTTTGCCACTTGGCATCAAAATGGTGTTATTCAAGATTCCTTTTTTTTTGTTGGATTTTCTAGACTTTTTTCAGTGTTCACTGTGGAATTTTTGCTGTTGTGTTGCTGTACCTTTATCAGGATCTTGCTTTAGTAGATGAGTCAGTTACCAAATTTTTATAAAATTTGTACAGACTTTAAAGTGATTACACAATGGTAATTTTTTTTTGGATATATTATCGAGCATAGAATTTTAAGAAGAATAACATTAAAAATTTGATGATTTTCAATCGAAATCAATGCATTTTGGCTAATTTTCTCATAAAAAGTCAAGAGTTCACCAAAAAATTTGAATATGAGGTATGATGTAAAAGCCCAGCTTCGCGCATTGCAGTTGTGCTGCGCGCTAGACTGTACAATGTGTATTAAACCTTGCGCGCATTTTGCTAGAATTGCGTGACAAGGTACCCACTTTGATGTCATTTTGACGTCAAAGTGGGTACCTAGTTGAAACTGGGTCACAGCTGAGGGGTCAAAAATATCCTGAAATCTTACCACATTTGGGGGTTTCCTTGGCAACAGGACTGTAAAAAAAACTTTAGGCAGATGATTTGTGCTAATAAAATCATGCTCCTTTAAATGAACTAACATTGTTTCAGCATTGGGTACCCCCTTTAAAAGAAAATGAAGGCTGATTTAATAGTTCACACATGCTCCCTCCTCTCATTTATTTGAACCACAAGTATCAAGAGCTATTATGACATGATAACTAATTTTAGCTCCGTAGCACGTGGACATGATCACTGCCATGAGATATTTATTCAGTGATAAGAGTGTTCCACTGATGAAGTTCCAAAGTCTGAAGTTTGTCGTGAGACGTGAATGGTATATTTGAATAGTACTATCAATTAGTCTATGTCTCAATTGGAAGAATGCTATGTAACGTAAGATTGAATTGCTATCGATATATACATGTACACATATAATTATATGTGGACTGCTTTCATCATGATGTTTTGTACACTGTACATGTACATGTTGTATGTGAATCAGAGTGAATGGGACTTCAGGGTGATATTCTGAAAATGATGGTACATGTTCATGTACAAATGTATCTTCTGTGCAGGGGGAAAATGATGATGCTAGTTGTCACAACCACTTGAAATTGCATGGATATAAGCACTTTTCATTGGTGCTTGCGCAGATTCAGCCAGCTTTGTGCGACATGAACCAGTGACTTGTCCTCATAGTAATTTGTCATGACACTTCATTGATTTACTAACATGAAAGATAACATGGTTTCCAGAATGACGTAGAATTTCACACAGAGCATGTTTATTGAAGGTAACAGAGGGCTAATAAGCGACCCAAGTTCCGAAGTAGCTTACCCATTACCAGCGATAAACACGACGGCAACTTGATTACCGAACTAGCGTACTGGACTTGAGTTCTGCAAAAAAGGGGGATTTGATTACCCATTGAATGAGATCGGCGACTCAAGTCGTGCCAATAAACACAACGCGACTTTGGTCACATTTCGTTTGGGGACTTCGGACTCCTGTTTCTGGATGAGATAAAAAGTAATAAGCCCGCCAGATTTGACCTTCACTGCTGGGTCGTTTTGCAGCTGGACATGGGCTTGAGGGTTTCGGAACTCGGATCACGACGATAAACACGAGAGACCACCCATCGTGAACACGATTTGTGTTCACGATTCAAGTACCCATTCCTAATTTCTAGAAATCGAGTTCCCTCACGAAACACACCCACAGACTGTACCAAAATGAAGTCTCGAACTCTCAAGTCAGCATGGGCTGTGTATGCTGTAAGCCATGCTATGAGATGTATTCCATATTGATGAAATTAATTCAATCTTTATCTCTGCAAATTTGTAGTTTGATAAAAATGAAACCATGAAAAACAAATTATTTTCTAGAGAAGAAAAATAAATAAATGAAAACTCCCCTGGGTAGAGTTGGTAAGCAACTCCAAACACAGGCCAAATGAACACAAAACAATCACACATGGCAAAAGCATTTCTGTACCATGCACAGGTACACGTATAGAAGCTTTAATGTACAGTAGGCAAAATATGCACACAATTCACGCAGCAAATACCTAGTTTTAGAGACGTAAGAGATGATGGTATTTAAGAAAGATAGGGCTTTTCCTTATCAGTCATCATGGGGTCGATAGGCCCTTATCTATGGGAGTCACTCAACATTTACAATTGAGGGTGTTGGGTAGATTGTCTTGCTACTTGAAAAACAGCCCATTCTTGGTGTAATAGTGCAATCTGAATGTAGCACTTTTCTTGTACTTGTACCTTGGTACCTTTGTAAGGATTGAATGTTCCATTGGATTATTTTGGTGATCAGTCATTACTGCAAATACAAAACCCTCAAATTGAATACTGTCAATATCTGCTTCAAAATCATGGAAATAGAGGAGTATACATGTAGTTTCTCATCAACTGGAGAAGAGTAGGTTTATGTGAGGCATGAAGAACTACTGGATTTGTAATTAAAAGGAATAACTCTGTAAGAATTGGGAGAGTCATTTACACTGTAAAATGTTTTCTCCTGGACATCAGTGGAGTGTCATACGAAATACAGAGTAAGTTCATATTTTATTTCCTGTTACGAAAAGAGACGTATGATAATTATGACAGTTTGAACTTTGAAGTGAAATTCCATTTTCTATTGAAGTCACTTTTTTCACATGTCTTACAAAGCATGAACACTTGAGGAATACAATCAGAGATAAGCAAAATAACGAGATAGAAAACAAAACAAGAAAATATGAGATAACTTGATGAATAATTGAAAGCTAGGCAAATGTTTCACCGTGGTCAAACATGTATACTCAAATTGTGCTAAGATCAAAACATGTATTTCTGGAAATGTGTAAATTACATGTATACCTACATTTACTTCATTGGAGGAGCCTATGCCTTTGATTTATGATGATGCCATATAAAGTGCTGTGGATCATCACCATGGCATCACCATTTTCATTATCACCATCATCACAATCATCATCATCATCACCATCATCATCACCATCATCATCATCATCATCATCATCACCATCATCATCACAATCATCATAATCATCATCCTCATCATACATCAAACATGGATGGTAGATGCTCCATAAGGACCTCACTGTTATTTGGGGTCAAAGGTCATGTATGTAGAGTAAAGGTCACATGAGGTAAAATGTTAAAATTTACCTGCAAATTTCTACTGCGTTAGTTTAAATTTTGAAGCACTAGCCCATTTGTAACTAAACTTGGGTAGTATGTACGTGTAGATGCCTTGCAGGGACCCTCAGTGTTAATATTTGGGGGTCAAAATTCACATTTATGAAGTCAAAGGTCAAATGATGTTACATGCATGTTTCTACTGTGGTTTGTAATTCTTGAACCACAAGCCCATTTGTAACCTAAATTGGATGGTAGATGGCATTATAGTTATTTGTACTTTGCAAGAAAGTAAGATGGAGACTTAAATGAAATGAAATACATGTACATGTACATGTAGGTGAGATGAATTATTACCTTGAAATCATTGAGCCCCCCTTTTTAGTATGGATCATGAGGGATATATGTTTTAGCCCTTAAGCCTTGGAGGCTAAAGTGGGAATAAAGGGTGGTGATACACTTAAATGCATATCTCTTCAAACTGAAGCCCCTAGATTAAAAGAGTTTATACTTTACTCTTTTGTGAGGGTGCATTGGAGTGGCTACAAATGGGCTATTCAGAAGATCCTATTCTGTAAGGGAAAATATTCATGTTTTGTATATTACTGGGAGTAGGGAAAGTCTTCTGACTACTACACCCATTAGTGTATCAAACCACTTGGACTTTAATCAAGTTGGGTTGAACTCTTTCCTTATTATGGGTTTTTTTGCCGGGATCCGAGTTGGGAGTACATAATGGAGCTGAGTGCTTTATACAGGCAAATATATTTTGGAGTGTTTTTGATGCTAGAATCTGTGACGGTTTGGACTTTTCTTTGTATAGGAGGATAAAGTTGTAGTCCTTCACCCTATCTGCTCTTTGTGAAAAGCATGCAGGGCCATTTGTAGTCATAACCTTCTTTTGATTGGTCAACTGGATCTTTTGCAGCAGTTGTTGGAAAGTCATGCATGTATAGTACTTTCGAAGGATGAGTTACATAATTAGTCTCATTGTGTTTATTGTTACAGAAAGGGATTCTGTCATAATGTTCCAACAATTGAACAGAGATTCATGCTGCTGCCTAGACATATTGAAGGCCTACATACTGTACTTTCCTTTTGAATTGCTTTCTTTCCATACCGTGGCACTGTATTCTCCCAAGTGCATTTCTAGAATTTATGCATAAAGCATAC
>CM057160.1:23854828-23945010 GCA_029962745.1 Echinometra lucunter | reverse complement strand
ACGTTTATTTTCACACAAATAATCTGAATGTATGTTCTGTGTTTAGTCAGTGAGCAACACTTTTCAAATGGGCATTGATGTGTGGTCAATACTTGGAAAGTGCAACTGAAATATGAACAAGATGTCCTATGGCTATGGTCTGTCGGAATGGAATTACATGTTTGGATCTATGGTTGTCAGCCAGATGTATGAGCTTGACCTTCTCAAAGCAACCTTGCATTAAACTCTTGGAAAATGTTTTGAATTACAATTGAAGTGTGAACAGGATGTCTTGTGCCTTCTGCTAATCTGTCAGAGTGGAATAATGCATCTTTGGTTGCCAGCCAGAAGTGGGCCGGGGTCTTGATCAACCCTATAGGCCTATGTAACCTTGCTTCAAACTTCAAACCATTTTTTCATTCATTCATTCATTTGTTGTGTAGCCAGATTCTCGGTATTGTGCCAGTGCCAAGCTTCGGATCAATCGCTTATCAGAATTTCAATAATATGTCTGTTCTCTTTGGAAAGTTGACTGGGGGATCACAGTAGATCCTATTGATTTCTGTCACGCCTACTGCACCTAGCTATGCATTTATGCAATCTATTGCTCTGTTTCAGAGTGAGACACCACTTCAACAGTTTGTGATAAGGTGTGTCTGGGATGTGATGTAAAAACTAGTTCTTACTATCTGTTACACGGCTTTTCAAATATATGTTTATTGGATCAAATATGAAGAGACCAGGATTTTACAATGTTTATTTTGTGCGCATCAGAAACTGAGTCAGGACTATGGAGTTGGACAACGTGTACATGTAGTACAAAGGTCTTCAAATTTCATGAATGGATTGATGATGAAATTTAAAAATAGCTGTGAGGAAACATGTGACTTCAAAGCAAGAGGAAATATCTGTATTTTCTGCCCTGAAATGTTCATGTACATGTAAATCTAGGAAGGGTACTGTCTTTTTCTGGACCTTGCAAGGGAAATCAGAACATTGCTGGACAGTGGAGTAGCAGATGCTTGTTGAAGCTTTCACCTGAAGAGTGTCCTAATTTACCTCTTGTAGGAGGTCACTGCTGTCTAAAAAGAGATTGAACTACAGTAGACCACTTAGGTGTGACCATTGTCCACTGATCTGCTTTGGACCGTAGGAATACTTTAGTCCAAAGTCATGGACCATGCATGGAGTTTGACTCTATCTGACCTCCAAACTGACACGTAATCCTACATATTGCCTTCCTTCAGTAGCACTGGAAGAGGTTTATAATTTTAGCATTCTCGAGGTCAGATCAAAGAAGTCCTCCTTTGCTGAGGGATCAATTTTTATCAGACAGTGGGCGTAGAAAATTTGTGTGGGCATCCAATGGTCTGGTAGGGGCTGGTGAAGGGTGTTTCTCTTTTCATCCATCTTTTGGTACTCTTCCTTTTTGAACCTCAATTCCTCCTGTTTTGTGTAAAGCTAGGACACAGGAGAAGCTGTGCTTAAAGCATTGTGCATTCATTCAAGAACTTTCCAACATAAAAACTGCCTACCTTTTTTCTGTCTAGCACCTTATTATGCCTTAAATGTCCTTGGAAAGATCCAGTTGCCTGATTTCACATTTTTAGGAGATCTTCATCTGCGTATAAACCTAGCCTGTTTATTGTTGATATGCACTGCATTCATGCTAGTTAATATAACTGTATTCTGGATAAACTTCATTATACATGGAAATTGCTTCAAGATGAATTTGCAGTGAAATTGCTGTTGGATATTTGTTTATTTAATCGAGTTGGATAACAAGGATTAGCAAGGATTAACCATGAAACAAAGTGAAAGTGCCGCAACTTTGAAGGAAAAAGTCAGGTAGGTGTTTTTCACTTTAATTCTGTATTCGGAAAAGTACTGTACATTGTAATGAGGATTTTTTATTCCACTGCATTTACATGTAAGCTCTTTAGCTAGAATTCAGTTTAGGAAAGATTTCCTTTTGCGAACAGCCAGCCAGATATACTTTATTGTGCTTTACCTCGTCATTCTAAAAGAGGGCAACCTTTTTGATAGGGCCTAACCCTAACCCTAAAAATCTGAAGTATGTTTAGCTTCCCATTTTACACCCCTGGCTATATGTATTTGATGATAATAGTCCACCTATTTGCAAAATTACTAGTAAAACACAATACAGGTATTAATGCATTAATTGCTAAGTGGAATGTATTTGATCGGAATTTTCAGGGGCCTCCCCCTTCTTCAGGGATATAAACATACATCTACAATGCAAGAATCCCTGAAGAAGGAGAGGCCCCGGAAATTCAGATCAAATAAATTCCAGTTGGCAATCAATGCATTACTATTGTGTTATATTCAATAATAATACAGTGTAAATACATCATTTGTAATGCATCATCGATCTACACTGTAGTTACACATGTATTTTTTTTTTTTCATTTTGGATGGCTGTCGAAAAGGAAGTCTTGCCTCAGTGGATACGCATTCACAATTTTAGAACGTAGCTGCCATATTTTAAAGGCATTGGCTAACTTTGTGAGCAGCTGATTTAAAAAATTCTCAAACTAAGATGAAACATGTATATGAGTACTTGTATTTGTACTCAAAAACCCTGAAACCAACCGTAATTTGGAATGAAAAGCTGTAAGTTAGATGCAAACCACGATTTTATTATTTAGCTTTCGTCTCAAGAGGACCGTTTACACGAATTAAAAAATACCGTTACTTGCCCTTGATATGTCAATACACGCAGTGCGGTCTGTTGAGTCATGCACGCATGCGCACTCCTTTCGTTTGGTCTGCGCAACCGACCCTCGTATATTTTTCAATCATTGGTTCACATTTCTAATATTTAAAAATACTTCCCGTGGATTTTATACTCTGAAACTTTCAGACTGGTATTTTTACACTATAACCTTAATGTTTATCCCATTTTCAAGTAACAAAATTAGATTTTTTAAAATCATACCAGTGTTAACCAATGTCTTTTAAGGGAAGCTTAAGATCTGGGAAGAGCTGAAGGAGAAGTTTTCCCAGTCTTTTTAAGTCAGTTTGGAAGAATATACCTCTGAGAAAGATTACTCTTCAAGTGCCCTACATGTATATTCAAATACTGGAAGAAATATCTCCTGTTCAACCTGAACATTCATGCATATTCCCATATACATTTACATGTACCCATTTCTGTGTACAGTGACCGTGCTTTTCAACAAGACTTGAGTTGCTTTTGAATTATTGTGATGATGTCAAAACCTTGGGTTATACACATGTACATCACTTTTTGTCGAGCCACCGAGGTGGAATGAGACTTTACCTTAGTGTCCGTCCGTCCGTCGTCCGTCTGTGACATTTATGAAACTTGAATAACTTTGCGACCATTTGCCTGTTTGTAACCACACTTGGATGGTACATGTAGATCATGCTCTATAGGGGCTACAGTGTTATTTAAGGGTCAAAGTTTATGTATGTAGGTCAAAGGTCAAATGAGGTAAAATGTTAAAATTTACCTGCAAGAAGTGGGATTGGTAACTTGCGAACTACAAGCCCATTTGTAACTTGGATGGTAGATGCCGTACAGGACCACAGTGTTATTTGGGGTCAAAGGTCAAATGAGGTTAACTGTTATGATTTTCCTGCAAGAATGATTGCACATGAACATAGCAAGACACATTATGGCTGTTGCCTTGTTATTTACTACTGTGCACCTTTCCCAGTTACTTTCATATTAAACGGCATGACCGGAACTCAAGTTTATCTTTAAGTTTTTTCCGATATACATGTAATATAGATCGCAAATTGCTCTGAAGGAAAGCAATGAAATACATGTAAGAGGAAAATATAAAATTTGAATAATGTACTTGTACATGCCATTAAACAATGAAAATATGAAACCATTATGAGGACAGTTATTGGGGTTGTAAATTAACTTTACTGCATAAAGGATAAAAAACATGTCTACATGCATAACCATTTAAGTATTACCGCACCAGGAACTGTTTTTTTGATGATGATGCATGGATTGTTCACTATGCTTATTGGAAAACTGTGGATCAGGTTGCAGTCGTTAAGATCATATTGCCTATGTACTCTAGGCATGTGATTGAAATAATGCTGGTATGTACATTTAAAGGTTGCGCTGATCAATTAAGGAGCTTTCACACATGATGCGACAGTGTGGTACCACACTGTGGCACCACACTGTTTCGTCTTCACACATGGTGGGACTTTGTGTCACCATATATGCTAATGAATGCGCATTAACGCATCAACTCTCAATAAGAGAGCATATTGTGAAAACTTGCGCAAGCAATCTCATGGCAACAATTTTTGTGCTAACTTTTTAGAAATTTGATTGATGTGCATTTTTTGTGTATCTAGGCAGCAAAAATAGGTGTGTCCTGCCTCGGCGACATTTTTTTTGGCGCCCTATACCCCATAGGCTTGTTCACAAAAAAGTGTGGTGACACAGTGCGTTACCACACTGTCGAATCATGTGTGAAAGCACCTTTATTGAAAAAAAAATCTTACAAAACGAAACAGAATTTACAATGATCATTCAGATTATATACTTAGGCGTATATAGTAGTACTTGTTACATGTAAACTCTTTTGGTAGAAAAGTTCATAACATACTAGTGAGCAAACAAACCTAAGGCTTATATGCATAATCCTGTCCACATTTTTTGATTCCAATTTGATTCAATTTTTGTTTAAATTAAGTAGTGCCATTATTTTGGGCAGGGTTTTCTTCATTTGTATGATACTTGTGCTGGTTGAAACAACTATTTTGCATCATACGATAAACAGCTGATCAGGCTTACTCTCAGTCCTGGACTTTTCCCTCAAAATGCAATCTGATTACAATAACTTCTGGTTCTTAGCTCAAGATATACATGTACACTGTACCATGGGAAAATGTATTTGACACAACATATGTTGAGTTCACAAAGAGACAAGCTGCACCTTACGAGATAATGGAGAAAATCTGATTTTTTTGTGTACAAAACATGTGGAGAGCTGTCCCCCAAACCTGCCCTTTGTAGCAATATTACCAGTTCGAGGATCGCCATAGAAAGGTTAATTGAAAATTTTCAAACTTTCATAACTTTCTCATTTCTTAAGCGATTTTGATATAACTTTGTTTGAATTACTCCTCTCTATCCTCCCTTTTCAGTAAAACTGACCACTTTCCAGGATATCCTTTTCCTTTAATACAGTCAAAGTCAAAGAAAGACTACACTACATGCATATTTCCCTATGTACATGTATTACATGAAGTTATTTTTAGAATGTCACTGATATGCACAAACTGTCGGCCTATATACACGTAGGCTTATAGTGCTAGTGATGCACATTACATGTTCATGGTTTCTAGCATTGCAAAGAATTTTTTAAAGGTTTAATTTAATCAGCTTTCTCTCTTCAAATCCGCATCAGTTAAATGTTAAAATGTTAAATGTTAAATGATTGGTTAATTTACCTGACTGCTAAGAAAGCAGGTTAGTAAGCAACCAGAGGACCGATGGCTTTAAATCCCCTCCGAAGGACTTGGTAATGAGGATTTAATACCTTACCAAAGGGCATTAGGGCATCCACGTGGTTTCGAACCCAGGTACTCCCGGTTACGAGACCACTACTCTACCACTGAGCCACAGCGCCTCCTTTTTATTTTCCACCTCTACATAGTTTGAAAAATTGAAAATGTATTCAACATAAGTCAATATAAATGAAAACTGCAAAATTGCCTAATTGCACATGAAAACAATGATTATATATTTAACATACATTGTAGCATTGTCATTTTAGAGAATAATGTACATGTATCATGATAAGCAACAATCAAATTGCTTTTATTCGTAAACGTTGCTGTGTACCACATTTGGGAAAAGGCTGAAATTTGTCTACGATTTTATCTACAGCTCTTAGTTTCTACTCATGTACATGTATGTATTGTATATTCTAGAAGATATTTCCAAAGTGTCACTAAAAGAAAATGCTGTACTCTTTATGAGTTAAGTCTGTCTTTTAATGGTAAAATAACTACTTGATACTGATGCACTATTTACGAAATTAGCATATTTGTATACCCAGATGTCACAGGAATACATGTAATTCTACAGAATGCAGCGTAGTTTAACACATAGAAGTGCACTGTCTCCTATTTTCTTGATCAAGAATGCTAGAAATTACACATTATATATGAGTAGATCTAAGCAGAAAAAATATCAAACATGAAGTGACGACCCCCTTGGTAAACCCCTGCTGTAAACCCTTGCAATTTTATTTCCATTGCATATTTTGCATGTCATATGAAGCGGTAAAAGAAAAAAAAATGCCGAGGCAAACATTTGGGGGGCCTCCTGGTGGCAAAAAGGTGTGGACCAATCACATTCTTTCAAATCTGATTAAAATATGACATCACCAACTACATGTATGTGCAGCTTTTGGCAAAAGTCTCCTGTATTTGAGTGTGAACTATTATTTGCTGCCTTGATTTGCATCTCATCCGTAGGTGACGTAGTTTACTGTGCCACATGTGAACACTAAAAAAACTGTAGGAGGTTTTATGCAGGGGTTAGCTGCTCGATATCTGAATGAGTTTACTGTGAACTGTGCAGTGCAGTGATTCACCCCATGTTCAGACTAGGTCCCGCTTACCGGGGACAGTTTGGAGAGGTCTTTTTAGAACCAACCATCCACATATCCTCGAATGTCCCCGGAAAATGGGGACAATCGCAGCTGAATAGATTTCGGCTGTGTCACAATGTCACAATGCCACCACATGATGTGCATTATCACATTTGATAATAGTTAAAAGCAAGGTCGCTCTCCCCTAAAGATTTGTCCCTGGACCCAGTTTGGTGGGACCATCAGTAGTCCCATCAAGTGTCCACATTATGGGATTGCCAGGGAAAGTCCTGGTTAGCGGGACTTTCCCTGGTAACTGGGACCTAGTCTGAACGTGGGATTTGTGAACCTTGTTAATACATGTATGCAGTAGTGAGAGAATCAATAAATGAAAAGTTGTTTACAACTAAAAGTTTGTTGAACTTCACAGTCCATTGAAAAGTTTGTTGACCTCACCAACTAGTCCTCTTTCAAGGTCAGTTTCCTGACTGACTGACTCACTCATGCACTTGCAAGTAGATGTACATAGTCTTAATCTTCAGATTACAGTTTCTACATCTACCATTTTAATTCTACAATATGATAGCCAACACTGCCACATTAAACGTGGTCTGCAAAGGTGAACCCAATTTTCACTCTTTGCCATGACACAAGATGAAAGTCTTAAAGGGGGTACCCAATGCTGAAACAATGTTAGTTCATTTAAAAGAGCATGACTTTATTAGCATAAAATCATCGGCCTAAAGTTTTTTTTAAAGTCCTGTTGCCAAGGAAACCCCCAAATGTGGTAAGATTTCAGGATATTTTTGACCCCTCAGCTTTGGCCCAGTTTCAACTGGGTACCCACTTTGACATCAAAATGACGTCAAAGTGGGTACCTTGTCACGCAATTCTAGCAAAATGCACGCAAGGTATAATACGTATTGTACAGTCTAGCGCGCAGCACAACTGCAATGCGCGAAGCTGGGTACCCACTTTTACGTCTTGACTTTTTATGAGAAAATTAGCCAAAATGCATTGATTTTGATTGAAAATCATCAAATGTTTAATGTTATTCTTCTCAGAATTCTATTCTTGATCATATATCCAAAAAAAAAATTTACCATTGCGTAATCACTTTAAGTAAAACCTCACGCAGGTGATTGTATAGGGAGGAGCTATATGTACATACTGTATACACTGTAGGCCTTGGTCTCTATTCATACTTTTTTTTTTGTTCATTAGACTGTTTTTTGTGGCTGTAAATTAAACCAGCTTGATAGTCACCAGAAAGAGTTAAGGCATGCATGAATACTTGCGGTATTCAAAACTTTGGTTATTCAAACTTTGTGTGTACATGTAATTGCAAAAGTTTCAATTGAAAGCTTGAAATCATGATGTTGATGATGATAATAATAATAATAAGCAGTTCTTAGAGATGCATAATACCATATAAATAGTCTCTATGCGTGTAGAAGAATTATTGTTTTGTATAGGGCTAATACATGTGCTTCTTGAAAAGGTACGGTTTTTAACACAGATTTGAATCTGTTGAAATCAGTTATTGATCTTATATTATGAGGTAGGTTGTTCCACAATTTTGGTACCATTTTCCCAAAAGCTCTATCACCAAAAGTCTTGGACTTTACTCTTATTTCAGAGAGAAGATCCTTTGATTGTGAACAAAGATTTTGACTGGGTTGATATTTCTGAATTAGATCACTGAGGTAAGCAGGGGCATTCCCATTAACGCTCTTAAAAACAAGAGTGAGGACTTTAAACAAAATGCGAGCCTGATTCATAAAGACTCTATTCAGTTATGGAATTGATAAAGACTCTATTCAGTTATGGAATTTTGTGATGTGGTCAGCAAATCACAACTAATGCCTTTTTTTTGAAGTGGAGAATTTTGAAGTGCATCTACTTTGTTTCCAAATGGCCTAGCAGTGCCCCTAGAATCTTGGAATAAGGTATATAAAATGAAATATTACTCATACAATATAATTGAAATAAATGAAATTAACTAAATATGTGCACCTCCAGTATACTAAAAACTTTGATTAAAAAGGTGGGGTTTTTAAGAAGGGTTTTGAATGATTCAGTGGATGGGGCATTTTGAATTTGGGGTTGAAGTTTGTTCCAGAGGGAGGGGGCAGTTTAATATTGGAACTTGTTCTTGATAACAAGTTTTATGAAATGGGGCCCAGGAATGAAAGAAATGACAACTGGAGTACTTGATTCTGTAACACAGCAGTAGAACATAAAATTGCAATAAAGAGTTAATGATTAGCCTTAGATCAAACAGCATTAGCTAACCTTGTTTATAGAGTACTTGTAAATGTAGATTGCTGTAGCCTAAAAAAAAAAGTTTCACTGAAGTGCAGTCTCCAGAAAACAAAATGAAACAAAACAAAACATTGATTGTATTAAATATTTGGTTGGTATTTTGCTTCTGAAAGAGACAGAGAAAGAGAGAGAGAGAGAGGGAGAGAGAGAGAGAGAGAGAGAGAGAGAGAGAGATGGAGAGAGTGTGTGAGAGAGAGAGAGAGAAATATATAGATACTAGATAGGGATGTAGAGCAAACAGAAAAAAAAAACCCTCATGAATATATAACTGATGATATTACTTTAATACCAGTACTTTTTCCAACGTGATTAAACTGATGATCACACGTAAATACAATCCTTTCATGATCTCATCATTAGCTTCTTCTAGCATTCTAGAGTCTGTAAACAATGTCCCTCGCGCTGTCTATTAGTCATCACCATATATATACCTCTCAATAAGCATCGTCCTGCACAGTCAATGAATGTTCATAATTTTTAGTGTGCAGTGCAACATGTTCCCAAATGATCAATAAGGAACTGCAGCTGCAGTAGAGAAAAAAGGGAAAGAGGAGCCTCGTAAGAAATGCTGGTTCTTGTGTGTTTCTTCGTACAAATCTATAACTGCTGGTACAGTACACGGACATTGTATAGCTTTTATTTTTCTGACAAGATCCGTGCACCTAGCTTAAAGCAACTCGTGAATAGCATAAGAAGGAAAGAAGCATCTGTATTGTTCATGTTCATGTACATGTGTCTTGCTATGCTCTTTTTGAGAAATGATTCGAGAAGGGGCATTTAAAAAGGAATTTTAGCCCCCATGGATACCAACCGACAAAATTTGTAAGTGAAGAAAATTATCTTTTTCATATCTTTACTAGCAAGTTGACATTTTTTTGTGTGATTCAGTTTGATATCAGAGTGTAGTTTTTGGGTGTGCATGTATACATGTACATACTATACATTTGTTTTGAAGCTTTGGTTTGAGGGCAGCGCAGAAATCGAAAATTTGCGCAAGCAGATGATTCTGACACCACTTTCTGTAGCATAGGAACCAGCCCAAACAGATTTAGATCTGTAATTGAGTCAATATTAGCTAATTTAGGATATGTCACA
This sequence comes from Echinometra lucunter, assembly GCA_029962745.1. NCBI lineage: Eukaryota > Metazoa > Echinodermata > Echinoidea > Camarodonta > Echinometridae > Echinometra > Echinometra lucunter. The sequence continues at coordinate 23,934,994 of CM057160.1, read as the reverse complement.
TCCCTTATGTATCATGGCTATGATATCAGGGGCTGGACTAGTTTGCAGGCACACTTCATGCTGGATCAGGGAGGTGTTTCATAAAGCTGTTCGTAAAGTTACAAATGACTTTACGAAAGAGTTGGATATGGCTAGCCAAATAGGATTCTCAGTCATTATAAATCGCATCAGCTAAAGGTGAAATAAGTAGACGTAGATTAATATTACTATTGTTTACTAACATTTTCATTGTGAAGTATATTTTTTGCCACGATTTAATTGAGAAGATTATGGAAAATGGAGTCACACCTTGTTCAACTTCAGGAAAAACTTTAAGCATCCCATTTGGCACTTCATATTCAAGTCGTTTGTAAGTTCATGCGTAACTTTATGGACAGCTTTATGAAACAGCCCCCTGTAACTCCCTGTTAACCCATTTGTGACAGGAATTATTTAAAGCCTAATTTGATCAGCTTTTATTCTTCAAATTGGCAACACCAACTTTTTTATTTTATTGTTACATATTTCTTATGAAACATCATGTTTATGAAATGAATATAAATTGACAGAAATTATGATGAAAAGGCAAAAAGTTGCCAATTTGCAGGGGAAAACAGTGATTTTAAACTTTCTATTACATTGCCAATTTAAGGATTTTAATGCTTATTTTCCTTTTAAAAAATTTCAGCATCAAACAACAAATACTGATGCAACCAAAATGGGTACAGTTTGTGTAGAATTTTTTGCTCTTTCTGCTCATGTATTTGGTATGATTTTTAGGGCTTTGCATCAAATGATATTAGGCCAAACCACAAAATGTGGACCTCTGACACGAATGGGTTAAAAGTTTAAAGCTGTAATTTCCATATCGTACATTATTGCATGTATTGTTTCTGAATCAACTTCACACTTTCGTGCACTTTCTTACAAGGAGTAGTTTTGATAAAACAATTCAAAATTGACTTGAAATCTTGCAGTTCACACATCTGCCAGCATTTGCTTATTTTCGTGCAATGATTTCTACAATTGAAAGTTTTCATTTTACCCCATAGTGAATTCTTTCATTCATAATAGCTTTCAATTACAAGATCACCCATTTGCCATAGCCATTGGGTTAGAATTCAGCTTTGGTTGTACAGTCGTCAGTCAATGTTTTGCTTTCTAGGAGCCACAGGTGGTTTGGAGACCAGAGTCTGAGAATGTAGACTACCTGTGCAGGTGGAAGAAAATGATGACATGTCTTTCCGATGATGTCTTGGTGTGTCATCACATCACTGCCATCGTACTTCCTCACAGTATCTAAAAATGTTCTCTCAAGTTAAAAACTTCCTTTTAGAGCAATTTTTTATTAGTTTTCAAGCTCAGACTCTGTTGAATCTTATGTAACATGAAAGTAAAAATGAAGAAAAAAATGAAAATGAAGAGTGACTTGTTGTCAAGTGCTTAAAGAGGGTACCCAATGCTGAAACAATGTTAGTTCATTTAAAAGAGCATGATTTTATTAGCAGAAAATCATCTGCCTAAAGTTTTTTTAAAATTCCTGTTGCCAAGGAAACCCCCAAATGTAGTAAGATTTCAGGATATTTTTGACCCCTCAGCTGTGACCCAGTTTCAACTGGGTACCCACTTTGATGTCAAAATGACGTCAAAGTGGGTACCTTGTCGCGCACTTCTAGCAAAATGCACGCAAGGTATAATACATATTGTACAGTCTAGCGCGCAGCACAACTGCAATGCGCGAAGCTGGGTACCCACTTTTACATCATACCTCATACTCAAATGTTTTGGTCAGCTCATAACTTATGAGAAAATTAGCCAAAATGCATTGATTTCGATTGAAAATCATATTTTTAATGTTATTCATCTCAGAATTCTATTCTCGATGATATATCAAAATTTTATGTACCATTTTGTAATCACTTTAAGAAGCACTCTGGGAATATAAAACAAAACCCTGGTTACAATGAAATACATGTATGTGATCACATGACCTATACACGTATCTCAATTATACTGTAGAAAATGCAGAAAAGTACTTCTGTTGATAAACAAAAAACTTAGTTCATTATGTGTTTTTTTTTTTGTTTTTTTTTTACTTTTCTGGGTTTTGCACAAGTATAGACAGACTTCTAGTCATCTACTATATTTTTGCAAATTCAAGCCGTAAACCCCTGCAGTTCTGCCAACTGAATAGTTTGAGCTTTGAGCATCTCAGATAAACTTCCATCAGGCGATGTGGTCCAGTGGATAAGTGTCTGGACCGTGAAATGCAGGGTGTGGGGTTCAAACCCCTGCCGCAGCACTTATAATCGTTTTTTGGCAAAACATTATTTGCCGCACTCAATCAAAGTGAAGTGTGTATCTGGTAGGATTTACATGTCATTCTTGAGTGCACTGAGGGCTACAGTTGTGGGAGCCAGAACATCAGGGAATAATATCCAGAGTCATTTTGAAGTGCACACTGGTTTAAAGTCATTACACAGTGGTAAATTTTTTTTTGATATGTGATCGAGAATATAATTCTAAGAAGAATAACAAAATTTGATGATTTTCAATCGAAATCAATGCATTCTGGCTAATTTTCTCATGAAAAGTCAAAGTTTTGACCAAAAAATTTGAGTATGAAGTATGACGTAAAAGTGGGTACCCAGCTTCGCGCAGTGCAGTTGTGCTGTGTGCTAGACTGTACAATATGTATTATACCTTGCTCGCATTTTGCTAGAAGTGCGCGACAAGGTACCCACTTTGACATCATTTTGACGTCAAAGTGGGTACCCAGTTGAAACTGGGTCACAGCTGAGGGGTTAAAAATATCCTGAAATCTTACCACATATGGGGGTTTCCTTGGCAACACGACTTTTAAAAAAACTTTAGGCAGATGATTTTCTGCTAATAAAATCATGCTCTTTTAAATGAACTAACATTGTTTCATCATTGGGTACCCCCTTTAAAGACACTGTATCTTAATGTGATGAGGGCTATACAGGAACAGAATATTATTATTGTTATTATCTGCATGAACGAAAGCTAAATTTCTAAATGCAAATGAAAGATAGCAAGGGAAAAAAGGATTCATAGATATGCTGTACAATTATTTATTTGCATTCTCAACTGCAATACATTTTCACCTCATACACGTACATGTATTTGCTTATAAAATGTGTCACTTCAATGTAGAAGACATGCAGGCGCTTCACAGCTGTTTCCAAGCATTTGAAGATCAGGAAAATATGATAAAAAGAGAGAAATATGATAGAAAGTGAAATTTGCTGTTTGCAAAATGAAATGAGGCAGAAAAAAAAACTAAAGAGATATGTATTGTCAAATCTTGTGCATTACTGTTTGATCGAGGATTAGACAATATTTGCATGGATTAGAGATGGATTATTGTTGATCCACGCTGTTACTGATGCCTTTCATGCAACCATGTACTGAACAGCAGTCAGCACTGAGTTTATTCCTTGTGTTAGTAAATTGTAACTCTGGAACAGCTGTTCAAATACACATATCGCACTGCATAATATTGTCCATATCTGTACTTTGTATGTAGGAACATTCACTGATCAGTACACTGTTTTGTTGGTAGCCTTTCAAGTGGCTATTTGGAGTATGATTTTGAGTACAAGGTATATAGTATGATAGGCAGCATTTTAAAGTGCATAGTGTGTAGATTTTAAACAAAGATGACAAAATAATTGTATATTGAACCTAAGATCATTATTTTGACCCCCCCCCCCCCCCCATTTTTTTCTTTTTCTGAGGAGGTAATGAAGGTGAATGTACTGCAATCAACGAAAGGGTACTACGAACCGTTGCCAGGTCTGCCTAGGATCAGTCACTGTGGAAACATGTAGTGGGGTCAGTCCAATGGACATTTCTTCCTACCAGGCTGTTTGTAAAGCAACCAAGTAGTCCCCTAGAAACAATAGTAGCACTTGTGTAATTTATTCATCAAGTGAGGATATGTGCTGTATTGTCATCTCTGTTTTTATGTTCATACAGAAAGGGAGTGATCATCATCAACAGGGTGTGGAGACCCTTCTGAAGGTCAGCGTTGAACCCTTCGTGGTCGGTCAATCCAGTGGACATCATGCTCTACCAGACTTATGATCAGAATACTGCATTCTATTATCAAAATGGTGCAAAAATACACTTTTCAAAGGGTGTATTTGTTCACCAAGAGTAACAAATGTGATATAACTTTAACTCTTAACATGCCATCCACACTACCAGCCCAATGCCATAGTGCTAATCCCATGCTAATGTCCTGTGCCAGCCACAAAACCCCCCTGTGCCACATTAATTTGGAGAGTGCAAGTCTTAATTTACTCTGAAAAACGCTATGTAACGATGTAGTCGAAGCAAGCCAAAGTAAAACAACTGAGCACGCTGAATACAATAACAATAGGCTTCGGAGCGTGAACGCAATAATCACAGTACAATAGGCATTACAATTGTGTGTGTACTTCTGCACGAAAATGTGTTCGTGGCACGCGAGCGGATGAGCGATTGTGTGTACGTGGCAAGCGAACGGAAACTCATTTGTGTGTGTGTGGCACGCCAGCGCATGCACGAATACGTGTTTCCGGCACGTTAAGAGTTAATGGAATTTCATCTTTGGTCATATCTTTACGCAGGAAGGGAGTGACTGCAATCAACAAGGGGGTCAAGAACCTTCCCAAGGTCACCTTAGGACCCATCACCGTTGGTCAGTCCAATGGACAGCACTCTCTACCAGATTCCATGAACATGGACGAGAGTGAGTTGCTGTCGGAGCCCAAGTACCGGGCCTATGTCACCGCCGTGGAAAAGGCCCTCAAGGCCTTCGAGTACTCCAGTGAATGGGCGGATCTTATCTCGGCATTGGGAAAACTAAACAAGGTAACATTGTGATAGATTTACGTGTACATATACGTGTCATGAAAACCTAAAGTTTTGATAGATGCATTTTAATGGATATATGCGTACATGTACATGTATGTGTCATGAAAACCCAAAGACACATGATAACGTAGCAAATATTTGCTACTTTTGAAAGTTACAGAATGTTTATATCTTGTACTCTTTGCTGTGTAAATATTTACAAGTATTTATACTGGAGCAGGAAACTGTTAATAACATTCCTCACAAATCAACTTTCACTTTTTATTATGTGCTTTTTCCAGAGTGAGTGAAATAATTGTGTGAGACATTCCGGTTCAATTCACTTTTTTTAGTTTGATTCCATCTTTAACGATTTATACAACATAGTGAATAAAAAATGAGATTCACTATGAAATAATATATACATGTATGTGAAATTAATGGAATTAAAGTGGGTAAAGTTGTAAAAGAGAAAAAAACAAAAGGTCTTGTCAAAACATCTTCACAAATAACACAGGAGTGAGTTTAAAGGGTAAGTCCACCCTAGAAATTTTATTGTTTCAATAATAGGAGATAAAATTTGAACAGCAGTTTAAAAAAGAAATGAGGAAAATCGGCCAAAGAATAAGAAAATTACACTCATTTACATTTTCTAGTAAACTACTCTCGGCTCTGCAAATTGGCAACACTGACGACATCACATGCAAGCAGGTCTCCATTCACTTTATGCATGAAATTTCACATTTTCTCAGTTTTCTTACCCTATAGTCAATGTATGTTCAGAAGAAATGCTTTTTACATAATCACACTTTGACTATCGGGTAATAAAAATGTGTAACTTCCAAGAAAATTGAGAAAATGTGAAATTTCATGTACAAAGTGAATGGAGACCTGCTCGCATATGATGTCATCAGTGTTGCCAATTTGCAGAGCCGAGAGTAGTTTACTAGAAAATGTAAATGAGAGTAATTTTCTTATTCTTTGACCGATGTTGCTCATTTCTTTTTTAAAATACTGTTCAAATTTATCTCCTTTTATTGAAATAGTGAAACTTCTAGGGTGGACTTTCCCTTTAAATATGGATGGTGGAGAACAAATGATGAATTGTAGCTTGTATCAAATCAAACCCAAAATACAACATAATAAGAGGGGAAAGAGGATGAATCTAGCAAAGGAGAGGAAAGAAGAGAAAAGGAAAAATGAAAGGAAGAGAGCCAGATCAGTGTACTCATTGATAATCACATGTCATTACAAACAGTTCAAGATTGTACTTTAAGGTGTTATAAAAAAGAAATTACATGAAGCCTAGTTTCCAGTGACTTCCTTCATGTTCTACATGGTACATGTATAAAGTTAAACATACTTTAATTACTCCAAAGTGTCAAATATTGTAAAAACTAAAAGTGTTATTTGCACTCATAGGTACTCTATCTTATTTTATATATTTTCTTTGATAACTGCAGAGTACATGTACATGTAGAACCATGTCAAAACTCAAATGTTTTAAATAAACAAAGGAAATCATAAAATCACGTAAGGCTCACCCATAACCCACCGGTGCTTCTTGGACTTTCCCTTTGTATCGAAGTGCAGGCCAACATACACAGGTCTGCAATGTACATCTGTACATTTGATACTTGCATTGACTTGGGACCTTCTTACTAGTGCTTCTTTAACTTCAGTAAATTTTCTATGACCGGAATTTGGAAATACATGTATGATGAACAACTATATTTGATCATACCAATTTGGATTTTGTTGTCCTGTGCAGGTCCTCCAAACAAACTCCCGCTACCGAATCATTCCGAAGCGTCTGTTGATCGGCAAACGCTTGGCCCAGTGCACCCATCCTGCGCTACCCAGTGGGGTCCACCTCAAGGCCTTAGAAACATATGATCTTATCTTCAGATTCATTGGACCAAAGTTGCTATGTCAGGTAAGCAGTTCAAGCAACGCTCTCTAAATTGAAGAGGATCAAAGTGTAAAATGAAATGGCGTACACGTATCAATGATAAAGGGCATAAACAGATGGCATGGACTGTAACTTAAACTCATTTGTGATTTTTTTTTTTTTTTCATCTGTGAAATATGTGAAATGTACTAGTCAGATTAAGGAAAATTTGAATTTTTTTATGACTTCCTCACATGACTTGATATTAATGCATCTTAAGAATGATGAATGCATTTCCTTTACAAAATGTTGTAAAGGAGTGATTGTTTTTCTTTTTTTTTGGGGGGGGGGTCATAAACCTCCCTATCTTTTTATCACCAATCTACAGGAAATTTGTAGAGGTTGAATTGTAAAATAGTTAGTAATGCAGTGTTGAATGCTATTTTTTTTCACCAGTTATTTGTGTGGAATTAATTTCAAATGCATTTTGTACTTGTGTGGCATTAGTTGCATGATTTCATTTAATCCAACAAATCTCAGAAATTTCACTTTATTATGGATATGCCCATATACAGTACTAAGCCAGAATGTGTTTTTTTTTTATCACCATGATTGCAGACATTGCAATGCCATATGGCTACGAGAAATCTTATTTTCCAGTTGTTTACATTCAAAGCAACCCCCAAGTATTGAGGAATTTTGTTTGTAAGATTATGAGTCTGGATATTTCTATTTCTAATTGTATATTTCAAGAAAGTGCAGTAGTGAATGGGTACTTTGTAGGATTTATTCCTTGATTGGGCTAAGGGCTATGGATGCCGTAGCTATAGTAATAATACGGAAATAATTAGGGCTGTTTTGAAAGCCCATTTTTGGTATTCGTTTAGACGGACTTTTTTTTGGACGATTAATCAACTACTCGGGACTTCTATTTCGCCAGTCGACAGACCACTCCAACCGTTCTTAGCCTGCCACCGGCAGCTATTATTATTATTATTATTATTATTATTATTATTATTATTATTATTATTATTATTATTATTATTATTATTATTATTATTATTATTATTATTATTATTATTATTATTATTATTATTATTATTATTATTATTATTATTAGTATTATTATTAGTATTATTATTATTATTATTATTATTATTATTATTATTATTGTTTATTATTATTATTATTATTATTATTATTAATTATTATTATTATTGTTATTATTATTATTATTTTATTATTATTGTTATTATTATTGTTATTGTTATTATTATTATTGTTGTTGTTGTTGTTGTTGTTGTTATTATTATTAATATTAGTAGTAGTAGTAGTAGTAGTAGTAGTAGTAGTAGTAGTAGTAGTAGTAGTAGTAGTATTATGTGGCACTGGTGTAGTATACATTGTAAGTACAGAATGTTATTATTGTTATTATTAAAGATTGAATTAATACAGATCTGTTGCCAATTTCTTAGTTGTACACATACATTTATTTTAATACATGTAATACCTCTTGATGCAGTGATGATATTTTTGATCTGTACAATGTTCTCATAACTATCACTGCACATTGGAAACCATACCATTATCATTGTGGGAATCTCACAGTTAACAGCATCTGGACTTAAAAGTGGATCAAGTGTTTGTGTGTCAGTGTGTGTTTGTTTTGTTTTTTATTCTCTCTCTCTCAGGTCCTTGTCATCTGAATGCATTTTTAAATACATTACTATAATTATGATGGTACCAATATCTGTAAGCTGAAATTTTTGCGGTGGTTTAATTTAATTGCTTATTTCAGGATGATGTAATCGCTAAAATTTCCACTCATTATTTAAGTATAGAAACATTTAACACATGAGAATGATAACTCGCTAATATGTCAAACTTGTCCCAAATGGCAAAAATATCTGTGTACTAAAATATTGGCTTACACACTACATGCACTGTGATGATCAGTGTTTTGAGATGTTATTTGGAAAACCATGTTGGCAGTAATACATGTATGTTAATTGTCATAAGAAATTTAAATCAGGGCAAGTCAGTGATTTGCCTATTAAAAGCTAACTGTATACACTTTATAGTTGAGAGTGAGAGAGTCATTAGTTCAAGCATCTGTTTGATATTTATTCCATTCATTGCAATTTGTTGTGGAATTTGTAGATTTCACTGATATGAAAGGTTTCAAAATAGTATTTTGAATACAGCTCTAGTTATGACTTGTTCCAAGGGCATCATCGCTAGCCACATGTAGATTCATAAACCCCTTTAAAACCAAGCCCAAGATAACTCTATGGAAAATGCATGTTATACCATAATTAAATCGTGGTCAACGGGTTAATCACTCTTTGATGCTCTTGAGATTTTTAGGAGTAATTAATGCTGCAAGATTGCCTAACTGTAGTTTCGAGTTGGTTATAAACAAAAGAAATGGATATAAACTAATTATCATTGCCAGTTTAATGATCCCATGTTCCGGGAAGAACAAGCTATGAAATGTTTTCAAATTCACAACTGTAGTGATTAATGTTCTTCCATAATACATGCTATTCATTTAGGCATACATGCATATAAACCACTTAAAATATTATACTGGTATTATCAAGAAAAGATTTTGTGTCTTTTCTGGACATGTTTATTGCATGTACATACAGTACATGTCGTGCATCTGTTCCCACTGCTAGATAATGCCTCTATGTTCATTTAAACTTTAGTCCCATACGACATACATGTAGCTATGTAGAAACTAATCCTACAATTGATGTTGGTTATTAATTGTGTTCATCACCGTGTGTAATTGATCGCATAAATCAGTTGTATAGCTTTGATGATGAATAAAACATTGTGGATGCGTAAAGAATCCAAAATGCATATTCTGTATTGCTTGCATTCCGGACGTATCTTTCTTACCATGCTGTTCACTACATCTTACATTTGTTAAACTCTGGGTTATGGGGGCCTGTTCTATGAATACTCATTACCATGAATGATCAAATTTTGTTCTTCTTTTTTTTTCTTTAAATTTCAGGATATGTTCATATACAGTGCGGGCCTGTTCCCACTGCTGGGGAATGCCTCCATGTCAGTCAAGCCTGTTCTGCTCAACATATACGAGGAGCATTATCTTCCTCTAGGAGAGCATTTGAAGCCCGCCCTCACTGGTCTCCTCCAGGGGATCCTTCCTGGCTTAGAGGAAGGTTCAGATTTCTTTGACAGGTACAGCATTTGAGAATAAAACATAATTTTCATGGACATGGGAACGAATTGCGAAGGATGCGAATATCGAAAATGGCAAAGTCCAACATTCGCATTTTATACTCCAAGTTCGCCAAACTTGCCTGGGGCTTCGTGAGCATCAGCAATTGTTCGTGTTTAGTCCTCTACTAGCAGCAGGGTTAGCCCACTTCAATAAAATCGTGTGTGAAAATGAAGTGGGCTATTAAAGCATAGTCTGTTACAATCGGTGAGGCAAATGCCTCTCTTAGCCCCACCAGTAGTACTGGACTTATCAAAATTTTGCAGGTATGAAAAGCCTATTAATTAAAACTTGATTCAGTGAAGTCTAGACTGTGTAGATTATTCCCTGTTTCACAGTGCCCGAGTCCAAAAATCTGGACTGGAGAGCAAAATAAACATTTCTTGTTGAGAAAGAAAACAACTTTTGACAAAAGAGAAACAATCACTGAAAGGACACATAATCTAAAGATTATATTTTCCATTCCGAAATTTGTGGTCGTATTCACGAACTGGTGAATCCATGCAAGTGCAAAGAAACATGTGTTGAAGAAAGTGTTTTTGTGAACCGTTGAATAGTGTTTTTATGACCAGTGCCTCCTCCTCCTTCTTTCTTATTGTGCATGGTAATATACACCATTTTGAAATTTAGTCTTAAGCTTTCTTTTCATATATATATATATATCAATAAATTATGCAAAGAAAGCAAAATCAGTTACTTACGAACACTTTAATCTGTAAATACGTTTTTCCTTCAATTCACGTTTCTGCGCACCGCACATGGATTAACTGGTCTGTAAAATGACGAATTGTTTGCTGACCTTTGTTCTATCCGGAATACATGTAATCCGACCTCGCTTATCCGGCCTTATCGGGACTGGCGCCCATCCGTATGGCCGGATATGAGAGTAATGTAATGGGATGCCTTTTCTATGAAAATTTATAGGGTAAAGCGGTCTATTTGCTGTAAAATATCTATTTCCTTCTTGTTGTGGATGATTGTAAATGATCAATAATATCTGTCTGTTTGTACGAGATAGAAATAAAATGTAAAAAACGGAAAATTTCCCTCAATGTTTCCGTCTCCCAGGCTTTTAGGTGAATTGGATGAAGAATAAAAGAGGGAAGCTGGCCGGGAGACGCGGCCGGTTAATAGAGGAGTCCCGATAATTGAAGACCGGATGAGCGAGGTTGGACTATATCCGGAATATCTGTAATATTCGGAGTGTACATTTCCTTTCTCTCCCCCAGGACCAACACACTGCTAGAGCAGCTATGTGCAGGAATGGTCAAGTCCAACTTCTATGGTGCTTTATGGGAATGTGTGCTAAGCAGCCCGGTGGTCAGACTGCCGGCCATCTCCTTCATCCTCTCGCAGGTGGACCGGAAACTGCCCATCAGCGACCAGAAGTACTTCCTGGGTAGCAACAAAAGCATCATGGTCAGTAGATATGTCTCCGTAAATCCTCATTTTGCAAATTGCTCCATGATATTTACTCTATTGTGAAATTAATGTTGTAACCCGCACCCGTTGCGGTACGGGTTAACCTGCCGGTATGCCCACGATCACGGGCTGCGGGCCGGGCCGAGTTCATTCTCAAACCCGCAGACCGTCATACGAAAAAAGGGAGAAGTAACGACACATAATAAAAACTATTTCTAACGTAGTTCGTTTTAAAACATTACGGAGTTTAAATAATTAATTTTTGATCGTGCGTTCATTTTCTAGACATGACGGAGTTTAGATAATTTTTGCTTCTTACGTACGTTCGTTTTAAAACATTACGGAGTTTAAATAATTAATTTTCGATCGTGCGTTCATTTTCTAGACATGACGGAGTTTAGATAATTTTTGCTTCTTACGTACGTTCGTTTTAAAACATTACGGAGTTTAAATAATTAATTTTCGATCGTGCATTCATTTTCTAGACATGACGGCGTTTGAATAATTTTTGCTTCTTGCATACGTTCGTTTTAAAACATTAAAAAGCTTGAATAATAAATTTTTGATCGTGCGTTCATTTTCTAGACGTGACGCCGGAGGTATAATTAATATTTGCTTCTAACGTACGTTCGTTTTTAAACATAATGGAGTTCGAATAATTTCTACTACTATCGTAAGTTTGCTTTTAAAGATGACGGAGTTTGGATAATTTCTGTTTCTAACGTGCGTTCATTTTCTAGACATGACGGAGTTTAAATAATTTTTGCTTCTAACGTAGTTCGTTTTAAAACATTACGGAGTTTAAATAATTAATTTTTGATCGTGCGTTCATTTTCTAGACATGACGGAGTTTAGATAATTTTTGCTTCTTACGTACGTTCGTTTTAAAACATTACGGAGTTTAAATAATTAATTTTCGATCGTGCGTTCATTTTCTAGACATGACGGAGTTTAGATAATTTTTGCTTCTTACGTACGTTCGTTTTAAAACATTACGGAGTTTAAATAATTAATTTTCGATCGTGCGTTCATTTTCTAGACATGACGGAGTTTAGATAATTTTTGCTTCTTACGTACGTTCGTTTTAAAACATTACGGAGTTTAAATAATTAATTTTCGATCGTGCGTTCATTTTCTAGACATGACGGCGTTTGAATAATTTTTGCTTCTTGCATACGTTCGTTTTAAAACATTAAAAAGTTTGAATAATAAATTTTTGATCGTGCGTTCATTTTCTAGACGTGACGCCGGAGGTATAATTAATTTTTGCTTCTAACGTACGTTCGTTTTTAAACATAATAGAGTTCGAATAATTTCTACTACTATCGTAAGTTTGTTTTTAGAGATGACGGAGTTTGAATAATTTTTTTGTTTCTAACGTGCGTTCATTTTCTAGACATGACGGAGTTTAGATAATTTTTGCTTCTTACGTACGTTCGTTTTAAAACATTACGGAGTTTAAATAATTAATTTTCGATCGTGCGTTCATTTTCTAGACATGACGACGTTTGAATAATTTTTGCTTCTTGCATACGTTCGTTATAAAATATTAAAAAGTTTGAATAATAAATTTTTGATCGTGCGTTCATTTTCTAGACGTGACGCCGGAGGTATAATTAATTTTTGCTTCTAACGTACGTTCGTTTTTAAACATAATGGAGTTCGAATAATTTCTACTACTATCGTAAGTTTGTTTTTAGAGATGACGGAGTTTGAATAATTTTTTTGTTTCTAACGTGCGTTCATTTTCTAGACATGACGGAGTTAATAATTTTTGCTTCTAACGTACGTTCGTTTTAAAACATTACGGAGTTTAAATAATTAATTTTCGATCGTGCGTTCATTTTCTAGACATGACGGACATGACGGAGTTTAGATAATTTTTGCTTCTATCGTACGTTCGTTTTTAAACATTACGGAGTTTAAATAATTAATTTTCGATCGTGCGTTCATTTTTTAGACTTGACGGAGTTTGTATAATTTCTACTACTATCGTAAGTTTGTTTTTTTAACATGACGGAGTTTGAATAATTTCTATTTCTATCGTGCGTTCATTTTCTAGACATGATGGAGTTTGAACAATTCTTGCTTCTATCGTACGTTCTTTTTTAAACATAATGGAGTTTAAATAATTTCTACTACTATCGTAATTCTTTTTTTATCTTTCCCAAGTTTATATAATTTCTGTTTCTAACGTGCGTTCATTTTCTAGACATAACGGAGTTTCAAAGATTTTTGCTTCTATCGTACGTTCATTTCTAAACATAATGGAGTTTGAATAATTTTTGCTACTATTATAAGTTTGTTTTTAAAGATACCGGAGTTTGAATAATTTCTATTTCAACAACGAATCAAGATCGCGCATCCCCGCGCTTCGCATGTTAAAGAAGAAAAAGTAAGTTAAAACAAAAAAACACGCATGTTTCCGACTTTTTATTTCAAACAAATAAAAATAATTCCGAATCCGAATCGGCAACGAAATTCGAAAAATAATTTTCATTTTTCAAAGATAAATTGACTTGCGGGTTAAAACCCGACGGGTCAGCGGGTCCCGCTTGCAAATTATTGGATTATACGGGACGGTACGGTTCGGGTTTTCACTTGCGGGTTACAACATTATGTGAAATCAGTTCAGAATTGGGAGTAGAGCACCTTTCTATGACATAGGGTAGAAGTGGTCTAGTGGCTACATCAACGGACTGTAGATCACAAGGCTCGTGGTTCAAGTCCTGCTGTGGCACTAATGTCTTTGGCAAGACATTGATCTACAAATGACGTATTGTTTGCTGACCCGGGTGAAGTAAATGGGAACCTTTTTAGGAAGAAATTCCTTGAAATGCTAGAGGGCTGTAATACCATCTTAGAGCCAGGGTAATAACAGTGGAGTACCAGGAGTGTTGAATCTAACGGATATGAGTGCTATACAATAACTCACTGTCATTATTCATGTAGTCATGTAGTTATGTACACTCTTACTTGATAATACCAAATTTGATTAGGAAAAATACGTATAACTTTATGTTGCGGGGAAATCTTTGGAATCAATCAGCCCATGACTACCAGAAGAACATGTATGTAGCTGCATTATAAAATTTTCAGTGGTGATGAAAATATGGAAACTATGTCCTGTGCTACATACATGTATCTAGGTGATTTTTGAATTTGTAATTTTTATTCTTCAATTTTGTTCATGTAATCTTAGATTGTTTTTGTTCCATTTATATGTCATTGCTTTTTGTCATGTACATTACTATGAAATAATTTAGATTTAATTTTGTTTATTGTCTGTTGGGAGCCAGGGGGTGCTAACTCTGTGTTAAAGAACATGATTTAGTGTCCTTCTGGCTCTCAACAGAGATTTCATCATATTGTTATGTTGAATGTTCTTTGTTATCTGTAGATATTAGTTCAAGATATGTTTTGTATTGTTATATTTCCTTTGCAAATGTGAGACAGTAAGATGATTTTTATGCCTTTAATATTCAGTTGTGCATGACTCTGTGTTAAAGAACATGATTTAGTGTCCTTCTGGCTCTCAACAGAGATTTCATCATATTGTTATGTTGAATGTTCTTTGTTATCTGTAGATATTAGTTCAAGATATGTTTTGTATTGTTATATTTCCTTTGCAAATGTGAGACAGTAAGATGATTTTTATGCCTTTAATATTCAGTTGTGCATGACAATGAATAAATTCAATTCAGTTCATCGTTTTGGTTTCTTTTGCAGGTGAAAGCTGTGTGTGCAGCCATTAATGATGCTGTCGTGCTTGTGCAGCGCAGTGTGTTAGATCTCATCATGATCTGCTTCCCCATTCACAACTCCGGCATAGAGCCTGAAGAACTCTCCCAGCTACTCACAGCATCTCTCAGTGTCCTTCTACGTCGTGACATGTCCCTGAATAGGAGACTCTTCTCTTGGTTGCTAGGTATCGAGAATGGCAAGAAGCTGCCGAGCCTTCCTCACGCGCCTCCCGTTGGGATGGACAAGTCGGTCATGGTGCATCGAAGGACCAACAGCGTTCTCACCAACGACAGCTTGGTCAGCAATGAGGATGAAGGGTCAGAGTACTTTGAGATACACTCCAAGGAATTGTTGATCCAGGGACTGCGTAAGTGGCTTCATGACCCGCCTCAGGATCCATACAACCTGGACAGCAAGCAACGCTTCTTCAAACCTTACCGCATCCTGATCAGTCTCTTGGACAAACCAGAGATCAGCACACCAATCATCGATGAAATCCTCCTGGAAGTCTTCCTGGCTCTCTTTACACACTGCACTAAACGGAAGACACCCTCCAAACCGGACAATTCCATTCCCTTGGCAACTTATGATGATGGGGACTTCACCAACTGGGAGATGCTTCAGGGCGCAGAGAAGCCCATCGAGCTGATCAAGACGGCTAACTTGCTCTTTAACTCTTTTGAACCGTACTTCATATGGGAATATATCGCTAAGAAATTTGAGTTGTGTTGTCAGCATAGTGTGCTTCGGAGTTCTGCGCAGAGCTTCGTCTCTAACAGCTCGACCAGTACTAACTTCACTTGTACCAAACTATGTGTCCTGGTCAGTTTCCTCCTGGACATTGTGGCCTTAGTGAGTATCCACACTTTCTCCCTTATGAACATTATAGTAACATTAAAGATACAGTCCATCTATTATATATGGAAGATATATGATACCTACAGTGCTTTAGGTGGTTCTAGAGGCATTCTGGAAGGGTATCATAATTATAGTAACCTTTGTGTCTCTTCTCTTCACTTGTTTATCTATTCATAGTGATTGCTAATAATTTTAGATTCAAAAGTTGTAAAACTGAATTGCAAAGTCCTCAGCCTCTTTAGCTTTGCTTTAGAAAATAGTAACATTTATTATTGGCAATTTTTTAGAAGTAGGTTGGGGTTGTTTGTTTATGTTTTTGTTTTTTCCTAATAAGCTCATTTGGAGCTTTTAAGAATTTATTTAGTCCCAGTCACCATTTAATTTTTCATGATAGAGTCTACTTAGAGTCTACTTTAATCTGCTTTATCAGTTAGCCATTGTATCGTGTACTATTTTTTCACAGGAAACCTATCCAGAAACCCCAACAGAGTATCTTCCACAGCTCCTGTGCAAGATCATCATGACCCTAACCAATTACTGTGGCTACTTGGACCTGAGTGACATTCACCATGCCCTTGGGCTGTGCCTCAAGCTTCTGACCAAAGTTCAGCCGTCCATGGTGACCAGTCCCGAACCAAAGACCGGTCTGTTGATTCCGCATGCTGACCCCGACCAGCTACCACAGGCACTTCTGAAGCAGCTGGAGGGGATAGAGCATGGGTATGAAGTTATTGAACATGAACGTCATGAAGCCAGGCAGGATGGTGCTTCTGTACCCAATGGACAGATTGAACAGTGTGATCCGAAGGATGAAGGAAAAAAGGTGAAGGATAAGAAAGAAGAGGAAAAACAGAAGGAGCAGGAGGATGAGGATGATGAAGATGATGAGAGCAGTAAACTGATCGATGCTGGTGATAAGGATAGTGATGATGATTCAGGTAATGTGCAATCGCTTGACCGCCTTTCCTCACAACCTCAGAAGTTCAGTGAGAACAACCCCCCTCCGACCCGTCTGCGTCGTCCCACCAGCCTCAGTAGCAGACAGGACTCCAGTTCCCTCCTTGACGAACCCTTGGACAGCCCAGAACAGGCTAAGCCAGTCGATAGGAAGCCTCCAAATCCTAGCATCTCGTCCATGGGAAACAGTGAGAGCGACAAAGATGGACCTCCTATGTTCTTGATGCAGGCTTGTGTCCAGTGCTTTCAAACATTCTTTGCCAAACTGATCACCAAGAAGATCTTGCCAAATGCAGACATTATCAAGACGTGCATGACCAAGCTACAGGTTGGGGAGGTGGTTACTTCACCCGTCAAAGATTCCTCTGGGAATGGAGTGGAGGAATCCACTGACCCATTTGACAAAGACAAAGATGAAGCAGTAGAGGGAGAGACTAAGAAGAAGAGGAAATCATGGGAAGAGTTGCCATGGAAACCAAAGAGTGATAAGATGGAGGATGTGAGAAGCAGAACGGACTCTGCATTGACAAGTGATGAGGCTGCGAGGCAATATCTAGGTGAGCAGATTGAATGTTTTCTTTATTGTTACCAAATTTAATGCCATATAGCAGTGTTTGCATAACTAGTTGAATGCATGTGAGACAATGCTTGTCAGAAAAACACATTATCAGACTAAACTGGAGACAACTGGATACCTGTATTAATTCAAGATTGACGTTAACATGGAGGATGCATATTTTTTCTTGTTCGAATTGAAAATTTTAGCTTTTTACAGTTATCATGAAAATTGTAAATGTACATGTACATTTAGCATTGACCATGTTTTAGAAATTTTGTGTACCTGTGCATGTATTTATGTAATGCAAAATAGGGCTTATATAACACATTAATGTTTTGTTCATGATTTGTAAACCAACCATTTGTAGGACATGTATATGTATATTCATCAATGCAATAATCATTAAAGAATCTCTTCGTCACAGATAATTCAAAATATAACTAAAAGAATTGGAAAAAAAAAGTCGACAAAGACTGCACATCCACTATAACAGGTTTCTTTATTATTCTTCAGATAGTGAAATAACAGGTGCAACAGAATAGATACAAAATAAAAATATAGAAAGCTTGGGTACTGGCATGTATATTCATCTATATTTATGAATCACTAATTGCCTGCATGTATCTGTGAAAAACTTGATATCTTTTTGAATGGTAGTTGATACACATTTTTTTATGAATCTCTATCAACATGTATATTTATACAGCTGATGTGACCATCAGTTGTTCATCATCCAAGGTGCTATGTCAGGCATTCAGTACAGCTTGTAACCTGTTGGTGGAGTTTGCTTGCTTCCCCATGTACTGTAACGAGACTATCTCAGCATCACTTCTCAAGGCACCCAGAATGAAAGGTGAGTTATATTGGAAGCACTCATGTCCAATTGAAAAGACAAACTGCATGACGTGATCTTGATGATAAAAGTAATTTCAGATACATGCCTGATAGAGGTATACCTCAGGGCTGGTATTCAATTCAATACTTGGATTAAGTAAAGCTTTTTCTAGGTACTTTACTTTGCTAAGAAATTTGCTTAAGTCATATTTAATGCAGTACTTTGAATTTTACTTCAGTAAGCCACATCTAAGCCAAAATTCTGATATGCATTGTGACTTGATAGTTTCAATGCGCAGTTAACATTTAGCATCAAATACGCTTGAAAACCCTGTGATATAATTCTGCGCAGCTCATGATGACTGCATATAAAAACCTATGCCTGCCAATCAAGGCCTCCAAAATAATTGGCTTAAGTCTCCTGGGTAGGTGTCTTAGATTTACAGTCAAATACTTAGCCAAAATATTGAATTGAATACCAAATTTTGCTAAGTATTACTTCCTGACTTAAGTATTGAATTGAATACCAGCCCAGGCCCCTAGAGCTCTGCCATTTTGTCCGGATCCATTAGAAGGCCTACCTAAGCACCATACATATTCATGATTAAAAATGAATAATTCATTTTGTAAGATGCTTCCAGTGAGTAGCGTGCATTTGTACACGTTATGAAACATTACACCCATCAGCCTACCGCATGTGCAATAAATGCACAATAAAATGCATAACAAATGCGCATTAAATCAGTGTCGATAAAACTGATAAGCACATTAGATATGAATAATGTAACAGTGTTATCGATATCATGGCAATAACGGGTGCTTATCGACATCTTCAAATGATATGAAAGAGGCGGGGCCTAATGCCATTCGTGTAATGAAATCAGTGCATGCTGCTTTTCATCTATTAAATTAATTAATATGTCTGTGGTATATACACTGTATGTTGGTTTGCGAAAATTCTGAATTATGAATCATATCATTGTTGCGGTAAATTATACAAATAATGCTCAGATATGAGTGTGTTAGTGGCGATGCAGCGCACTTGCACGTACTCACAATGTGCAACAAGCACAAGGCGCTTGCGCCGAGTGCTTTTTCATAATATTGTGAATACCCGAGATGTCTGCATCGCCACTAACATCGCGAATTTAAATCTGTGCATTATTTGTTTTATAAAACGGGTCGGCAGAATGACTTTGTAGTGGAATATTTGCAAAAACTCCTCCAAATTTCCTCCGATCGCACAGGCAAAGAGGCAACATTTGCTTTCTGTTATGACATCACAAGCATATTCAGTGTGATGCGCATCAAAGCGCATCAAATCCTTGTGATAGACTTCTAGAAAGAATGCGTATTTCATGGCGCACATCTCAGTTTTTACGCGCTAGAGGTAAAGTGATGCATCCAAAATGCACAGTGCTGCACAAAAAATGCACGGCTGGAAGGTTGCATAGAATTAAAGCATGAACACGTGACATGAGTACGCACTCGCTATTGGCTACATCCTTGAACCCGTTTTATAAATTTGGTTTAATATGTAATTATATGAATTATTTTGTGCACAGCAACAAGGATCAAACAATAAGTATGACATTGTGTTTATTCATGAGTAGTGAGAGAAAGGTCAGAAAAAGGGTTATGTTTGTTTCATCATATCAAGTAAATCTAGTCTTCGAAAATGTGTATTATATTTTAGTGCATCTAATGTCATTAAGAATGCAGCTATCTATGCAGCATGCGCCAGCAAAAAGAGAGGACAATTCACAGCGTAAGTTGTTGATGAAAGAGAATATCTACAGGTAGGGGTGGTGCCAGGGTATTTGATAGGGGGGGGGGGGCAAGATGACCCATAGGTGAATTTATTTACATTTTAAATGAACAAATAGGGGTATTACATAGTTGTATGAACCAGCCCTCTCTTTCCCTATACTCTTCTTTCTTCTTCTTCTTCTTCCTCTTCTTACTTTTTTTCTCCTTTTATTTTTTATCTATTGAAATATCATGGGGAGGGGGGTTGCCCCCTGCCCCCCCTGTAGCACATCCCTGTCTATAGGAGAACGAGGTCTTTGACCCTTGTGAAACCATTGTGGTTTCAGAAGTATATGTCAATGGGTGCTCCAATAACAATTGCTCCAGGCTTTAATTCATCAAAGATACACAGTGACGGTCAGGGTTTCAATAGGGTTTTAGGACAGACTTTATAGGGCTTGTTTCAGATATGACTCGACAACCCCCCAAATCTCTTTTATTTGAGCATTGACTTGTTAACATCTTGCGTCTTTGACATTCATTACCATATTAAAATGGTGTGGTTTACTGCACCATGTATGAACACAAAAAAAAAAACCGTGGGGGCTTTGTTGCATCAGATGTGAACAAGCCTTGAGGGTTGGTCCAGGGTTAACGTTCTGTGGTTGGTTAGTGTACAAAATTAATACAGAGCAATTGTCACTGGAGCAGGTGCTATGGATTCATGTCACTGCTCTTTCTCATTAAGTCCCAGTATTTACTTGTTCCTGTAATAACTTACCTTCCAATTCAATAACCCATAGGGAGTATGCTGGGCCTACCAGACTGGCTACAGAACCTCCTGACATGCTGCTGTTTCCTCAAGGACTTTGACACCCAGACCATGGCCATTTCAACAGTCCTGGAACTCATTACTCTGACCAAGTCTGTCATGTCCAGCTCAGACAACAAACTAGTGCTGCCCAATCCGCCAAATTCACCCCGATCGGAATCAGGAACGATATCAGTTGTACTCATTCCAGCTATCTCCTCTAAACACTTGGAATGTCTCAATTACAGCTCCAGCTTTTTCCAGGTAGGGTATTGTGTTCGCCTCGGAGAAATAAAGTTAGTCTGATAGTAGTTGCGTAGCTGCCAAGATTTTGCACTTAAGCTTTCAAGCAACACAGATAAAGAGTGGCAGATATAAATTCATGTCTTGTTGGACCATGGATATTGAGATAAAAGAAAAAAAGAACAAAAAACATTTAAAGGCAATGCAGTTTAATCACTTTACGATGTCATAGAGGGTTACAGTACTGTAAACATGGAATATTTCGCTCTGTAGAAATTTTCTTGCATTTCACGTGACACGACACTTGCATGAAAATAAAACCGTGCAAAATATTTTGTTTATTTTGCATTTGAATACTGTTATCCTAACTGTCCGTGAAAATTAAAGATGCGCAATTGTGTTTAACTCAGCTGGGCGCGAAAATTTTAATCGGGCGAAAATTTCCATTTTTACAGTATGTCTAAAGAGTACATAATGTCCTTGCAGTCATCCTCAGAAACTCGGTATAAATCCCTCTCTTGCATGTCATGTGACATGTTACAAAGAGTTTCAGTATGTCTATGGTTCCACACAAGTCCTCAGACACTATAGTAACACATGCGTAGTGCTGATGTTTTACATTATTTGAGGTTACCTGTCAAGATACCATGATTAGAAAATCATCACTAATCCTTCTGTTTGAAGTTGATCATGTCACAGGAAGATACCACATGAATGTGGTCTGCTGACACCATTACAAACTCTTTACTGAACCTTCTCTTCACTAATCATGTTTCAGAGAGTTGCAGTATGTCTGTGGTCCCACCTCAGTCCTCAGACACCGGAGTACCATGCCCGTAGCGCTGATCTTCTACATCAGCTTCATAATGCCACACCGGATGCTTACATCTGTGAGGATATCATTGGAAACTCACTGGTCCAAAGCAGAACGGTAAGATTAAAGAACTGTAATGATGACCAAAGCATACATGTAGATAAAGAAGAAGCGGATATTGGTTAGTGTAGTAGTCATAGCCGGTCTTACAAGCCAGGTTTGATATTGTGTTTTTCATATGTTGACATGGATACTATGACATCACTTTTTTATGACTTATTTGGATTTTTTTATCTCATAGACAAAGATCTTAAAGCTACTTTTAATATATTGTGCTTGAGACAACTACAATAGAGTGTAGACACATCATTATTAAGCTACGTGTATATGAATGTTATTTTTGTTTTGTTGTCTTTAATCTATAATGCCTATTGACATTTATAGGCTCTATGAATTTTTTTCTATTTTGTAAGAATTTAGTCATTTGAAGAAAAAAAGAATATTTGACTTTAAAACAATTGAGAAGAGCATTTGATTAGTAGTGTACCCTTTATGATAACAACCATTTACAATGAATTTATTTTTCAGACTGGGTCACTGGAAGCACACATTAAGTTTGCCTTGTTGTGGCACCTGATACGCAGCCAGATAAGATCCAGTAGTCCAGCTTCGAAGATCAGAACATTTGACAGGTAAGAAATGTGTTTTATTTCTAATTGTTAAATGCACATACAGTTTACAATGTTGACCAAATTCATATGCATTTAGCTATTATGGAAATGGTTATTTTTTTTTGCGGAGATCTTGCAAAACCTCTAAAAATTGTTGTGAATTACATAACAACTGAGAATGCAAACACATATGAATTGTCTTTAAAAAATGAAATCAAATATTGTGCCATGTTTCTTCTGTGCACTTTATGTATTTGAAATAAGATTGCCTGTTGAAAGTTGAAGTAAAATTGTAATTTTTAAAAAAAACTTTTGTATGTGGTCAGTGCTACATTTGGAAATACACCTACAATGTGGAAGTATTCACAGTCCACCAATTAGACAAGACACCTCAGAATATAATTTTTTTTTTCTTGATATAATTTTGAATTGATTAGATGTATATCACAGGTTTGATGCTTCTATTCTTACAGGTCTCTGTTAGTGGTCTTAGACAGCATGGAACACCCTAGCAGCATGATCCGCTCCACCACACAGAGCTGGCTTTTGGATGCCATCAACCGTGGTGATATAGCCAGACTCCTAGAACCCATCCTTCTGGTCCTACTCCACCCTGCAACGGCCAGGGCATCAGTCCAGTTCCTAGGAGCGGATGCTATGCGGAGAAAGCAGATGGAGGAGGAGCTGAGGGAACGGGAGCAACACCTGGACAGCATCGAGAACCGGATCTACAGCATCAGCAATGTGGATGGGGAAGTCAAGTTCTACGTCTTGAAAGATGGAGAGCAGAAGTTTGTGATGAATGCAGGCAAGCAGGACCCGGTCTTCGCCTGCACGAGTGTCGACGAGAAGATGAACTTGGTGACAAGGAGTAATCTAGGTTTGCGTTTCAGCCAACCTCCAGATTTCCATCACAAGCCCCTCAGTGTGACAATCAATCCTATGAGTATGAGCGCGCATGCGTCGTTCAGCGATTCTGACAGTGACGCCAGCGCGCCGACATTAAAGACTGCTGATGGAGGTTCGGACAGGAGGAAATCCAGTGGGACTAGTGTTGGGGATAAATCTAAGCTTAGCATCAGTACTAAAGGAAAAATGGCTGTGGAGAGGAAGACAGACTCAGGTTCAGACACTGCTACCCCAGTCAGAGTAAGTGGAGAGGGAAGCACTGATGATTTATCTGTGAG
Organism: Echinometra lucunter; assembly: GCA_029962745.1. Taxonomy (NCBI): domain Eukaryota; kingdom Metazoa; phylum Echinodermata; class Echinoidea; order Camarodonta; family Echinometridae; genus Echinometra; species Echinometra lucunter. The sequence continues at coordinate 23,911,159 of CM057160.1, read as the reverse complement.
CGATGGTTATGATGAGCCATCGTATGTTTACAACGAAGAGGTTGATGAATCGATAGAGGATGCAGTCAGAAGCATCCTCTATGCCTTGGTGGATAAAGTTGTTGCGAATGTTGAGGAGAAGGAAATTGATGAATCGGATTCAGCTGCTGCTGTCAGGGCACCCCCATCATCACCACCTGCTAGTACTCATCATAGTACTAAGGGTTACATTAGAGCTAAAGGAGGTTCCGCTGCACCTTCTTCCCCTGTGAAAGGATCAGAAGAGTTCATGTTGGACGATCTAGAAGGAGTCATGTCAGGTATGGAAACGGAACCCACAAGCGATTCTGAAATCACTTGGAGATATCCTCAAGAATACTGTCAAGCATTTGATGAGAAGCGCATCCGCCTTTTGCCAGAGTCAAAGCTGACTTCCCTTCATCCACTTCAGCAACATATCTTACTGTATGTTCAAGTCTATGACGAGGAACAAATCTTGCATGTTCTTGCGAGGCTAAAATCGATCCTTCACACATGCCCCCGTCAGTTTGTCTGTGCAATGTCATCTACCAATATCAGCAGCACAAACACTCCACAGCTGATCAAGCTTCAACAACTGCTTGCCCGTCATAAGCGTTGCATCACAGGGTGGGATTTCTACACCCAGCTAGAGCAGGAAGCACTGCTCAGCTTCAGAAGCACCACGTATCTAGAGGTTCTCATCCTCACCTGTGTGTACTTCATGCGCAGCTACTACCCGCAGGATGGGCGTGCCACTGAGAAGGATGCCCTAGGTAACCGTGACGTCCAGACAGCAAGCATGGAAGTCCTCCAGCATGTCTTGTACGAACTCGTAGATGTTGTCAAGAATGGCGGCAGAGGACTAGCCACATTCATCAGTGATCTCCTGGTTAGGTGTAAAGTCCAGAAGGCTGTTGTGTACTGTTTGCTGGCCTCAGTATATGGTGCAAGGAAGTCCAAGTCATCCTTGGTTGATAAGGACAAGACCATCATCAAGGACGCCTGTCCAGAACTTCTCTCAGAGGGTGCTCAGACCTTCCAAATCCAACTCTTGAAACTCGTCTTGACCATCATCATCCTTGAAGACCACCTCTTTGCTCTGAGGGACTCATCACTAGAAACGCCAGGAGCGTCAGATGATGGTGAATGGGAGTACCGTCACCTCAAGTTCCAGTCACAGAACTCCCCCATGAGCTTCCTCAAGTCAGAGCGGCTGTCCTGTCAGGGTCTCCTCCTGACAGCAGTCCAGACTGCTCTCAAGCAGCACCACAATGCCAACATGCATCGGCACTGGATAGCTCTCATTACAGACTCCCTGCCATACTTGGAGAGGGGGTTGCCTAAGCTAGTCATCCCTCTTACCAGTCAACTATGCCGCAATCTGGAATCCCTTTCAGGAGTTTATAAGTTACAGGAGAACAGTAAGAGGTAAACCCTTTGTGTTAATGAATTTTTCATTACTACTCATGTTAGCAGACCATTGAGATGCAATGCAATTACACCAGTGCTGCATCATTTGGAAATGTGTTAATTAGTGCAGAATATCAACAAAAAATATCTGTTGTAACAAACAATATTTGAGTGTGCCCTCTGTAGTCTCCTTGACACTTGCTGCTGTGACTTTTGCTCCACAGTCACTATCTCAATTTCCTACATTAACCAAATTCTTAACTTCATACCCTGAACCCAGTATTAACATACATGTAAAACCCCAGTGGTAACCTTCTTCTCAACCCCTTAACTTTGAGAACTAAAACCTTGAAAAATGTGGCATGAGTATAATTATATCTCATTGTCCAAACTTATGACTTTTAAATTGCCATTTGAAACTTCAGTGTAGGAGGAGATATTTAATGAAAAGAGGATCAGTGGTGGAAGCCATAGTCCTTTTCTAATTGTGCATTTACCATGTCATCACCATGCTTGAATATGGTTAAGTCTGAGATGATATGAAAAGTTTCCTAGAAATAGGAGCTATGTATAAAATCCTTTTCTAATTGTGCATTTATCTGGGATAATATGTGAAGTTTCCTGAAAATAGGGGATATAAAAATAAAGGAAGGTCGCTGGTGGAAGCAGTTATCCTTTTCTAATTATACATTTACTTTGTAGTTATTATTCATGTGTGTGCATTTCTTAGTTATCATTCAACAAAATACAAATTTTTCTTTTCACATTTCATCATGGCAGCAGTGACAAGGAAGATCTTCCTCCAGATCATGTGATCACCATGCTCGAAGGCCTCACTAACATGTGCCATTTCTGCTTGCTGGAGTCGACATCGAGCCTGTCATCGATGACCACCAGACACAGTGCATCCAGTCCTGTCAACGAGAGCGAATCGACGCCAACCACTCAGATCTTCAGCAGCTTGATCGGTGCTCTCACCAGAGATAAAACAAAGGTTGGTAATCTCACGTGTATTTTTAAATTTGCCACTTCATTTTTCAGAGTTGTAGGATCTAATCTCTACACTACTCATGCACAAGTATACATTTATGATGTTAATATGCTAATTTAATCGGGATACAAGCTTGCCTTCATGTAGTTCTTAATACTCCTACTTCCCACATGTACAATGACTGCTTTTTGATCATCCTGTTATTTATTTTCTATTGCGTTGATTGTAATCTTATCATATAATTTGTATTTCATATTTGAAATGAACTTGTTATATGAGAAATATGAAAATTAGTGAAGTTAGACATGAAATAGCTTGTACACACATTTATTGTAATGCATTCATTTCATTTCATCTATTTCAAGTTTGTTTTGGATGTACACGTACATCTAAAGGGTGATACAAAACTAGCTGTGCAATTAATGTTAAGCACACATTTTTAATTTGGGGCAACAAATTTTATGCCTTTTATGCTTAAATACATTTTTTACAATGTATTCAAGGGTGTCCCATGATTACATATATGTGCTGTTTGTATGTACATGTATGTCTGCAGGGCTCTACGACACCAGCCAGTGGTCCCATGAGGGCAACAAATTTTCTGCTTTGTTATGTACTTTGCACACTATATTCAAGGGTTTCAGTATTTCTACGTGTATGTCTGCAGGGCTCGACAACACCAACCAATGGTCCCATGAGGGCAATAAAATGTTATGCTTTGTTATGTTTATACACTTCTCACAAAATATTCAAGGGTTTCCCATGAAATGTTTATATATTTCTCACAGTATATTCAAGGGTTTCCCATGATTATGTGTTGTTTGTATGTCAGCAGGGCTCTGCAACACTAAGCAGTGTTCCCATGAGGGCAATAAAATGTTATGCTTTGTTATGTTTATACACTTCTCACAATATATTCAAGGGTTTCCCATATATATGTACATGTATGTCTGCAGGGCTCGACAACACCAACCAGTGGTCCCATGAGTAGCCCTAAGACAGAGGCCAGGAAGGGACTCCTTGGTATGTTACCAAGGATCATGGCCAGTATAGCCCGTTTGTGGAGCGCTGTGCAGAGCTCAGAGCTCGTCAAAGAAGACCTGGAGAAGAATCAGGAGACTCCTAGCTACAGTATGGGAACACCAAAGGTAAGATTGGAAGCTAGGTGAACCCATGGAACAAGGAAGATGGGGCCAGAATATTTTGTTTGAGTGGCCAGAGGTCTCAAAAAGTGTTGACCAACAAAGGAAAAGATGGTTCCACCAACTTCTACGTACATTATTCTTCTGCGCTGCAAGAGCTCCTGATATGCTTGAAAAAAGTGAACATTTAAATGAAAAGATGTGAATTGAGTCTTATTTTGAATGATCCTACGTTATCAAAATACAACATGAAACCAACTTGTTTTGCTGAATGAAACTTGTCTAGTAGTTTCTTAACACTATTACAAAGAAAAAGAAAATGGGAACAGTATAGTCAAATGAAATATCTAAGAAACAAGCAATCAGAAGCTCTTTTGGAGAGCAAGCAGTGGCATGTGCAACATCCTGGAGTGCTCATCCAGTGTTATTATTTTTCCAATAATTACAAACCCCTAAGAATTGTAGATATGAAATTTCACATGATTCAGCATGTAGTGAAATGGAGTACTTGTCTTCTCATTTTTTCAGGCTGTTCGACAACAGATCATGGAGCTATTAAGTCCCATTGCTTTACACCATTCTACCAATTTACTTGCTGCAGTCGGAGTGGTGTGGAGCGATAGCAGGCGTAGACACAAAACACCAAAAGGAAAGGTTAGTAGAGGAAGAGAGAGACAGAGAGAGAGAGAGACAGATAAGAGCTTTTAAGTGAACTAAAGAGAGTTAGCAGGGATTTAAAAAAAAAGAGAAAAGTGATCATTATAGCTTGTTGTTCTGTAACGACTACTAGTTCTTTCAATTCTCATTTCAGTTAATACTGCCCTCCTTTGGCAAAAGGAAGCAAGTGGCAAAAGTGACATTTTCTGTAAAAGAGCAAAATGTGTCTGTCATTCGTACAGACGTCAATGGAACATGCTTTACCTAATATATCCCTCAGCATTATGAGACAGTGTTTATGCATAAAATTTGGCATGGAAGAAGAGCACATTAAATAAAATAAGAAAACAATTCATGACTCAGATTTGGTTGGTATGTCACTTGCTTCTTTTTGCCAAAGTAGGGCAAAATAGAAACACTGATCAAAGGAAACAAAAAAGGTGACCTTTACAGATCAAGGGCCAGTATAAAAAGCAAGCTTGACTGAAATGGGGAAACTAAAGTTGTATACTCCTTTGAATATCCTGTGTTTCCTTTGTGTCATGATTGAGATAAATGATTTCATTACCTCATACTCCTGTCAGGTTCTAGCCCAGCCTTCTGAAGAACAGTTGGTCCTGGTCCAGCTTGTGAGTGCCATCAAAGCCCTGCCGACAGACACCCTTGTCCAGACCATCAAGCTGGTACTCAAAGCTCCACCGTTCACAATCAGAGACAAGGTATACATGTAGCAGTTATATAGGAAATTCAACAAACTCTGTATATCTTACCTTCTTGCAAGGATCCTATGTTTAGATTTCTTGTTTGACTTTCCTCATAACCTTGGGTCAGTTTCTCGAAACCGTCATAAGTCTAACTTCTTGGACATCCCATTGAAACGTGTGTTGAAGAATTAACACGCGTTTCAATGGGATATTGATGAACTTAGGCTTTGGATGGTTTCGAGAAACTGGCGTCTGGTTATCAGTATAGTGTTATACATGTATATCACTATCATTTACATTTTCGATTTATGCTTTCATCGAGTATTCATGATTTATTGTGTATTATTTGTTTTCCCTTTTGAAAAAAAGGAAGATTTAATTCATTTTAATCGTAGATAATACTTAAGAAACTTTGTATGTGTCAGTCTTTGTGTGAACTCAGTGTATATTTGATGCATTCATATTTTTGAGAAAAAAAAAGATAATATGAAAACTTAAATTGTTACCCCAAATCTCACTTCTTGGATTGTACAGATAAGTCTGGAAAGGCTCCCATTGACATGGGACTGCTACTGATAATATTTTGTTTGAGTTAGCTGCCCATATCATCTTTTCTTGAATGTTTGGTTTGGACTGCTTATCATCATTTTGATAGTTCGAATATGTCCGAAGAATCTGCATGTATGTAAAAATGTTTTTCAAAAGAGTTAGCTTTGCCGTGGAAGGGATTTCCTTCAATATGTAGAGTTTTTTTTTTAAGCCCATCGCACACTATACAACCTATCAGTGATCCGATTTGGGCAAAATTTATTTAAGCACTTTAGATGCAAATTCCAACGTGATAAATCATAATGGTCAAAGTTTTATATAAATAGTCGTATGCAATCTAAAATAAAAATTTTGTGGGCCTCCTCGTAGGACAGAAGGCAAAATTGATTCCGAATCACAGTCATGCATTTTTGCGATTGTCTGTGACTGGATGCTGATTTTGACTTTGCGTAGACTAAAAGGCTTGAAGTGAACCAAAATTTCAATTTTGTGTTGATCACTATTCCAAACCTCAACAAGGATAATTTTACTTTTTCAAAATTTCATATTTAATGAAAAATATGATTTCTTCTATAATCGGGGTGCAGTCAGATCATATAATGTGCCGTGGCCTTTTATGTCTTTTTTATAGAATCAGCCTGGCCTTGAAGTGAGCATGCTTCAGTTCCTCTATGCCTACGTCCAGAAGATGGCTATCGCACCCCTGAGAGACTCTTGGCCTTCCATCTTAGGACTGCTAAAAGATGGTCTTCAGCTCAACCTGTCTGCTCCAGCTCAGTTTCTACTTCTAGGGTAAGTACTGTATGGTACCATACCTCTATTAAAAGCCTCGACATTCTGTCATTGACACATCAGTGCACGATTCTGGTTGAGAACCTTGTTTTAAAGATGAACTGGAGTTTGCAATTAATCGCAAAGTTGTAACAGCCAATCAAGACCATTCTTTCATCTCGTTCACAAAGGTTACCCTGGACCAATCAGAATGGCTATTTTAAATTTGTGATTGATTGCAAACCTTTGTGTTAAGGGCCCCCTGGTCATGTGATCATAATGTGAAAGAAACTGTTCGAAAGCAAATGAAAGAGTTAGATTACTAGTAGGTGTATATAAACACCGGTGTCTAGTGTGAGATTTGGTGATTATTGAATTGATAAGAAATTCAGTTACTTTTCCCAAAAGGGACTTGCACTGCACAAAGAAATGAGCAAATGGGACCACACACAAGTCTGGCATGAATGTTACCCCCAAACCTTTCAGATTTTTATTGGTTATATTTCCAATACAAGGGCATTTGAAGAGCAATCCTTTCTAGGGGACATTTTTATGATGATGTTCTTCCTAACTGACATGGAAAAGAATGGGAAAGCTCACAAATGATATTTTCACCTTTTTGAGAACTCAAGCTTCTCTTTAAAGGATACGCAGCCGGTACTGGGATTGAGCTAGTACTGGGAGTGGTGTGGGCTGGAATCTCCAAATATGAATGTATCCTCTGATGGCTGAAAGGCCAATCATTGACTGCTACTGCTGATATAACCCTGGTCTTTCTTTCTGCTCTAACAGCAGTATTATAGCTACACTGTTCGGTGGTGTTCGGGAGAAACCTCCACTAGACTGTTGTTTTCGCAAAAACCCAGGACTCTACAAGGCGTAAATGTGCAATTAGACAGGTTTAGTGGTCATATTTATTTATGCTGCAAAAACCTAGCAGTTTTACTCCCGTGCCGCCCAGTACTTAAAATATGCTACATGTAGCTATAATACTGTTTAACAGTGATCTCTTCCAGTAGCATTTACATAGTGTGAGGTGTATTTCAAATAAAACATCTGATGCACTGGAATGTCTTTTGGATAAACTCTAAAAACCTTAATAAAACTGACTTTATAAATAACTGTATGCTGATTATTTCTGCCTAATCTGAAAAGAAAATGTTTTTGAACTTATTCCGTTTAATGATTATTGAGATCTATAGGAGATTAGCCAAAGTCTGACTGGAGAAATGCATTGTAAACTCAGTGTGATACTCAAATGTTCATGTTGTATTTATTTCCCCAGTATCCTGAATGAGATTGTCCACAAGCTTCTCCCGTTCGACGAGCGCAAGGACCAGAGAGACCTGCAGGAGATCAGTCAACGTCTGATGGAAGCAGCCAACACCATCGCAGGATCCTCACTGGAACAGACCACGTGGCTGAGGAGAAACGTATCTGTCAAGATCAATGCCTCGCACATCTCGGAGTCAGATCCGGACGGTAAGCATACTGGTGACACAACATTTCCTCCTGCGACCATTGCTCCTGTCTTAATTTCTCTGAAGACTTAGGGTTGGGGTTGTGGTAGGGGTTTTGATTCAGATATGTGAAGATATGGATTAAAGTTAGGTTTGGGGTTAGGTTTTATGATTGGCTTAACACGCAGATTTTCCATGGGAGCAGTTGTCACCAGAGCAAATGTCATGGAACCAAGAGCACTAGACCTTCACATTATGTGTGTTAAGAGGGGACAAAAAAAGTATTTCTTTTTGTTTGCTGTTATATTTGAAATATCCCCTTCAGATTTTTATCTTGTAAAAGGATTTAGTAAGTTAAACTTACTAAAATTGCACTCCAAACATAGAAACAACCCATGAAGAGATTATTCAGTGCACTTTATAGACATGCAGGTATGCTCAAGTCACTTGCTTCTGTATGGGCCTTCACATGAAAGTATGTGTTCACCTATTGTCCTTTACTTGTTTCATGTTTTTAAGGGAAGGATTTTATGTCTGCTTTATGTTATAGATGTTATATTTTTGTGCTTCCACCCCCCTTTAACTTGCAATAATAAGGAGTGTTCTAGTAAGGAATTCATTAGTATTATTAGAAATTGACCATACATGTAGAGTGGATATTACTGGAGCTTGTATGGTGCAATCAACCAATCAACCAATCTATACACAGTGAACCAAAATGTGCAGAGTGCACAAAATTCACCATTTTGTCTCTGTTTCCTGTGTTATTTCCTATGGAGAAGCAGTATTTGCTGTTTTTTAACGGTTACACAACAGCGATAAAAGAGAGATAAACGAGAGACTCTTAAGTACAAAACGTCTACATCCTCACAACCTGTTGTTTATTTGTCGCCATTTTCCGGCTGTTTTGTAGCCATTTTGTAGCCTTTTCCTGGCTGTTTTCTTCTATCACTGCTTGTCAAAAAAGAGAGACAAAACTGAGAAGAAATGGCTAGAAAATGGCCAGTGGCCCCAGCAGAACTGGCTCACTGTGATAAGATCATCCACCATAAGAATCACCAACTGCTTCACACTATTCCTGTGTCTCCTTTATTTTCAGCCTCAGATTCAGCAGCCGGTCCAGAATCACCGACAGAGGGCACTGTCAATAATGGCAATAGTGCATTGACCACGCCACCTATCAACACTCCCCCTGCGCAGCATTCCTATTCACAGTACAGCGTGCAAGCACTCACTCTGCTTGCTGAGGTAGGATCATTTGTTGATAGATTAACCCATAGAGGTACAGTGTCACCTTTAGGAGACGCTTTTGCAGTTTCTGTTGGTCCAGAATGTTCGGCAGTACATATCATACATGAGCAGAAAGAGAAAAATGCACTGAAAAATTTGAGCCCATTCCCATTGCCGTATGGTGTGGCGTTCTCGAATTAGAGCAGTTTAACTGTTACTAATCATTAAACTCTTTAAATTGGCAATGCAGTGAATAATACATAATCACTATTTCCATGTTCAAATTGGCAATTTCTGATTAAATTTTACAATTATATTTCATTTTGGTTTATGTTATATCCATATTTATTTTTTTCAAGCTATGTAAGCGTGGAAACAAAATTTTTTTATTGCCAATTTGAGGATTGAAGATGATTAATTTAGACCTCAAGAAAGCTCTGTACTGCTATGGGTTAATGATAAGATAGCAGATACGCATATTAATGAAAGAAATAAGCTTCAGGGAATCTAAAGCTATGTGCAAAAGAGACGTGGTAAAAGAGTGCAGTTACCTTACTGGAGGGCGTAAGCATATTGAACCAGTAAAGCCTTGTCTCTTTGGCCACTTTGGGACGGACGCTAATTCGGATATGTAATTTGGGTGGCTATGAGAGATTTGCTTGAGTGCAGGTTTTTGGTAAGGTCTATGCATGTAAAAGCTTTATGTTTTTTGTGCTTGTGGTAGGCCTGTGCGTTGACAATAGGTATTGTGTACACTGCACATGGTGCAATAACGATTAGTTTTGAGGGAAATTTGAGCAAGATTGGCGTAGTATTTGAAGATGGAAATGACAAGAGGAAGCAACTCTGTAGAATGAGTTTCTTAGTAAATGAAAAAAAAAAATGTCACTGTTTTATTTGGAAATCTATGGAGTTACTTCTTCTTTATAGATACACATGTATTTCAGAAATTGGGGGTCATGTGACCTTAATTTCTTCATTGTGATGTAGAGCATACAAAAAAATATCCCCCCCCCAAAAGGTCAATTTTGGAAATAATTAGAGTTGCTTCCTTATGTATCGGATGGTACCATTGCGTTCATTGTAAGATTGTGTCTGGTTGATACAGAGATCTGTCTGTCAAAGTAAAGCCTAAAGTATAAACAAAGTCGCACTGTATTATGAGTCTACATTGTTTCTCTTCACAGCTGATGGCTCCTCTGCTGGACATGGTGTATGGTAGCGATGAGAAAGACAAGGTAGTTCCGCTCCTTACTAACATTATGCACAATGTTACACCATACCTCAAAAACCACAGGTAAGACCATCTTTCACTGTCCTTTGTAATGGATTGTTTACTACCACCTTTTTCTAGCATTTTCTTTTCTCATGGTTGAAATATACATACATATTAAATATATTTTGAATATGTGTAATAGTGAAGTAGAAGGTAGAAGGTAGTGAAGTAGAATTTCAGCAGAAGGGTCATTGTTTATATTGTTTGAAGAGAAATTACTATTAATTTACAAAGCACTCTGTGAAACTTACGTTTACTCAGTTGTTTTGTATATGTAGGTTATCTTCCTACTGGTATTCATAAAACTTTGTATATAATTAGCTCCTTTCCTGTCACTTTAACCCATTGATGAAGGAGACCAACATTACTTAGAATGTTTAACCAATTAAGGCTTGTTCAGATATGATGCAACACACCCCCACGACAACTCCCCCATGTGGGTTTTTTTTTTGTAAAAGTGAATGGGCTATTAGTTGGCAACAAAAAATGCTGAAAATTCAAATAACTTTTTTAAGATATGATGTTATGAAGTTGTCTGCGCAACCTTTGACAAATCTTTTATTGAGCGTTGACGCGTTAATGTGCTTTCATCAACAAAAGTGACATGGTTTGCCACGCTGTATCTGAACACTAAAAAAACATGGGGGGGGGGGGGTTGTCGCGTCATACCTGCGCAGGCCTTTAGAAATTAAACGAATATCCAACACGCTTTATATTGAACAATATTTCTTATCCTAAGCCAGTTGTTCATTGCTTAGAGTTTAAACGTTGTTATTTTCTACACATTCTCCTTTCTGTTGGGCAGTGCCCTCAACATGCCCAGTTTCCGTGCCTGCACATCACTCGTATCAAGCCTCAGTGACTACCAGTACACCCGGAAGGCTTGGAAGAAAGATGCCTTTGATCTGCTGGTGGATGCTTCATTCTTTCAGATGGATACATCCTGTATAGGAGGGTGAGACCCACTTGTACAATAGACCTGTTTACTAATGTGCAGTCAAACCTGCTGTGGTGACCACCTGTATAGAAAGACCACTTGTCTATATAAAGAACACAATTTTTGTTTTTTCTGCATAGTTTTTCCCATTGAAATGTGCATTAAATGAACCTGTCCATAAGGATCACCTGCTCATGAAGGCCACTTTGCTTGTCTCCCTTGTGTGGTCTTTATATACAGGGTTCCTTGCAGGCTTTTAATTTCAGTAATTTTAGGGCAAGGCCTCTTTTCTGTAGGGCACATTTCTATATTACAGCATAAATAGGAAGAATTAGAAAGGGCACAAAAAATATCCAAGGCCAATGAGAGGGGCATTTAGGCCAATCAAAAGGGCATCCACGGCCATGGCCTTGGTGGCCTTGGATTAATTTAAGCCCTGCCTTGTATTTTCAATTTATGCATATTTATCCCAGAAACCCAGGTAAATAACTGTCTAATTCACCTCTGATAGATAATGGCATCTCAACAGAGGGAATTCAGTTTGCATAATAGCTGATGTTATGTCAGCAAGCCTTTAAGTTTTCAAGTTGTCAAGAGGAACTTTTGTTCAGAATTATGCATAGAATTTCGTAAACAGGCCTACATGTATTACAGCCAGCTGTGAAATTTAGTTTAGATCTGAGGTCTTTATTGTTCCTTGAAAACGTAAACTTTCAATGGGCTGATTATAATAACTGCAATGAGGAAATTGTTGGTGTTGTTCTATCATAATTATCATCCTAAAGATGTTATGGTAATGATGATTTCATACTTCTTCATGCTGTAATAGTATAGTGATGATGAAGGTAAGGATGATGATCATGTCGTTGATGATGATGACGACATAACAACAACGACAGTGATGATCTTGATAATCATGATCACCTTAATATAATGTTGCATTGAGGATTATGATATTGACGCTTGTGACATTAGAGGGGACTTGTCACAGTTTTGAGGATGCTACATGCACATGTAGGACGGACATTGAAAAAATATCTGAAAACGTCACTTGTTTGCATTATATTCCAGGTGGAGATGTATCATTGATAACCTCATGACACATGACCGAACAACTTTCAAAGATCTCATGAGTAAGTAGGAATTTTCTTTTTGCAATTTTGTTCTCCTTCATAGTTTCTTTCTTACTTTCTTTTCATTCTTTTGACTCTAATGATTTCTATACATCATATGTTTGTTAAATGTTGCTACTCAATATTAATCAGTTGATGTGTTCACTTCCAAGAATTTAACAAATAGCTCTTTGTGTTTGTTGTGTTTTCTTTATGTCATTTCATGTATATAGTACATATGGATTAAACAGGTAGAAAACAAATGTCATGAATTTTCAGTGGAACAAATTTATGACAGCCTAGAATGGGAACCAACTGGAAGGGTTTGCAAAGATAGTCAATTACGGAGAAGTGTTGCATTGGACCCCTATAGCATCTTCTTCTATGGCAAATACTGAAGTGTTTAGTTTATATGATATACAACATACATGTAATGCATCATGATAAGATAATAGATTAGGCACATTAGATATTTTGTAATAGGGCCATTCCAAGCTATCTTCATTATTTGATGTCTCATATATTACCATTTTTTATGCTGAAGGTAAATTAAGTTTAGAATGATAATAATAATAATAATGTGCCTTCTTGTGTAGCGCATAATTATAGAGACATAACGTCTCTATGAGCTTTCAAAGGACTCTGGATATTACTATCCCGGCTTTAGCTTGAGCAACCGCAGTGCTTCGTGCATTCAAGGAAGAAATCCTACCAGGAACCCACTTACTGCACTTGGGTCGAGTGTGACAAATGTAGATTAATAACGTTCTTGCCGAAGAACGTACGAGGGTAGGGATTTGAACCTTGTACCTTGTAGTTAAGAGTCTGGAGACTTATTGACTGGACCACAACACCTTTGTGATCAAAGCTCTTGTTGGGGTTTGTAAATTATTTGACTCTCATCATATATACTGAAATCATAATGTGGCAACATATGGGACAGAAATAGCTTAGACTTAGCCGATAATGAAAATCAATTTTTTGGAAGTTACTGTAGATTGTAGTGTACTTTATACAGTGTACGTGTAGTTTTTATTGTCTGTGATTGTACAGCTCGAGTAGCCGCCTTACAGAACACCTCCCTGAGCATCTTTGCCAGCAAGGAGCAAGAGATGGAGCAGCGAGCTCAGCTCCTCAAGAGGCTTAGCTTCGTGGTGTTCTGTAGCGAGAGAGACCAGTATGTACGCTCCCTACCCGATATACAGGAGAGACTGGCAGAGAGTTTGAGGCTCAGTCAGAGCCCTGTGGTTCATGAACAGGTCAGATTCTTTGTCCATGTTAGAATTAATTTCTGAACAGTCTTGTTCATTTCTATTTCTTTACATTGTTATTTTCATTGAACTCCTTTTCCCTGTCTTCTCTATCATCTTTCACCTACCCTGTGCTTACTGTGAAATTCTGCACCTTCTTGTAATTCCTATCTTTTTCATTTTCTACATAACACTGCTTTCCTCTATCATATTGCCAAGCATGTCCCCCTTTTTCCTAAGTAGTATCTTAAATTAAACTTTTTATTGAACTCTAGTTTATTCGTACATAACGTCCTGTGTATTGGTCATTCCTGGCAGAGGTTTATTTCATATTTTTAATTAATTATTTTATTTTATCATTGTATATCAATTTCTGCATGGTTCATCACATTGCCCAGTATGATCATGACCATAGCAAACAGTGGTAGTGAACACTGAAAGGAATTATGATCATTATGTGACCGATGTGTTGGCTCAGTAGGTAGAGCGTCCGCCTCACAATCGGGAGGTCGCGGGTTCGAACCCCGGCCGCGTCATACCAAAAGACGTTAAAAGATGGGAGTTGCTGCTACCTTCTTTGGCGTTCAAGAATTGAAAAGGAAAGAGCAACGTCGATCTGGCGCTGCTCAGTGGCTGCCTGGCCCACGATCAATTGGGCAAAAAAGAATTTCCTTTCTTGGACAATAAAATTTATAAAAAAAAAAAAAAAAAATTATACATTTACAACTGTAAACAACAGAGAAACATACAGAGGTATAACAGTATAAAAGCTTTCGGGTTGAAAGATTGCCACACTTGTTACATAGTTCCTCTTTGTTCTCTCGTAAACTTATTGTGCAAATATACTTCTTTCCAATATTTCTTTCATATCAATATTTCAGGTAGTGTTCATGCTATTTACAAGCCACCTTATACATATCCATGAACAGGTGCATTTCATAATGCCTATGTAAAACATAGCAGGTATTAAAGGCAAAGTCCACCCCAAAAGTTTCACTATTTCAATAAAAAGGAGTTAAATTTGAACAGCATTTTAAGAAAGAAATGAGCAAAATCAGTCAGAGAATAAGAAAATTACACTCACTTGCATTTTCTAGTAAATTGCTCTCGGCTCTGCGAATTGGCAACACTGATGACATCATATATGAGCTGCTCTCCATTCCTTTTGTACATGAAATTTCGCATTTTCTCAATTTTTTTGGAAGTTACACATTTTCTAAGCCCCTTAGTCAATGTACAGGTATGTTCAGAAGAATTGCTTTTTACATAGCATACTTGGACTATGGGGTGAGAGAATGTGAAATTTCATGTACAAAGTGAATGGAGGGCTGCTCGCATATGATGTCATCAGTGTTGGCCAATTTGCAGAGTCAAGAGTAATTTACTAAAAATTGTAAATGAGTGTAATTTTCTTATTCTTTGACCGATTTCGCTCATTTCTTTTTTAAAATGCTGTTCAAATTCATCTTTTATTGAAACAGTGAAACTTCTAGGGTGGACTTTCCCTTTAAAGATTTAAGCTGTATTTACATCATCCATCATTTTTTTATTCCGCAGGTGTTTATGTTCTTCCGAGTGCTTCTTCTTCGAGTGTCACCCCATCACCTGACTGGCCTCTGGCCTACCATGATCACTGAAATGGTAAATATTTTCTTGTTGTTTCATTTCAAACACAATCAATTGACTGAGATTTTTTTAATGGCGAAAACTGCTTAATTAACTCAATTTATATACAAGTAGCATTCTTCTATTAGCTTTGTTAAAAAAAAAATGCATCTTGAAAAATTAGACCAAAGGAAGGACATTTAGCAGTAACATTTTAGGGATGGTCGTAGTGGTAGGGATTTATTTTATAACTGCCTGTGTAGTTATAAGGTTTTCTATGATTTTTGAAGTTGTTAATTTCCCTGTATAAATGCAGTCCTATTTTTTGTTGAAAAATGAATCATTTCTCTTTAAACAGTTGTTGATTATTTTTTCTGAAAGCTTTCATGCATATCTGTTTTTGTTTTTTAAAATGCTCTGATACAATGCAAGAAAAAACGTAAACTACTTCAGGGAATCCATGACATTTGCTCCAGCGAAAATTTGCTCTGCGTCAGTTTCGTACACTAACCAAATACTGAACTTCAGTCCTGGACCAAATGTTATACGTAACCCTAACCCTAAGCCTGGCCTAAAACCCTGGCCTAAAACCCTGCTGCAACCTTGACCCTATGAGGAAATAAAGCTGCAGCAATTGTCGTTAGAGCATCTGTCTGGTCACCACTTTCAGGAACTTGTCAGAATGTCTAATAATTGCTTAAATGTCAAGTTATGCTAGCTTTAAATGAACTGCAAATCTGGTCATGCGATCATGATGTGAAATAAACTATTCCAAAGCAACTGGGAGAGTTAGATTTGTTGTATATAAGCACGGGTGTCTATTGCGAGATTTGAAGATTATTGGATTGATGAGAAATTCACTTACTTTCCCCACAAGGTACTTGCACTGCACAAAGAAATGAGTGTATGGGACCACATACAAATCTGGCATGAATGCTACCCCAGACTTTTTAGGTTTTTCATATCATATTTCCATTGGGAGGACATTTGAAGAACTATCCCTTTGTAGGTGACATTTTTACTGTAATATTCTTCCTAACTAACATGGAAAGAATGAGAAAGCTCTTAAATTATTTCTCACCTTTCACAGAACTCAAATTTCTCTTTAATAGTAAGTTCTAAGGATGTTGTTTGATCCTCTAGGTGCAAGTGTTCCTTCACATGGAGGAGCAACTGGCCAAGAACGCCCAGGACGGTTCAAAGCGGTCAGCCCTGGTCAGTTTCTTCCAGCTGGGTTCCAATGGAGGCAACCCCTTGAAGACATTCCTCAATCTCTACCTCGCTGCCTCAAAGTTCTTGGACCTTGCGCTGTGCTTGCCTTCTGAATCACTCCCTCAGTTCCAAGTGTAAGTTATATGCTCATTAGAGAAATTTAAAAGACTTACAAAGGCAAAAAAGAAATAATAATAATGAAATTAAATCTGCTTCACTTCAGAATTATTTCCTTAGTTCCAAGAGTAAATTTTATGCTCATTAGATTTTCTAAACAAAAAAACCCCAACAAATATTAATATAATCTGCATGTTCACCTACATGTAGGTGAGAAAATAGATTATCAAACAGTCACTTTGACATCCTGGGCTCTAAGATTGTAGTGATGAGTTTCCTGTTCCTATGCCACATTTCTAAATCTTAAAGTAACTGTCGGAAGTATTTGTCTTTTATGTAACAAATTCCAACGTGTTGACCACCATGACATCGGGCAGATCAGAATAAAACATTCACATTCTTTGAAATGCTTACTTGGGAAAGGAACTTAAATAAAAAAAAAAGAGAATGGAGCAAAAAAATTGTTCACTCCCATCTTTTGGGTACTCCATAATATTAATACCCTTATATCTGTTAACATCTTGTATTTTTCTCTCCTTCAGTTACAAGTGGGCGTTTGTTGGTGAGAGCAATGAAGGTGATTCCCAGACTAGGTTTGTTCCTCATATCGCCAGAGTCACCAAGCTCCTTAGAGCCAGGAAGAAACAGGTAAACTATCTCATTCAACTTCAGACTTTCAAGAATATATAATGCCAGGGCGTAATACGTATGAGTGATATGTATGCGCTTGCATATTTTCAATCCATCCATACCCCTTGCATTTCAGAATTGTATGCTGACAATAAGTTCCAATCTTGACCCCCTGTGATAAACATCAAGTTATTGAGGAGTCTTGATAATGATTTATTGTTCATTCTTATGATTCTTAACCTCCATAGTCAATGTATGTTCAGGAGAATTGCTTTTTACATAACATACTTTTTCTATGGGGTAAGAAAATGTGTAACTTCAAAGAAAATTGAGAAAATGTAAAATTTCATGTACAAAGTGAATGGAGACCTGCTTGCATATGATGTTATCAGTATTGCCAAGAATAATTTACTAGAAAATGTAAATGAGTGTAATTTTCTTATTCTTTGACCGATTTTGCTCATTTCTTTTTCAAAATGCTGTTCAAATTTGTCTCCTTTTATTGAAATAGTGAAACTTCTCGGGTGGACTTTCCCTTTAAGGTGTACAGTTACAAGTAGAAGATTGTTTCATTTAGCAGGATATATTTAGTTAAGATGATAATCCCCCAAACTGTTGGTGATCTGGAGATGATTATGTCAGTGCTGATAACGATGATGAAATTGACAGCAAACTACCGGTTAGTTATAAAATGGCAACTTAAAGAGCACTGGAATTGACCCATACACAAGAAGAATATTTATGGCAGTAAGCGACTAAGTAATTGTGGACATGTATACAGGCATGCAAAATGGATGAGATTTCAAGTTCATTCATCTTTTGGTAGTATGAATATTCATAGACAAGAATTTGGGCTGAAGATATCATTTTTTACATGTGACATAATTTCAAGGCTCATTAGAAATGTTCTTGCCTATGATACATTCTTTTCTTTGATGAATTGATGGTCCGATATTCCTTAAATGGACCAAAATGATTACATTTTTTTGTCTGGAAATTCTTTTCAGGACCCAAGTCTCAATCACACCATCATGCAAAGGACGAGCCAAGGGCGCCCTCTGCTGATCATGCATCACATCCGCTCCGTTGAAGAGCTGCTGCCTTTCTTCAACACCCTGTGCAGCATGCAGCAATCATCCACCACCAGAACTCGCACCGCATCCCAGGTAGCAACCACGCCCGTTGGTGGTAGTAGTAGCCATGACAACAAGCAGAGCAACGGCAGGGATGAGGAGGAGGAGGAGGTGGTTGTGATGGAGAAGCAGGAGAGCAGCATCCAGTCCGCGATGGCCGATGATGAGCTGATAGAGCATCTGGTAGAGAGAGATTTCCTACTCATAGCTTGATGATAAAGTGAGAAATAAACGTGAAATAGAAATGGTGAGGATTTAGAAATACAGTAAAATATCTGTCATCCCATGATAACTAAACAGGAATGGAACTCAGACTGGCTGATGAGTTGACAGAACAATTTAGTGGAAAGAGATTTCTTTCTCATAGATGGCGATGTGGCGAGTATGGGGCCAAAAAAGAGGATGGTTAGTTGATCAAGCATCTGGTGGAATATTTTCTCCTCAAAGCCTGAAGGTGCAATTGAAACGGAACTCTAAATAGGGTAGATGGTGATGTGATGAAGTATCTTGTAGAAAGAAATTTCCTCGTTGGAACTGAACTCAAAATGGATAGAATGAAAAGTGGAGAATGGTGAAGTAAAAGTTCTGCCATCTCAAGAATTGTGATATTTTGATGACTTTTCGTTTGCTGCCATTGTCATGTTAATGGTTGGGTTTTTTTTAAAGGCTTTGCTGCCTAAGATGCCTTCAATAAGCTATGGATGTGTTTCATGGATATTTGTTTCGACCCATTTTGCAATTACATTTTGTGTGAATAGACCCACTTGCTTGAATGCCGATATTGTGAACAAGAAAGGCAAGATGGCCAAAACGAATAGAAACTAGAAGTCCTGTTTGACATATATAAGGTTTCCTTATTGAACAGTAAATATGTTCTTCAACTCTTCAATTTTAAGAGGCACCTCTTCTAATACTAGCCCGAAGATCTACATGTACCTCCTAATATGGAGGCATCATGGTGTAGTGGTTCGTTCGCTTGACTCTCAGTCGAAGGATTGAGGGTTCAATCCCAGTCAGGCACTAAAGTCTTTTGGCAGGACATTAATCCATGTTTGCCACTGTCCACCCAGGTGCTCATCGGGTACCGGTAGGATGCAAAGGTCAGTGTGGGATTGGATTTAGTATTTGCGTGCCCGTTAAATGGACGAGTGGCTGGAATGCTCCCTAGGAAGTGGAGAATGTGGACAGTGATGTGCAGAATAGTAATTAAATCCAGAAAACCAGGGGGGTGTTTCACAAAGATTAAGATTGAATCAAATTGCTCTTAACTATGGCAGGCCATTCATGCCACTGTTTGCTTTCACCATCAGGCTCTCGAGGGATGCGCAAATCATTGTCACAAATTTGAAGAATTTACATTTTTTGTTTTTGTCATCAATAAACTGTAAAAAAATTGTCAGTTCTGCAGACTTGTGACCATGATTTGCAAGTCCTTCAAGAGATCCATGGTGAAAGAAAACAGTGGCATGAATGGCCAGCCATAATTAAGTGTGATTTTAGTCAATCTTAGTCTTTGTGAAACGCCCCCCAGGTTAATTATAATTATACTGTACATGTAAGTGCTTTGGTCAGTTTAGTTGTTATTTCCATGGTAATTGTTTCCTTCAAAAGTGGAGGAACAGCAGCTGCAGCAATGTGCAAATACAGTGTGAGATTTCTACATTAGTCTGTTTGATTTAATTTGATCCGTTATGAGATAATGCATGATTCTAGCCGACTTTTGCAATTAAAACTTTAAGTACGTTGGAATTCCAGTGCTTTTATTGCTTTTATTTTTTCATATTTGCATACATTTTGACGATGCTTTTTTTTTCCCTTCAAGATCTTAGTTTTTGAAGTTTTACAAAACATGTGAAGCTTTTTCACCATATGGGTATGTATAGTTCCTAAAAGTTGGCAAAAATTGCATTTGACTTCTCAGCAATTTGTATTTTCATTACTTTTCTGTAGCTACATCTGAAGCATTTAGATTGTGAAAATTTTATATATTGACCCTTGCTTATGAATTTTGATTAGTTGAATAGGATGAAATATAATGCATTTCAAATGACAGTGTGTTGTATACAGGATGGGTTCAGTTGTGACCTGAGCGGTAATACATAAGGTTAGAAAGGTACAAGTAGCAATAAGAATGATTTGTGAATTAATTGATATTATGCACTAGATATTAAAGGAAATCCCTTTCTTAAGGGCTTCTTTCTTACTTTTTGGCAGTGGATCCAGAGTGCAATTTTCAGGTCTGTATATATAGACCCTTGTGTTCATTTTTTAAAAATTTTGGCGTCTGGACCGCAGTTTTTGGGGCCCAAGTGGCTCGGGCTCCTGTCAGTGTCTAGCCCTTCATAATGGCTGTAGTACTAGTCATGTTATAGTCGTGATGTAATTAGTTCAGCACACAGACAAAGACGATAGCACAAATTTTACCCTTAAGCCATGCAGCACATCAACATGGGTAATGTTTATACTGCTTTCAAATCTTCATCCAAAGATGGCGCTGTTGAAACAAGAACAGCATCCGTAACCCTTTAAATATTGCTGAATTTACGTGAGTAGGCATCGCAGCCACTTATCGAAATATGCTAGAAGAAATACTTCTTGCATGGAACCAGTTAAGACATGAGGTTTTGATATGTTTGTTTGCGGTGGCAAGTTTATTGGTATGTTTTTGTGTGGAATATTGGTAAGCCTTGAAAGACATTCACCTTTAACTATCTTAGAATTATCCAGGTATTCCGTAGTGCAATATTTTTCATTTTATTTTCATTCAAATTGAAGATGTGCCTGAAAAAAAAATGCCATATAATGTTCTACATGTATATGCTGCGTGTACTACAACAATCAGTCGTCGTAAAATAAAAATGTTGTGAATAACTTATTTTCAATAGATAAGAGCCGGGTAGGGCATTTCAAAAGCTGTCAATTTGCATTCAGTTGGAATTTAACTGAATGCTTAACATACACTAAAAGCAATTGATCCTCATAGAAGGCTTAGTGAAATACCCGTATGTATATTTACATTATATATGTATGTACATACATAAGTTTCATAAGTTTGTACTGATATTGGATTTCTGCCAGTTCCTGTTATGTTATATAGGCACCTTAAGTGAAAGAGTACATGTATGTTCCTTTATGTTGGTACATTAATGGATTGATTGATTGATTGATTGATTGATTAAATATATAGAACTGGTTTTTGGTCCCTATTCTACCAAAGAACTGTGTACAATGATGTGGTAATATCTAAGTATGGTGTACACGTACATTTTGTTCACCTGTTGAGCAATGTTTTTGTGCCACTGACATTTTCTCGAGAGAATTTTTTGTTCCCAAAATAATCTCTATGTAGCATATGTGTAGATGTAATTGTAATCATTACAGTATGCATTTATTTAAATTACATATTGATATTAAGGCTTATTCATTAACAAAAAAAGGTTAGACTATTGCTATCCTATGGAGAAGTGCATGTGTCGTACAAAGTGAATCAATACATTATTTCATTCCAGCCCATGGTGACTCTATGTGATAGTCCATGGCATTTAATTGTGTAATAAATTCTTTTATGTGAGCTTTCTCATAGTGGAAAAGTACATGTAGTATTGAGCCCTGCAGACACAAAAGTACATGTATGTAGTAGAGAAAAGCATGAAAATAAATGGGCAATAATGCAAAATTTTTTCATTTTACAGTTAAACCTGTATACAAAGACCACCCACCAAGGGAGACAAGAAATGCAGTCTTTATGAGCAGGTGGACTTTATGGACAGGTTTCTTGAATACACATTTCAATGGGGGAAAAAACTATTCAAGGTAAACAGAAATAATGGTCTTTCTATACAGGTGGTCGCTAAAGCAGATTTGACTGTATATGAATGTGACTTCTTCGTTCAGAGAATCCAGTTTGGTCCATTCACAAATGGTCTTTACATGCTCTTTAGATAACTGTTTCTGATAGAAGAACCATACGAGGCTAAGTCCAAGTTATTTTGTCCTGTAAGGTACCGACCAACTCCAAGATAATTTGTATTTCTGATGGTTGTATTCAGAAAGTAGTCCTATGAGAGCTGGGATTTCTGTGAGATATAAAATATGGTGATACATTTGATGCCAGTATAATGTTCATCATGACTTCATAAGTCTACATGTAGGTACCGTATCATCATCATGATCATCATCATGGTTTATTACAGTCAGCCTCTTCCGTCTTTCGAGGGGTCACTAGCCCCTGATAGTACTCTATCCCTCCACATGCTCTTATCAGCATCCTCCTCTTTTAACCCAACCCTTCCACTTTCCCTTCTCACCATAATTCTTTCCACGTTGTCCTTAGCCTTCCCCTCCCCCTTATGTCATCCACTTCCAAATCCCCCTTTTTCACAGGCCCATCATCTTCCCTTCTCAACACATGACCCATCCATCTCAACCCACTTCTCCTGACCACTTTCACCACAGTCCACCATGGGACATCAAGAAGACCAAATGCCTCAGACTTGCCCAAAAGTACAACTGGTCTTTACCATGTTACAGAAGAGCTGCTAGAAAGTGCAAAGCCTTTTTTTTTTTTTCTCATTCATACCATTCCATCTTTTGTATGAAGTACGGTCAAGGAGTGTGGTACCTTCTTGGTAAGATTTTGTTGTCATGTGAATTTAATTTGATCCTTTCTTTCCTATACCCATCAGAATATGAGAATGGAAACCTGATATTTCACAGAAGGTAATTGAGGAAACATGTTCAAACTTGTATTTTATACCGGGTGTCCCACAAAAAGCGGAACGGTGGATTTTTAGTACTTGGCCTTCAGGAAGTATAACATTTTTTCTACATCACAGGGTAAAGCATTCTATCGAAGAGAACAATACCAAGATCACTGAATTTGGTCAAGTAATTTTGATCCTGTGCCCGTTTCTTGAAATAAGTCATTTTTAAATTTCACATGTTTTGGGGGACCGATGAAAGTAGAACTGTGTCGGGAATAGCCTTTCATATGGCATGTTTTTGTTATTGACACGTATCAGTGGGCTCTCTGAAACATTGTATTATGAAAGGCTATTTCAGACACAATTCTATTCTCATACGATGCCAAAAAGATTTGAAATTTGAAAATGATTGCATTTTAAGAAATGGATGTAAGTGTATAATCAAAATTTCTTTACCAAATTTAATGATCTTGGTATCATTCTCTTTGGTAGAAAGTGCTTTACGCAATGATTAGCAAAATTACATACTTTTTGAAGGCAAAGTACTGAAAAGTCTGCCATTCTGCTTTTCTGGGACACCCGGTATATGAAATGAGAATAAGGAACTAGAAGTTTAGGAATGTGTTTGAGCAACTCTACTGTCATTTGAATCACTTGCGGCTTACAGGAGCTTTGCAATAATTGATATACATGTAGTTTTGCTGTACATTTTTTCCTTTAATAGAGATTGTTATGAAACTGTTATACTTTGTTGCTACACTGTCATCAAGAAAGTTATATGGAAATGTTTATTAATCATTTTGTTGTTATTATATGTAAAAACAGATTTTTTTTTTTCTAGTAGAAAAATGAGTCAGAGAATTGGTGATCAAAGGAGACCGTCTTCTGTGAAATAGGAGCTGTACTAGAGATTTGAGCTTGGATTCCTGTTCGTTTGAAATATTTTCTAATTTATTATTTTTTTCTTTTGATAAACTGATAATAAAGCAAAGTGTAGAATATAAATAACTAAAAGGGGCAATTTCTGTAACTGTGAAATGCCCTCAAATTGGCAGCTTATGATTTATACAAAATTTCCACAGGAATGTTTTATGTTTCAAATTTCAATGGAATAGTACAGATATTATGGTAAAAGCGTGATATGATTTATTAGTCCCAAATAATTAGACATTGTTTCTGTATGCTGCTAATTAGCCATAGGGAGTTTTATGTAAAGTGGTTGGATACCTGTAACAGTCCAAAAGTTCTAGCATAACATACATGTATTATTTTGAAGACCAGTGGTTTTCTCAGGGATGCCAGAGTTCCGGCTATAGCCGGAATTCCGGCTTTTTCATTTTTTTGACCATAAGTTCCGGCTAGTCGCGTTTCCTCAGGCCGGAGAGAACAATCACCGGCCGCCCACAACCGTTCAGAGAGCTGTCTTTGCTCTGTGTGATCGGTAAATAAGAAAAAAAATCCCGTCTATAGTTGAGTTAGACAATACAAGCGCAACAAGCCACGGCGAGTGCGCTATAATCCGATACCGACCGTGTGTATTGACATTGGACAGTTCGCCTGCGATCGCAAGGATCCATAGCGCGCTTCATTCAGTGTGTCATAGATGGCAACTGTTAACTACTTAGAAACCCTACAACTATCTTATCTTGTCTATATGGACTCTTTGTGCTAACATGTACAGTGTATACAAAGTATGCGTGTAAGCACAAACAAAGTACATTGACAAGACAAGGTACTATGCACCATGTGCATGTTGTGCATGATAGCAGTGTATGATCGCGAGACTGAGAAATCACAGGCCCAAATAACCGGCATAAGTCCTCAGAAAACGGAATCTGAATGTCAGAAATGACTCCAAATGGATTATTATTGCTATTTTTCATGATTCAGGTGAGGGAAAATGTGTTTCTTTGATGTTTAATTAGTTGAAAAAAATTGTTCAAAAACCTTGGCTGCATTTCACTTTCCAGCAGGAATGGGAGGCGTTCTTCCCCTGCACCAGCGGCCTACATAACTTGGAAGTGTGGTGGGTACACTGCGTGCACATCATGCATCGGTCGTCATGACCAGGCATTTGCGGTTTATTTTCTACTCTGGAATTTTATCTTGGGGTGTTTGAATTTAGCTGTGGTTGACTACATATGATCAAAATATTTATAGAATGTGCTGAATGCTGGTAGGGAAGTCTTGTGAATTTCTGTTGTGGAAATAGTTTAGTACATGCATTTCAGGAGCTGATTTATTTTTACTCAATCCTTAATAACAGTCACTTAGATAAATTTTAAAATAACAAAAAACTCTGAATATTGAATAAGACTGTGCTTCAAACTCTTTGTTTATATTTTTGGCACCATTTCACTGCAATAATAGAGTCTGCAGACTACATAGTACAGTAAATTCTGTTCTTATAAATTTCATGAATACATCAAATTATAAATTATGTGTAAGATGAGGCTGTTCAACATATTAAAATAACCCCAAAACTTGAGCCATATTTTTGGGAAAATGATCCCTGAAATAGGCTCAGATTGAATTAGAGACCATCTAGAACCCCAGAGCTTCCAGGGCCCTTAAGAGGGCCCTGGACCCCGGCCGAAAGGATGTCGCGCTTCGCGCTCGTGATGTGCGCTTCGCGCACATAATTTACCTTCAAAAAAAAGTTCAGGCCCTGGAGCCATTTGCCACTGGCATCCCTGTTTTCTTGATGTTGGTGGAGTAAACTTACAGAATACATATCGTTTCTATCTATGGTGTATACTTTTTTTTAAACGCTGTAAGCGGTTTCTTATTTATATGCATATATTTGGTAAAAGAGATATTTTTATCTTATAGTGAAATTTAAATAGATGTTATGATTATAGGTAGAATATAGAGTGACAAAAGTATAAAAGTAAAAGTGTACAGCTATATCATGTTATGTTGGGTAAACAAAAATTAAATTGAGTATATTTCTCTTCTTTCTTTTCAGGTCATGAATTTATTGGAAAGTAATAGTTTTCTATTAATATTCATATGTGAGCTGTATAATTGCATGGTGAACTCTCAGTACTTGTAAATGTACATGTATATGAATACTTTTGGACATTTATTGACTTGGATTTCCAAATGTACTTGCCTTTGTTCGTACATGACTTTGAAAACCTTTTTCATTTTGTCATACATATACAGTATGTATACGTTGTTCAAGTGAGCACCTGAAAGGTTAAGTTGTTTTATGGAAAATTCAATCTCACAGCTGCAAGTCTCCATAAAAAACTTGTACAACATGGAGTCTGTATCTTGTCTTGGAAGGCTAATATGATTTTAGTCTGGCCTGTTGTTGTTGTGTTTTGAATTGGAGGAGGTATATGGGAATAAATACAAGAAATAAATAAGTTTTTTTGTGTACCGTGTGTGATGAATAGAATTGATTCCCTGTATAATTATTACCCATATTCCTTGCCGTGGACCCCCTCCCCCATTGCTCATTTGGCTTGTGTTTTTGCTCCCTTTTCTTCTCTAAACAGTGATCTCAGACTGTCCTTTTCTCCCTCCCTCTCTCTCTTTATTGTTCTCCCTCTCTTTTTTTCTCTCTTTTTCTCTTTGATTTTCTCCTCTCTTTTTATCTTTCCTTTTCTCTTTTCTCTCTTTTCTTTTTTTTTCTCTTTCTTCCTCTCTTTCCATTCCTCTCTCCTTCACTGTGCAACTACATGCATTCCATTCAGTGGCGCAGCTCAAGGGGGCCCCCCTTCAGTCAAATGTGCTCCTTCAGTCAAACAACTGAAAAAAGGGAGGAAAAATTCCCTTAAACTGCAATTCTAGAGAAATGATACAAATGATGAATATATTTTGTACACCGTCATAACGGGTGTAATTTATTTTTAACTTTCCATACTGTTTTAAACAGCCGTGTGTTGTTATACATAAATGTACAACAACAATAAAAAAAAAAATGAAAATTAAAAAAAAACAAAATTTACATGGATACATAATCAGCATGAGATGCTGGAACAAAGAAGAAATCATTTGATAATATGAATACTGTATAAATAAATCTATAAATTATTCTGTACAGATGATACACTATTATGCATTTATCGCATTAGATGATTATTCAAAAATTGCGCATGTAGCTGCAAGTCAGAATAAACCCAAATGCACTCGTAATTTTTATGTATACATGCAATATAATTACTTTTTTACCCCACTTTTCAATATGCATACTCCAAGAGATGAATATAAAACAAGTACCATAAATCTGAAAGTGTTGCCTTTATAACAAGACAACAAAAATGCCATCAAGAACATGCGGTTTCATGTATGAGACCTCTATAAATTACTAAGCCTCAAATCTAACACTGCAAATTACCTCGTAAATATGACTGGTTCTACTCCGCTGCAGAAATCATGCAAAGAATCTCCATTCAACCGATTCTCAAGTGTGGCAGCAAACGACAAATAATATTTCAGATTGCAATACATAGAAAATGAAAGGACAATAGATAATATCTGCTACTACTAAATATTTCTTTTCTTGCACTCTTCTATTAGTTAAACCCTTTTTCATTTATCTAGCTTCTTTCATATTTATAGCAATCATCTTTCATTACTGAATAATTACAAAACTGCATAGATCACTCTATAAAACCTATGGCTGGGGGTCCTAAAGCCAAGCAGGTCCTAAAGCCAAGGAGGTCCTAAAGCTACGCACCGTGCAAATAATGAGCAATGTTTTGTGTTGAGCCTGATCAATTTGTCACGGACAGACATTTGACAAATTTTGAAAGTTTAAAGTGATTACACAGTGGTTAAAAAAAAAATTGATGTATGATCGAGAATAGAATTCTAAGAAAAATAACATTAAAAATTTGATGATTTTCAATCGAAATCATTGCATTTTGGAATATTATTTGTGATTAGTCAAGGGCTAACCTAAAAACTTGAGTATGAGGTATGACGTAGATGTGGTTACCCAGCTTCACGCACTGCAGTTGTGGCGCGTGCTAGACTGTACAATATGTATCATACCTTGCACGCATTTTGCTAGAATTGCACGACAAGGTAACCACAATGGCGTCATTGTGGGTACCCAACTGAAACTGGGACACAGCTGAGGGGCCAAAATTGGCTGAAATCTTACCATATTTTGTTTTTTTCTTGGCAACACGACTTTTTCAAAACTTTAGGCAGATGATTTTCTGCTAATCAAATCATGCTCTTTTAAATGAAGGAACAAGGTTTCAGCATTGGGTACCCTCTTTAAGAGCCTTTACATAATAGGTAATGAAATGTGTCCAGGTGTTCTGTGTGTTGCGGTGAAGGGCATCCCTGAAAGAGTTGAAATCCAATAAAATTTTGTCGCCCTGGTCATCTACTCCAACTAAAATCCATGAAATGATGAATGCCACGGACAGACAAAAATGTCGCTCTTATTCTGATCAGGCTCTGTTCAATGCACCGAGTGACAAGAATATCACTGAGGTTTGCCAAAAAATATTCATAGTTTTCCTTAATCTTAAGTGATGCTGTCATTAATCAAAACTCAGAGCAAATTCACACCAGTCGGCTTCAAAATCAAGGTTTGCATTCATTTATCATGTGTGCGTAGCTTTAGGACTCCGTCATTTTGCTGAAAAAATTTGACACTGGCTTCAACATCAGTTTGAAAATATATGCGTTGTTGATATTTATCCATCGTAATTTTCTCAATGATTTTCATCTTCATTTTCTCAATTATTTCTATCGCAATTTTCTCATTGATTTAACTTCAGAATATGGGGTCCAGGGAACTAAATTCGCATATTAAGCTAGTGACTTTAGTGACTTTAGCCACTGAAAAAAAAAGTGAGCAGCTTTTGGTCCCCCCCCAATCATACACACCTGTATATCATATCTGCATAGAGAAGAATTATCAGTCATACAAGTAATATGATTTCTTTGCTGAAAAGTTAAATTTGAATGTAAAAAAATACTAGTAACTGTAACATAATTATGTGCAAAAGTCCTGCCAAAATAGAAGATGATGTAAATACAAACATGAACAAGAAAAAATACCATGATCACATAAACTACAGAACTTATATTAATACATGGTAAACTATACATTGGCAAGATCTTTGGCTAGAAAAACAACAAATAGAGCAAAATGAATAAATTACACATTCTATACAACATTTAAACTAAAGAAGAATCTACAATTGGGGGGACTGGGACAAAATTTCAAATCGTCTCTACAAACAATTTAGCTCATGAAAAAAAAATCCAAAAGTCAGCTAAATTCGGTTCTATCTGTAAACATAATATTAAAGGTGGCTAGTTGCTAGGTGTGGCAAATATCAGCTGAACAGGATAAATGGAAGAAGAAAAATGAAAGTCAAAATCAAATCATAGATGCCTTAAAGTAAGCTACACTTACCATTATTTTTGTTTTTCACCATTGGAACATTAAGCCCATTTCTTGAAAGCAATCAAAGTAAACCCTGGCGTAACCCATAGAAGTACAGAGCTTTTTAAAGGTCTAAATTAATCATCTTCAATCCTTAAATTGGCAACAAATATTATTTGTTTCCACTCTTACATAGTGTGAAAATAATAAATATCAATATAACATGAACCAAAATGAATTATGATTGTAAAATTTCAGAGGAAACTGCAAATTTGAACACAGAAATAGTGATTATATATTATTCACTGCATTGCCAATTTAAAAAGTATAATGATTAGTTACACTTAAACTGCTCTAATTCGAGAACGCCACACCATACAGCGATGGGAATGGGCTCAAATTTGTCGGTGCATTTTTCTCTTTCTACTCATGTATGATATATATTGCCCAACTTTCTGGACTAACAGATACTGCAAAAGTGTCTCCTAAAGGTGAAACTGTACCTCTATGGGTTGATACTCAGTCCTCCAATACAACGATATTTAGCACCACAAAATTATGTGCTATTGATCATTAATTGATATCATAAATAGAATTAGAACAATAAATTAATACACACACAATCATGATCATGTATCATAATACTATATCTGTATCAAAGGCTGTGGTATTGACATAATATATGATGAATGTAATAACATGATTACCGGCAACTCACCTAAGATGGATCAAAATAACTATCCGGATATAGCAAACTTTCCTAGTTTCGAATGATGTATCAGCTTGCGACATGATCCTCCTCTGTCATGCAATTACCCATCCTAGGTTAAACTTTCATCTGGCACAGTCCTGCACCTCAGTCTTTTAAAATGCATTCTGTATGTGAGTGTTGCATAGACCAAGAACTAGAACTAGAAAGCGGGACCTGGGGAGTGTTTCATGAAGAGTTTTGTCGGTGAAAATCACTGACAAATGTTACAAGCTACTGAAAATCCTTGCATCTGATTGGCTGACAGCAAATTAGTCGGTGAAAATCACCGACAAAACTCTTCATGAAATGCTCCCCTGGTCTATACATGTACATGAATGTGCTGCATAGAGACCCGGTCTCTCCTTGTAAGTGGTCTAGTCATCGGAGCTTTCACTGGTAGACTGAGGGTCATTGGATCTTCTACGCTCTGGGGGAAGTAAAATCATAACAAAATTATTCAAATACTGTGTGTCATCTCACTTCTGTTTTATCATTTGATGACCATCAGAGGTATGGAAATAGATCAGAACACTTTTGACAAACTGTGATTCACCAGTAACTTCACACTGAACTGATACCATTAGATCTGAATCACGAATGTACATAACCTTTTCCAATATGAGAATGATAGCCGTAACGTAAGAACAAACTTATCAATCATCACCATTATCAACACTATCATCACCATCATCATCATAATTACCATCATCAACACTATCAACATCATCATCATCATTACCATCATCAACACTATCAACATCATCATCATTACCATCATCAACACTATCAACATGATCATCATCATCAACATGATCATCATGATCATGGTGATGATGATCATCATCATCACCTACCATAATCATCATCATCATCACATCATCTTCATCATCATCATCACCTGCCATAATCATCACCATCATCATCATCATCATCATCATCATCATCATCATCACCATCATCACCATCATCATCTTCATCATCATCACCTGCCATAATCACCACCAACATCATCATCACCATCATCATCATCATCATCTTTTTTATCATTGTCATTACCTGCCATTATCACCATCATCATCATCATCATCATCATCATCATCATCATCATCACCATCATCATCATCATCATCACATCATCTTCACCATCGTCATCACCTGCCATAATCACCAGCATCATCACACCATGACCTTCATCATCATCACCTGCCATAATCACCACTACTACCATTATTATCAGAAGCAGTACATCAGCATCACCATCACCACCTTCACTGTGTTGCTATAGTTACCTCCTCTTAGATGATTCAGTGATGCCAGCATCCTCAGCATGAAAGAAGGTGGTACCGTGATGGTATCTCTTGTCTCTTCCAACATCAGTTCATTGATTCTCATCACCTGATGATGGAAACGATACATCAAGGGGTCATAACTCATAAGAAGCTACAAGTTTTCAAGTAATCATGATAGCAACATCTCCTGTGACTGTTACTCACTATGAACATGACGGACAAAGAAAGCGGACAAAATAAACAACCTCTCATTCTACCCTTCACAATGGTTCTGGTAGTCAAAAGAACATCCCTTCACTGCTCTTGTCTAAAATATGTGGAACAGGTGCCACAGGCATATTCACCTGGAACTACATGATTAAACATAATAGCTGTGAAGGGATGTTCTTTTGACTACCAGAACCATTGTGAAGGGTAGAATGAGAGGTTGTTTATTTTGTCCGCTTTCTTTGTCCGTCGTGTTCATAGTGACTGCTGCTCAACAAATTAGAATACATGGGCGGATCCAGGGGGCCAAATTGGCCACCCCCCCCCCCCCTTTTTGAAACCGAGGTCCTTTGTTTTAGGGTGCTTATTAGCGACCTTTAACACCTAAAAATGCCAAAGATTTTTTTTTTTTTTTTTTTTTTTTTTTTGGGGGGGGGGGGGGGGGGGGCTTGTCAGCAAATATTTTTTCAAACAAGACACCTGAAAAAGCTGACCGGTCCCCCCCCCCCCCCTTCCCTCTGAAAAATTCTGGATCCAGCCCTTTAATACATTACAAAAATGAGATTCTGAAGGCCACAGGTGAGAGAAGGCTTCTTGAATAAACTAATTCGTAATTCTTTATGACTCTCCACCAAAATGACTCCAGTCTCCTATAATCAATATTACTTTTAAAAACAAAGAAATCCAGACTTTAGTAGTCACAATGTTTCAGTAAAGCACTAGGCATATGAAATTTTATTTATAATACTTTCTTGCCATACAGACAACTAAACAACAATAGCAAAGCAAACAATGTCCTCACCTCAGCTGAATTCTCTGGGAAATAAGGTTCAGGTGCCAGAGGTGCCCAAAGCTTCACATTGTAATCAATGCCACTTGTAGCAAGGACTGATATCAACAAAAACAACAAAGAAAAATTTATAAATAGATTCAAGAGGCTTCCATGCATAATATTTGTGAGAATCCTTGCCTTGGAACATTTTTTCTCCTTTTCATAAATTCATAAAACATACTTTTGCATGTTTTTTCCTTCTTGTTTAAACACAACACAACTGTTTTTCAAGAGGATGTATTAAATGAAATGCTATGAAGTTCTTTACCAACTGATGTACAACACTGCAATTTCATCGAGTACACACTCACACACACGTCCACACAAATGCCCACAAACGTAGTACAGAGGCCACCTGGAGAACGTTTTATGAAGTGTCTTGTCAGTGATTTTTACTAACAATTGTTATAAGCTACTGAAATCCTTCCATCAGATTGGCTGAAAGCAAATTTGTCATGCTCCCTTGCTTCCTTTATGCAAGATATTACATGCAATGGGTTATATGTACTCACTGGGATCAACAGGGTGGGGCTGGATGCAGTTGACAACATGTTTGTCGCCCTCTAGCAGCATGATGAGTTTGGCAGTGTAACGATCCCAGATGAATATATGGCCGCAGTCCGACCCACTCACTATGTAGTGATCGCCCCAGAAGTTGGCCTCCTTAATCTACATGTAGAGCACAGGGGATAGTGAGAGATGTAATGAGGAAGGATTTAATGTAAACGCTGCATCAAATTACTCCCCAACAACTTTATGCAGGCCAGGGGGTGTTTCATATAGCTGTTCGTAAAGTTACGCATAACTTTACAAATGACTTGAATATCAAGTGCCAAATGGGATGTCCAATGTTTTTCCTGATGTTTTAAACAAATGTGACTGCATTTCCAATAATCTCAATTAAACTGTGGCAAAAAATATACTTGCTAAAAAAAATGTTTGTAAACAATACAAATTTCAAGAGCATTATAGAATTGAAACAGTGACGCAAAATTTTTAAGATGCGGCAAAAAAGCTTACATTCATATAAATGACATTTCACCATGAACTAAATGTATTACCCTGCTTTAAAACTCTTCATGTTACATGGCCCAGAATTATTATCCAATGTTTTTTTTTTTTTTAAATGTACATGTAAGAAATTTTCATGAGTTTGGACCACTTGCAAAATTTGCTACGTGTTTCACTTACGCAAAAATTTCTCCTTCTACAGTATGCATTTTGTGCAAGTTATTAAAGGGGGTACCCAATGCTGAAACAATGTTAGCTCATTTCAAAGAGCATGATTTTATTAGCAGAAAATCATCTGCCTAAAGTTTTTTAAAAAGTCTTGTTGCCAAGGAAACCCCCAAATGTGGTAAGATTTCAGGATATTTTTGACCTCTCAGCTGTGA
Source organism: Echinometra lucunter (assembly GCA_029962745.1). Lineage (NCBI taxonomy): Eukaryota > Metazoa > Echinodermata > Echinoidea > Camarodonta > Echinometridae > Echinometra > Echinometra lucunter. The sequence continues at coordinate 23,877,433 of CM057160.1, read as the reverse complement.
CCCAGTTTCAACTGGGTACCCACTTTGACGTCAAAATGACGTCAAAGTGGGTACCTTGTCACGCACTTCTAGCAAAATGCGCGCAAGGTATAATACATATTGTACAGTCTTGCGCGCAGCACAACTGCAATGCGCAAAGCTGGGTACCCACTTTGACGTCATACCTCATACTCAAATTTTTTGGTCAGCTCTTGACTTTTTATGAGAAAATTAACCAAAATGCATTGATTTCGATTGAAAATCATCATAATTTTTATGTTATTCTTCCTATAATTCTATTCTCGATCATATATCAAAAAACAATTTACCATTGTGTAATCACTTTAACACATTTCCTTTTAGAAAACATTCACTGAATCTGTACTCAAGACAGAGAAAACGGGGAAGAGGATGTTCTTGCATACCCTAAAAAAATAATAAAGAAATAAAAAAAAAAGAAGTCTGCTCCAGGAGAAAGCACTGACAAACATTTAATATTTGATGCAGCATTTGGTGACCTGGGGTACCAACCAAAAATTCACCATTTTGCTGAATCATTTAATTTTTTTTCAGCATTGTACCTTGGGTACCAAAAGCATGTGAAAGTAATTTTATTTGTGTTTTATTCAGGAAGATTTTAATGAATTTACAAAATTTGTCATCATACGCCATTGCAAAAGAAGGAAAATCGGCTTTGGGATCGTTACCGCTGATCACGACGTAACAGTCGCCTGACAACATTGCACAACTGAATTCTGATGGACGCAAGATGCTGCTATACAACGCCATACCCCGGGTTATGACGGTACCCAAGGTTGTGGCACGCCGAATCATATTTCCTTTCAGTAAAGATTCATTATACCTCTACTCAAGACAGAGGAAAAGGGGGAGAGGGTGTTTTTTGCATACCCTCTCAAAAAGAAAAAAAATTATACAGGTCTGCTCTAGTGGAAAGCACTGACAAACATGGAACATTTGCTTACCATCGTTCTTGAGTTCCTGTGACCCTTGTACACCATCTCAACGGACGGAGAGTAGACGTTCTTGATGATCTCTGCTTCTTTCTCACGTTCTTCTTTCCGTGTCTTGAAGAGCTCTCTCAATCTCATCTCGGCCTCTGACCTCACACGCTCTCTAGGCCTGTACCAAAATGGAGATGATACAAAATGCTTCCAGCCTTTCTGCCTATTTATATATGTGACCTGCCATCTCAAAGCCACCAATAAGTTGCCAAAATTCATTATCCTGTTTTATAGCTCATCTGAAAGTAGAGATTCTTAGCTTTCCAATGGTGTATGTTTCATCCAAATTGCTCTACGATAACCCTAAAAAAAAAAAAAAGCATAGGTCCTAATCCTAAGATCTGCTAAAATTTGGCAGATCTTAGGATCCAAATTGCTCTACAATAACCCTAAAAAAAAAAAAAAGCACAGGTCCTAATCCTAAAATCTGCTAAAATTTGTCAGATCTTAGGATTAGGACATATTCCTTATTATTTCCAAAAATCAGGGAAAATATAATCCCTTGGGAAAAATATCACTCTGTCGGGCAAACAGAATGTTATATTAAACCTCTAGGCAGGCAGTATCTGTATAATAGTTCACTGATGAAGAAAACAAAAAATGTATATTCTTCAAATTTGTGACAATGACATGTGCATCCCTTGAGAGACCGATGGTAAAAGCAAACAGTGGAATGAATGGCCTGACATAGTTAAGAGCGATTTGAGTCAATCTTAGTCTTTGTGGAACACCCCCCTGTACATAACCTCTGTGTAATTCCATTGGGCTGGGGCAACTTTTGTGACATAGTAGAACTTAAAAACCAAACCAAAGAAAAACATGTCTCATTTACACTAAGCAAATATCTGTAAATATTGACTTCAACCCCCCCCCCTCCCCCCCCCAAAAAAAGAGGTGTTCCACCATGATTATACTCAAGTATCATTGTGTAAACAATTTCAGACCTAAGAGTATGAGAGTAAAACAATGAAAAAAATAAAATGTGATGTCTAAGTAATAGAGCGTAAATATTCATTTGTGTGGCAACAAATTTCCAATTCAAACATGGATTACTATGGCAGGAGTCCTACCCTCACACTAACACATCAAATTTAGCCACGTCTACATTCATCTTCACTGTGAAATGAAATAGTTTATACACCTGTTAAACAGACATCAACTTGATGGAACAGCCCCTTTAAAATTAAACTAGGGTTCTGGTCATGTGATCATAATGTGAAAGAAACTGTTCCAAAGCAACTGAGAGTTAGATTAGTTATATATAAACATAGGTGTCTAGTGTGAGATCAGGAGATTATTGAATTAAGAAATTCACCTACTTTCCCCAAAAGGTACTTGCACTGCACATAGAAATGAGTATATGGGACAACACACAAATCTGGCATGAATGTTACCTCCCCCCCCCCTAAATTTTCAACTTTTTCTTGTCACATTTCCAATTAGAAGGCGTTTGAAGAGTAATCTTTTCTAGGGGACAGTTTCACTATGATATTCTTCCCTAGTGACATGGAAAGAATGAGAAAGCTCACAAATTATTTTTCACCTTTCCCAGAACTCAAGCTTCCCTTTAAAACTCACTGATTTGGAGTCTCCATCTGGTGAGGCGTTTTCTTCTCCCTCTCAGCTCCCAGCAGCTGCAATTCATCATCGCTGTCAGACTCGCTGCATGTCATAGACTGGCTGCTAGCAGCACTGTTAAAGGTTACAGGCAAATCAGAATATCAGCACAGAGTTGCAGGCATCAAACTATGGGTTTTGCTTACAGGGAACTGGTAACATTGTTTCTGGTCTAAAAATAATTTTTGCTTTCATGGGTACAACACTCATAATTACAACATTGTGACCACACAAAAATGTGGTTGGCTTACATAATGTCATTTAGTTATGACAATACTGATGATTAAAAAACAGAAAATTAAAATACATATATGAGACATTTTTTTCGCCGTTCAGTTGTGTGTCAAAATTGCTTCGAAATTGTAATAGTTTTCATCATTTTTACTGTAGCAAAAATAACATCTGTTTTGATTCATACTTTCACACATCGACAATAAGATGTATATACATGTACATGTATCTAACATAAATTTCATGCATGAATTAATTAGATATGATAACTTTTTTATAACATTACTCAATCTTACCAGTTCCCTTTAAATATTCTTTTGATCTGGACTTTTTTACAATGAAACAACAGAGCCCTTCAAATTATGCAGCTTAAAAAAAAAGACGAACAAAAAACCCCAGCATGATATATATCTGTACATGTAACTATCACTGTTGTATATTAATCGTAGCATCTGCAAAAGAATGAATTTTTATTCACGATTTTACTTCATTTTTCTGATAGAACAAGAACACTTTACGACACAAGAATTGAAAGCAGGAAGTTGAGAAGCAGGCTGCATTTGGGAGAACTTAATCTTGGCAATTCATACAAATCGTTATATGAAGGTGCCTCTTTCTTGTTGTTAGCAAGAAACTTGGCAAATCTAAAAAATAGAAACTTAATACCCCATTGGCTACTGGAACTAAGTGACTCATGTATTAAGCCAATGGGACTGAAAGAATTTAGTATTCAACAGATTAATTATAATTCATATTACTAATTAAGCATTACTTTACTGTACTGGAACTTTTGCACATCTTGGCCACTTGACATAAATTTGTTGTTGTGGTTAGCAAGAAATTCAGGCAAATTTAAAAGATATTCATATTACTTCATTGCATGGAACTTTTGCAAATCAAGGCCACATGATATCATTTTTTTTTCATTTTTGAGTATTACACTAAAGAACTGCTTCCCGTCATGTAAAATTTGTCATTGATTTTGCTATTCGATCATGGAACACAACGTTTCCCCAACATTCCAACAGATATACAAAGTACAATCACGTCATTACCTCTGGGATGTTTCTGATCCTGTACTCTGCATAGAACTGGTTGAACTTCTGTTTGTCTTCTCTTCCTTCTTATTCTCCTCTTCACTCCTTTCACTAGACTTTCTTCTTCTTCTTCCTCCTTCACCCTCAGTTCTTTCCTTCTCATCGGTCCCTTCCCTCTCTTTTTCATGACCTTTCGTCTTCTCGGCTTTTGATGTCGATGGTTCTGATTGGCTGCAAGCTTGCAAGTCGGGAGGGTTGTCAACAACGCTTTTCTTGCGTGATCGGGAGTGCTCAAGACTGTCCTGTTTCGTCAGTCTGGGCTACTTGCGCATGAAAAGAAAAGAGAGATACATTTCCGTTTTTTACATTCTTCGATTTATCAAGATAAAGAACAAGCAACTTGAAAGCCGAAGTTGTTTACATGTTGTAGTTTACATAGAAATTTCAAAATAACCAACATAAACTGAACATTAATTAAAAATTGAGCTACTTTGTACTTAATGTAAAAAAAAAAAAAATCTTCATGGAAATACAATGATGCCACAACACTTATTATAGCATGCCCTTAATGGACATCATGAGCCTTTCAACATACAAATTTACAAATGTACACAACAAACAAACAAAAAAGGAAACTACAATTTAAACCTTTATCAGACAGCAGACTATAAAATGAATAAACTTTCAAAAACTATACACTCTTTAACCCATTCGTGACAGAGATCCACATTTTGTGGTTTGACCTAATAACTTTTCATACAAAGCCCTAAAAATCATACCAAATACATGAGAAGAAAGAGCAAAAAATTGTACACAAACTGTGCCCATTTTGGTTGCATCAATATTCACTGCTTGATGCTGAAATTTTTTTAAAGGAAAATAAGCATTAAAATCCTTAAATTGGCAATGTGATAGAAAGTTTAAAATCACCGTTTTCCCCTGCAAATTGGCAACTTTTGGACTTCTCATAATTTCTGTCAATTTATATTCATTTCTGATACATGACGTTTTATAAATAAAATGTAGCAATAAAGTAAAAATGTTGGTGTTGCCAATTTGAAGAATAAAAGCTGATCAAATTAGGCTTTAAATAATTCCTGTCACGAATGGGTTAAATTCTTCATGGAATCTTCATGGAAATACAATGATACCACAACACTTATTATAGCATGCCCTTAATGGACACCATGAGCCTTTCAACATACAAATTTACAAATGTACACAACAAACAAACAAAAAAGGAAACTACAATTTAAACCTTTATCAGACAGCAGACTATAAAATGAATAAACTTTCAAAAACTATACACTCTTTAACCCATTCGTGACAGAGGTCCACATTTTGTGGTTTGACCTAATAACTTTTGATGCAAAGCCCGAAAAATCATACCAAATACATGAGCAGAAAGAGCAAAAAATTGTACACAAACTGTGCCCATTTTGGTTGCATCAATATTCACTGCTTGATGCTGAAATTTTTTAAAGGAAAATAAGCATTAAAATCCTTAAATTGGCAATGTGATAGAAAGTTTAAAATCACCGTTTTCCCCTGCAAATTGGCAACTTTTTGACTTCTCATAATTTCTGTCAATTTATATTCATTTCTGATACATGTACATGACATTTTATAAATAAAATGTAGCAATAAAGTAAAAATGTTGGTGTTGCCAATCTGAAGAATAAAAGCTGATCAAATTAGGCTTTAAATAATTCCTGTCACGAATGGGTTAAATTCTTCATGGAATCTTCATGGAAATACAATGATACCACAACACTTATTATAGCATGCCCTTAATGGACACCATGAGCCTTTCAACATACAAATTTACAAATGTACACAACAAACAAACAAAAAAGGAAACTACAATTTAAACCTTTATCAGACAGCAGACTATAAAATGAATAAACTTTCAAAAACTATACACTCTTTAACCCATTCGTGACAGAGGTCCACATTTTGTGGTTTGACCTAATAACTTTTGATGCAAAGCCCGAAAAATCATACCAAATACATGAGCAGAAAGAGCAAAAAATTGTACACAAACTGTGCCCATTTTGGTTGCATCAATATTCACTGCTTGATGCTGAAATTTTTTTAAAGGAAAATAAGCATTAAAATCCTTAAATTGGCAATGTGATAGAAAGTTTAAAATCACCGTTTTCCCCTGCAAATTGGCAACTTTTGGACTTCTCATAATTTCTGTCAATTTATATTCATTTCTGATACATGACGTTTTATAAATAAAATGTAGCAATAAAGTAAAAATGTTGGTGTTGCCAATTTGAAGAATAAAAGCTGATCAAATTAGGCTTTAAATAATTCCTGTCACGAATGGGTTAAATAATTGCTGATAAAGCCAAATGTACGGAGAGTACCCCCCCCCCCCCCCCCCCCCCCCCCCCCCGGAAAAAGGAGCATTCTACCCCTCCCACTTCTCTAAATTTTCTTACCATTGGATTTCTGTCTTCCATTCTCTCTCCCAAAGCAAAGATGCCTTTCTTCTCTTTTTCCTCCTTCTTCTGATCATCTTGATTTCTGCTTTCCTTTTCTGATCTTCCAGCCTTCTCTGTCGCCCTATGTGACCCAGTCTTGCTGCCCGTTTCATCGGAACCTTTCTCAAATCTTCGCTCTGGCTGACCTGTGGTCTTCCCTCTTGACTTCAGCCCCTTTCTCCATCCTGCTGGTCCTTCCTCATCCTCCCTTGAACGATCAGTCGTACCACTTCTTGACCTTTGGCCTTCTCTTCTTGAGTCACTTAAACCTTTGTCCTCCTCATCCCCTCTTCTGTCCACCCCTTTCCTTATTGCACCTTCAAATAAACTTACTGTTGACCTCACATCTTTTATCTTCTCTTGTGAGACTGTTTCGTCCTCCTCTGATGTCTTATCCGACATTCTCCGCACTGCTGCAGCCGCTTTAGGAACAACATCCAGCTTTCTTGACGAATCTCCTGTTTTAGACCCTCCTGCCTTTTCTTCAAGCTCCCGATAACTTGCATCCCGTTGCACTGGTGTACTTGTTGCGCCAGTTGTTGACGAAGTGGACGGTGTTGAGGAACTTGTTGCTGATGTGGACTGAGTTGTTGATGTTGCTGTTGATGATGATGATGCCGCCGCTGATGTAGAGGGCGAGAAGGAGGAGCCTGTGACGCCAGGTTGGCCGGATCGGACAGGTCGTCGTGGCGATGAAGACGATTCTTCCAGCCAACGGGACAGCATCTCAGACATTCTCTGTACCATGGTAGATCTGGGTCGCTCACCTAACATTGATGAATTGAAAGAATTCTTGTGTTAACAAATATTGGTCTCATGAATATTTCATTCAAGTTTCAAGCAGTAGTCAGATTTCATCTGAAGAACCCAAGCTCTGACCCAAGCAGGAAAATCTTCACTTAAACTCAATTACAGAAAATTATGAAAGCATCTCATAAAAAGCTATCATGGATTAATTTCTTGTTTGATTAGGTATGAAACATTTCATACTTATAAAAAATATCATTATACTTAACAATAAGTAGCAACACTGAGCATTTAACATGTGAAATCATATCCATAAAATGCAATGAAGTATTAAAACTAATTGGTCCCTACTGACAAGAATAAAAATTGATGAACTCACATCACGAAACTTGCTTTTGTATTAATCAATGATATGTAACTTTGTTTAAAATCCCAAAGTTCTGTCAAAATTTTGCCATTAATTCTTACAGTATGACAAAAGACTATAATTCTAGAACATAAACACACAGGACACACAGGACAAAAGATACAGACAGGGTCTTATGAGTTTGGGATATTTTCTCACCTTCTGGCTGTTCACTTCTTGGACGAGCTCTAGGTCCCGTATCGGACCAGTCTCCTCGTAGTCGTAGTCTCTTGACAGGGTTACCGACTGCAAACTAATCAAAAGAAAGATATCATCATATAAAAGGTGTGGTAAAGGTGCTGTGGTCCAGTGGTCAAGTCACATGACTGAATCACAAGGTATAGGGTTCAAGTCCTTCCTACTTCAATAAGCAAAGAAAGATGAGGAAGTTGCACTACATGTAGCAGTCTCAACAAAAGAACAAGTTTTCTAGTAATTCCTCATTCTCAGCTTTCTTCAGATTATTTATATAGTTTTCATGGCCTAAAGAAATAATATTCATTGCATGATAAAATAAGCCAAATGAGAAGGCATTAAAAGACTTTGGCAAGAATTCACAAAGGTGGTTTAAATTTAGACCATGGTTTAGGCAAATTTTGTGGTGTAAGCACACTTAATTCTAATAGCGCATACGCTATTAAAGAAAGGTCCAATAATAAATGCGCGCATGTGGCAAAGGGTGCTAAAGTCACGCTTGTTGCAATAGTTTAAACCATGGCAACAAGCGTGACTTTAGCACCCTTTGCCACACGCGTGCGTTCATTATTGGACCTTTCTCAGCGTACGTGCTAAATCAAGCGCACTTATACCACAAAATTTGCCTAAGCCATGGTCTAAATTTAAACCACCTTTGTGAATTCCAGCCTTTAAGTCTTCCAAGGAGCCCGACAAGACAGGTGAATACCGGCGACATCTAACTTCATAACCACAACTCAAAACTTGGCTACATGAGATTAGCTAATCCTGAACTCCAAATAAACAAGAATTCCAGATTACCTCATCCTTATCTTCCCCATCTTCTTCCAGCACTTCTACCAGTGCATCATTATCCGCCCCGCAGGACGCCTCCCCGTCACAGCTCTCCCTGTAGCGTGCGTTGGTACCAAACAGGTAGATGTAGTCCGACGAGTAACTGACCAGCAGGTCTTGACCGTTGGCCGAGTAGGTCAGGGAGGTAGGACGACTGTACTTGTTCTGGAGGTGTGATGGGCAGAACCGGCAGAGGATTCCCTGCATGCCACGACCCACATGGTTCCCTGTCATAATTCAAATAATTAATTAGTATTCAAAGCTAACACAGCTGGGAATTCTTAAGGGGGGCGGTAGTGAGCAAAAGCGTGTAAATTACGTAGCGAGCATTCAAAACATATTTGGGGGTTACAGGGAGAGGGAAGCTTTAACCTTTCTTGCTCATCATTCCTCGTCTGCTCCTTCTCTTTTCCTCTCTTTTAAAATTTTTTTGTTGCCGTTTTTGGAGATTGTAAGACTATATTCAATTAAATTCATGTCAATTATATTTCTGCTACAAAATAGCTTTAAGGTTAGGTGTAGCATTTGGCTCAGGGTTTGAATAAGGTATTCAGAGATTCCAACTTTTCATCAAATTTTGCAGTATTATTATGTATGAAAAGAAGTACAATGTATTATAAGTCGAAAAGAGTATATCCTACTTTACAGTCATATTGAACTGTATTCTGCCTGAAACCTGCAGTTTTTCCTTAAAAAGCAGTAAAAAATACACCAAAAAGGGAAAAGTTGGCATCACTGGGTGTTGGCCAGAGTTGGACTTAAGCTGCACAGCAATTGTCACATCGGTTATAGAATTTATTTCATGCTGAACTACTGATTGAGTTTATTCACCTGAGAGTTTGGTTCCAAGCATCCTGCGATCAAAGATTCTAACAGAGCTATCTGAGCATCCAACGGCCAGCTGGTAGGGCAGGATGGGGTTCACACAGACACCAGTCACAGCACGACGACAATTGATCATGACATCCTGCACAGAAACAACGATGGAACGTGAATAAAGGCCATATCTCACCGGCGGAGACGTCACCTCGACATCTCCAACTGATCAGTCGCCCCGGTCGCAGCAACGTCTCCGACCAATAAATGGCTTGCGCTCTCACCAAGGCGCGACTTCTAGAAACACCTCAAAGACATCTTGAAGATGTCTCCAGGCAAGGTGACAACCAATTTGCCTGGAAGTCGTGGGGACGTCGCTTTTGTTTACAAAAGTTTTATTTCCTGCTCTATTATTTCATGTCAGACACTCTGTATGCAAGCACATTACGTGTATGTGTAATATTTTCTGTTTACAAAAGTTTTATTCTCGGTGTATTATTTTGTGTCAGACACTCTGTTCGCATGGCATTGCTTGTACATGCAATATTTTCAACATTATGCAGCTGAAAATCGCATATTAACTTTACCATGGATGGTACTATACCTCTTTACACTCCTCTTTAGAACAACTGGTCTTGATGCGGAGATCGAACCATCTGACCGTCCCATCTTCACCGCATGACATGAAGGTATTAGGGTCAGAGGGCAAGGTCACGACCTGAGGTCAAACAACCCAAACAAAAAAAATCAGACAAGTGGAAATAATGTTCACAGGCAGAATTTGAAAACACTGTTCATATAATTAGTAAAAATAAATGATATAAGTACAATATCAAGAACAACTGCTACACTAACAACACAACAACCACAATAACAATAATACTATCAATAATTGATTTTAATAATATTTTTTTTTTTAAAGTTTGCTGTAAATTTGAGTAAACACTGACTCAAAGATCTGCATATGAAAAATAAGTAAGTCAAATCATTTTCCAGAACCAGGAATTATGTTAAGCTTTCAAATATTCATGCATATGATCCGCAGTGCACATTATGGGGTAATTGTTTTGTAAACCACTGCTAGGAATTTCCTTATTCAAAGGGATTTTCCCTTTTCTAAACATTGCCATTTTGTCCATCTCTAGACATGAACATAATATACAATATGACTACTTTATAGTGAAAAAAAAAAGAAACAAACGAGTATTAAAGGAGAATGCAACCTTGACATCATTGTACTTCCAGTGAATGAAGAAGAACAAGAAGAATAAACAGTGAAAGCTTGAGGAAAATCGGACAATCTGTTCAAGAGTTATGAACTTAGAAAATTTAAGTAACTCCTTATTATGGGATCCTTGAATTGGCAACTTTGCCAGGATCTGTGATGTCATCGTGGACAGCTCTCCATTCATTTTGTACACAGAATTCAACATTTTCTGTATTTTCAAGAAAAATAAAAATTCTTTTGATTTATTGTTCGAGTATGACACGGCCATATCAATTCTGCAAGCACTTTGGGAAGAATCATGTTGATTCCTGACTTGAAATTTCATATAAATCAATTTTTTTGAAAAAATTATGTACAAAATGAATTGAGAGTTGTCCACAATGACATCACAGATGCTGGCAAAGTTGCCAACTCTAGGTTCCCCATAATAAGGATTTACTTAAACTTTCAAAATTCATAACTCATGAACAGATTGTCAGATTTTGCTCAAACTTTCACTGTTTACTCTTCTTGATCATCTTTATTCACTAAGAGCACTCTGATGCCTGGGTTGCATTCTCCTTTAAACTCTCTTTATATCACACTCAAAGAAGCACTGAACTTCGACAAGCCCACTGGATCAAGCGATGCCAATTTTCATCATTTTTGTGGAGTAAGTATACCTCATAAGCTGTCCCATAGTGGCAGCTGAAGGAGTTCCGGCCATACATATCAGGGTTATCCAAATCACTGAACATAATGCATCCATCTCCAGAACAAGAGACAACCTGAAGAAAGAAGAAACATTAAAAAAAAAAACAACTTTAAACTTGAAACTCCCAAAGGCAAAGGAAGCTGCAATAAATCTACATTATTAATGTCATAATGATACAAACTTCAATTTTCTATACAATATCATACCTTCAATATTTTTTGCTGAGTAGTCCATTTATTGCAATTATTTCAGTGCCCTTGTTTTCAAAAAACCTGTCACACCCTCATAGGTCAGAAAAGACACCAAACTCAGCCACCCCCCATATATAGTCCTCTCTCTCTCTTCCCCCATTCTTTCTGTTCTCTCCTTTTGTCTGCTCCTTCCTTTCCCTTATTATTATACTTTTCTGTCCCTGTAGCAAGGCTGGAACTTTGCATGTAAGATGTAGCCAGATCTAACCCATACGAGACTTCTGCCATCTCCTCCTTCTCCCTTTTCTTCCTCACAACCTTTCCTCCTTCTGCTATCTCACCCCCCCCTTCCTCACAAAAACCACCTGTCTTCGCGCCCTCCCCTCTCCCTTCAGAATCCACCTTCTTCTTTTCATCATTCTTGTTCTTCCTTATCCTTTTACCTCCCTTCCTTCTCTTTCTCCTCCCCTCTCCTTTCCAATCTCCCCTTCATTCCTCGCTTCCTCCCTTCCAACCATCGTTCCTCCGTTCCTCTCTCCCGTCTTCCTTCCCCCTCCTTTCCAACATCTGTCTTCCTGCCTCTCTGCCTCTCAATCTAACATCTTTCCTTCTACATACCTGTCTGTCCCTTGACACAGGCAGGAACTTTGCACTGAAGATGTTAGACCTGTGCCCCGATGGGATGGTAGCCTGTACCTGTTTGGTGTACGGGTTTGTGAAGCAGAGCTTTTTATCATCAGATCCAGAGAGAATCAGGCTTCCTTGATCATTCCATGAGATTGTGTTTACCTTATAAAGAGAATCAATACAGTATCTCATGAAACTAACTTTTCCCTTTATACTGTAACATTTAATTTCTTTTCGATCCACTGATGGGGTAACTTTTTCACAAGCTTTTTTTTTTCTTGCTTTAATTCTAACTGCCTCTGGTTATTTTGATTACTTTAAATTGTAAATCTATGTATAACATTAATATGTAACCAAACATTTTGACCCTCACCTTCAATAATCAGGAAATAACTATGCTAATCTATTTCAATTCCTTTGCATGAGTATTTGCCATTTGTTTATGCATTAAACTGTTACAAATCTTAGAATTTTATTTCAATGCACAATATTCACATGTATACTTAATGCCACTTACACATCCTCTGTGCACATCAAGTGTTGTGTCAAGCTTCATTCGCTGAACAAAATCTTTACTGCCTATTGCGAGCAGAAGAAAAAGAAAAAGGTGGACGAGGACATGAAAGAATTATTTCCATTTCCCATCAAATCAATTCAATTTGCTGATAGATCTAATTGGCATTAATACTGAAATTTTTAGAGTTATTTGCACTCTTAAGTTACCAGTAGCAAGTTAATATACTGAACATCTTGGTACAGATCACTTACACCATGAATGCAAGGTTATGTTAGATAACCTTGCCCCCGTGTAGGCCTATACAGGAGAAATTGCTGACAATAGGAAAGTCATGTTCCATGACTTATGTGTGAAACAGAGAAGGAATGGTGATAGAAAAAAAACAAACAAACAAACAACAAACAAAATATCTAAAAATTTCACATGATCAAGATAACTGAGATCCAATGCCATGGAACTAAGTTACATCATACTACCAGAGATGCAAAGGTCAAAGACTAGCAATGCGTGAGATTTTAGGTGGGGAACGCGAGATCGCCAGGCGTTGTGTATAAATATATATAGGGATGGGCTGTGATGTAGGCATGAGAAAGAGATTTTGGGGGATGAGCAAGAGCCCCGAAGGCCCTTACGCCTAACTTAATGCATTAAACGAGACTTGACATCGACATGTCTGTGCTAGGACATACATGCAAGGAATAGGATGGAAATAAGATATTCATCATCCTAGGGGGTATAAAAGGCAATATTTTCCAAGATTTTATTGATTATTGTAGTGATTTCTGTCTTCAACTTTAGAGGTTGGCAGCGACATAAATTTGCACAAGTCACCATACCATGCTCCTTTGCGACTGTGTGATGTCCCATTTGGACTATGTATGTGACTTTCATGACTTTCATTACAATTAGTTACGACTACTCCACTGCCATGACTGCACTGTGCAGATTGAACACACAATTTCACAATAATACTAAAGAATGTTCGAGACATAAAAATACAATAATTTTTCTCTGAAACTACCAGTACTGAGTAGACCATCGAATCTAGCCAGCCCATTTTTTTTTAACCCGTATCAGTGTAATATCAGAAAATCCAACATCAATTTCTACACATCGGACCGAGGACAAAAAACAAATGTGGCAGTGAACATGGGGAAAATATAATTTTTTACCAAAGACAGCCTCACGGAGAGAGCGTTCATCTCTAAACCCCAGTGTTCTACGCCCAGTTGTTAACGGAAAACTAATATTTCGATCCATTATGTGAGAAAACAATACATATAACAGTTGTATCAAAGTCCCATATCTGATAAGAACGACCGGCAATGTCGGATCGAGGGTACGGTCATAATTATTGTACATACCGTCCGTATACGGTACGGTTGTTATGTTATGAGCATGACTGACGTTAGCGCTCGCAAATACATTTTGCTATATCCATGGCCTATATTACTGTCCCTTTGAATCTAACATTTTTTTCCTCTTCACTTCTAAAGAGTGCCCAGTTCCCAGTTTAATTATAATAATTAAATCCCCCTTTTGTGTTCCCTTTCGTTTCAACAGGGGGCAGGAGGGCGAATATGCCCCCTATGATTTTTCAAGTGATAAAAAAAAAGAGGATAAAAGGAGGGGAAAAAGAGGAGGAGGAAGAGAGAAGAGGGCGGGATTCGAAAGAGAGGCATGGGACTTGCAACTATATAATACCCCTATTTGTTCATTTAATACGTCAATGAATTCACCTATTGGTCATCTTGCCCCCCCCCCCCATCAAACCCTGGCGCCACCCCTGCATTTTAAAGATTTCTTCCGTGAATTCTGATTATATAGTGCCTTCAAATCTAATAGAGCCTATAGCTACTTGTCCCTTTTTAAAATTCTGATTAGTGCCCCTTTCCTTTCCTGTGCCATTTTCAAAGACGTAACTAGACCATTTCCCATCTCATATCCGCACCCCAACAGCCACCTAGCTCAAAAAATCAGAGAGGTTGTACATACCACACGGCCTTGTCCTTATGCAGCATTGTGAGGCATTGGAGCAGGAGGCGGGAGCTACGTAGAACGAACGGTGCCCCGAAGGCTAATTAAACATGAAAGAGAAGCACTAAAATCCCAAACTTAATAGATATCATAATCTCACACATTTTAAATGTCATTATAATGTAACAATGGATCTTTATCTATCAGGCTCCGATAGATCAAAAATGTGCTGAAATTATTAGAACCATATTCATTTGACCTTTCCTTTCTAATAAATTATCTGTTCAAGATGAGACTTCAAAATAGGCATTGAAAAATATATAGCTTGGTCGACAAGGAAATCATCAGGATACAGGAAGAGCCCTAAAATGAATTTTCGACGCCTTTATCATCACGTCACTGTAAATAATGCAAATGCTTATACCAAATATCGTAATGTTAGAGACAGGGGCGGCTCTGAAGGGGGCGGCTGCTCTCTAGGAAGACTGTCGAAGAAGCAGACGAAGAAGAAGAAGAAGACTATAAGGGATGAGAGAGCAGGGTCATGCAAATTACTATAAAAACGTACTTGTTTAACTCAGGCTATTTATAACTGTGATGTTTGCCTGAGTGGATTTGTGCATGCCGCATGACTTTACCATAATATATGAAGAGCTTATACTTCAAAAAGGCGCTGCATCATAATTATCTTAAAAAGACAAAACAAAATAAAAACAACGAAACCAAGGTTCTAGCACAACTGTGCGCTTCAATATGACTAATTTGAATATTAAACAATATTTTATGAAAGTAGAGAAAACTTGGGTCGGAAATATGTTTATTTCCAAAAAGGGCTGAATCAAGTTTGCGTACATCAAGGATTTTTGCTTAAACAATTTTCCTTCTTCAGAACATCAATACTTTCACATTTGGAAGCACCAACATTAGACATGATACAAATTAAAATGAAAAAAAAAAGAAAAGATCATGCATGAGTCATTTCCTATTTCTTAAAATATATTTTTCATCTCTACGAATTTAGCACCTTTTAAAAAGAAACTAAGTTTAACTACGTTTTGAAACAATTTTTTTTTTCTCCCAACATTGGAGGGTCATTTATGAAAAATAATGAATTTTGAAAAGAACTACTCATACAGGATTTCTTTCACTCTAATTTTTAGATGTCTAAAGGCTACCGCACATCATAAGATCCGACTGCGACCCGGTTATGGAATAAATCGCATTTTGCCTGAAGTATGAAAATTTCGATTTTGATATTCATATGACAACTCTGGGTATTAAGATTTAACATGACTTTGTTTGGATTTGCATCAAAAGTGCTTTAGCAATTTTTTTTTTCAAAAATCGGATCGAGTGCGGTGGGCTATAATGTTGGTCAATCTCAGCTGAAGATGGTCCTTAGCGAGGGCAAAAAAAAAAAAAAAAAAAAGGAGAGGAAAGAAAAAAAGTTTATTAATTTTGTACAGTCAAACCTGTATATAAAGGCCACAAAGGGAAACTGAAAAGTGGCTACTATAGACAGGTGACTGCGAATAAAAGGTTCTTAAACACACAATTCTGCTTCGAAGACATTTCACTTCCACTTCCACTTCCACTTCACATGATCCTATTGTTAAGTTCTCATTTATATTCAGGTCACCTCATGTTCACCCTTCCATGTTCTCTATTGGTTCTTCCTTCTCAATGGGTTCTTCTATTATTTTGACTATACCATTAATTTTTTGTTTTGTAATAGTATTTATTAAATCAATTCAGTTCAAATCATACAATGGTACATTGCAAATGTTACATCAAACAAAACACAGTTTATAAAGACAAATAATTATTCATGATACAAAAAAATATGGTACAGAAATCATATTATTTGACATATTCATATTACAGGCGATTAATTTATTCATAAAATATAAAATCAGCCAATCATAACCAATAAAAATTGACAAAACCAAAAAAGCTATATCCCATTGCATAATGATTAATGAAACTGAATGAAGTTATGATATAAAAAGAAAGGATCGAGTGTTTCCACTCTCCACGCACCCACATACACCCAAACATCCCCCCCCCCCATACAGACATACCCACACAAAGCAAAACAACAACAACAAACAAGCACACAAAAACACAAAAAAAAAACACCAAAAAAAAAGAGGAAAGAAAGGGGGAGGGAGAAAAGAAAAGAAAATTAATGATGTGGAAGAGGTTCATCGTGGTGAAGGATTGAGTAGAAGAAATAACCAGTTATTTCGTAACTGGTTATTTCGTTTGCTACATCGTGAGACAACTGGTTATTTCTTCTACTCTATACCATTAATGTTTTTGATTGGTTATTAATCGATGATGTCACCTGTGTTCAGTTCTGTTCAAGTTGAATTTCCTGTAGTAAATCAGTGCAACTCAGGATCTGATCTAGTCAACACATGATTTTTATTTGCCTCGCCTACTTAGACCTTTGGGTGTTTACTCCACGAGAGCAAGAGTTTTTATGCGTTGTTTGACGTGAGCGCAGCACAAGTGTAGTATAACAGCAGAGTTTGAAAGCTGAGCCAGAGAGAGAAATTTAATCAGTTTACACAAGTATAATGCAGGAAACAGTAATGGGTGTTTTTGTCCTGAATACTTTCGAAGACCCATTTATAATGCTTCCCCTTTCGACCATCCGCTTTTTTAGAAGTCACGAGATCAGTGCATGTGATGTATACAAAAGTTCAGTACTATTTTTCATTTTAAAGGTGTATACAATTTACTATTTTGTAGTCTTCCTCTTCATTTTCCATGTACAAAATGATTCATCTTGACATCAGGATGAACATAGGATAAAATATATTTGAAAATAAATTTCTAAAATCAGTACCGTTGTCAATTGTTATGTCAATATTATCAGATAGCAGGAGGGTTTGAATACCTAAACAATACAACAGAAAACAAAACAAAAAATAACAAGCAAATGTAAAAAAAAGGGAAAACAGAAATAAACACAAGAAATACTAAAATCAGGGAATGAAACTTGTCTCAGAAAGTATTTCTGTTGCAGTAATATTGTCGCTGGGTACTAGTCATTGCGAAGTTTGGAATGATTTTCAACATTTCATTTTTTTGAATGTAAATGTCGAATAAAGCCTTTAACTCATTATTTTGTCACGAAGCACCGGAGACCGAACATGCAATATTGAGATGTTGATTGGCACTCACTTCAGTTGATTACCGCTGGCGGCTTTCGAAGACCCTGAAATGATCACAGGGCTTCTAAAACCAACCTAGAAAAGAGCAATGTAAGTATAATATTATATTAATGTGAAAATAATGTCAGTTATTAAAGCAGAGTTGGTCGACAACGCTGCATATTTGGTTTAGTTTCCAGCTTAAATGAGAAGCTGAATTGCTCTTAATGAGAAAACACCCTCTCGTTTATGCTTTGGTCCGGGCAACGAATGCATTATTATTCACTGCATTTATAGCAGTGAGGCTATTCGATAAATAGATATCAATATTCCCCATACACGTCATAGCAATGCCACTTAATCTCTGATATGCACTTGGATGTTTTCTTTTGTTTTGTTTTTTGTATTGATATCAAAAAAGAGAAAATAATGTATGTTAATTTACGATTTTTTTGTGTGTAAAAAAAAGATATTCTATGTCTCGTATTCTGTTGGAAATAAAACTTGAACTAAGAACTAAGAAGAGGATATTGATCACTCAGTATTTTGCGCACATTCTTGATTGAGTCAGGGCTCCCAAATAACTCACCTTTTGCGGAGAACAACGATTCTTTCACCTTTAATTGATTACTCTAACTGTGAGTGTCCACATAATTGCGGCCCAACTAAATCTTTGCTTATATTTTGTTTTCTTTTGTTCTTGTGGGGAAAGGGTTGATCTTAATTCAGTTCATTCCACTGAAGAATAAAAAGAGGCATTTAAAAAAAAAAAAGGGAATAAACTTAATTCTCAATTTGAAAAAGCTTTTAAAAAGCACGTCTTTAAGACAAGCTTACCCAGAGACCATTTCTTATTAAACATTTTTTTCGTTTTGTTTTTATTCATAGTGTTGGAATATCATTAGCAAAACGAAATGGCAGAGCGACTATTCCTGTAAATCAAGGTAGAAACAGCAACATCGAATTGAGAACTATAGCATACCCCATTTGCCTGCTATGTCAAAGATATTCAACAAATAGTGAGGAAGAAACTTCGAAACCCTTCAACAAATTGGTAAACAGCGTAATGGATGTTATTCCTTCACCTAAAATGGCACGGATCAATTCTATTTTGGCTCTTGCTCTCCTCGTGGTCTTTATGCTTGGCGCCAAACCAACCCAAGCACAAGCCAATTCCCGGTCTGAAGACGTCTGTGCTTTGTGTAGCTGTTCTGACCATGGTACATCTATCTACTGTTCTACTGATCAACTAAACACCTCATTTCCCTTTGCTGACATTGACGTTGCTCCAGATGTAACTTCTTTGTTCATCGCAAGGGGTGATAAAGAAGAAGAAGCAATCCTGGAGCTTCGAGACAGTTTACTAGGAAGATCCTTTCCAAACTTACGATCTTTGTCGTTCTCCTCATGCACCATTGGAAACGTAGAAGATGGTGCCTTTAACCAAATGTCATATCTTCAAGAGCTTTCATTCTACAGTAATGCCTTACAAGATATCCCAAGAGCTGTAAACATTCTTTCTAATTCTCTGAAGAGATTGGAGATTACTTATCAAGGGGAACTGACCACTCTCAATTCAAACGGACTGGATAAACTTCACAACCTATCCAAACTCGATTTAAGCAGAAACAACATTCGGAACCTTGACTTACATTCTTTCACGGGACTTAACAAATTAGAGGTTCTTTCCCTAACGGGTAACATTATTGAAAATATTGAAAAAGATGTTTTTAGTTCCACTTTCAGTCTCAAAGAATTATATCTGAGACTCAATAAACTTCGATATGTACCTGCTTCCATAAATAATCTAGTGCAACTTAAGAAGCTCGACTTGAGCTTCAACAATATATCCGATGTCCGTCGTTTTGGATTTGTTGCTTTTATGCCAAACCTGACCACTTTGAATCTTCGTGGAAATGCAATCTCCTTCGTTGATGACATTTCCGTTGATGTTTTACTTAACTCGAGTTTGGTTGACATTCGACTTTGTAATAACCCTTACAGGTGCAACAAGACGCTATGTGGATTTATGAGTTTTGCTATGGTGTTCCTCACATTCTCACCATTCATTAATCTAGAACCTACTTGGAAATCACCTACAAAATGTACTTACGCCTGTGGTTCCCCTTTAAGGTACTGGGGAAGCACTTTTGATAATGTTCACGGCGAATTATGCACTATATCCATTCCAACACCGACCAGTGTGCCACAGGCTGTGAAGAAGAACAGAAAATCTGTGCGAGTGATTGCCATAGTGTTGGGTGTCCTCATTGCCAGTGGAGTGGCCTTTGGATTTGTAGTCTACTTCGCGCTCCATCGCTTGAGACACCTTCGAAGAGGTTTCATCTTTGCTGGACAGGGGTACATCAGGTTCAATAACAGAAGAAACGCTGAAATCAGGTTCGATGCTCTAGTTTATAACCACATCAATGAAGCGTACTTTGTCGATCAACGACTACGACCAAGGCTGGAAGATCCACCAAACGACTTCCGCCTGTGTCTTCCGTTGACCCGGGATTTTCGTCTCGGTGCCAAGAAGCTGAACAATCTGCGCGAGTCAGTGATCGCCAGCCGATGTGCCATTTTCATCATCAGTAAAGCATTTGTCCAGGACGCTCGATGCAAACAGGCACTCGAAGTCGCCTGCGAGTTCTTACACCGGGATGATCTTGGACCGGCACATCTTAAGCAGACGGGACTTGTCCTGATTGTCTTGGACCCCGTTCTCTTGGATCAACTGCTAGAGACCTTGAGGGTCCTGGTTGATCGTTTGGTCACCCTGGAATGGGAGAATCTCAATGAAGAGCGTTGCTGGAAAAGACTTGAACGGACCCTCCTGCAATTTCGAGAGGCGAATGAAATTTAAATGATGTTGCCAAACGTCTGTCACAAACGCTGACACAACCATGATGACATCACATGTGTAATCTTGTTCTGTCAGTATTGCAGAAAATAGAATAACACTCAATATATACGTGGAAAATTGGTCGTGTTCATGGGCGTCAATCCAGGGGGGGGGGGGGGGACAGGGGGTCACAAATATTGAATGGTGGGGGACACAATAGGGCATGTCCCCCCCCAAAAAAAAAAAAAAAATTGGAAGCCTTGTTTTTCATATATTAAGCCCCATCCGCCATACCTACCCTCCAAGCAGCTAAAATAGCAGGGAAATGTCGCAAACCACCTGATACAGAGGAGGATGACACCAAATTGCAATAAAAAATCACGGTGTTCTTTGAAAAATCTGTCAACTCGGAGAGAGAAGATACCACAGAAGGAGTAGAGGATGACACTTCAGATGAGATAGATAGCAGCACTAGCGAATCAGAAGTAATGCCTGAATCTCCGGAAATTGTGAAAACTTCAACAAAAGGAAAAGGCAACAGAAAAAGGAAGCAAAAGGCGAAACAAAGCACAAAAAGAAAAAGTGACTGTATCAGATGTGATAATGGACTGGATATCGTTCAATTTTACCCCCCTATTAGATGAGTAAGACCCTTCGATTGTTGAGTTTAAATGTACGTGGAATGAGAGAGTATATGAAAAGGAAGAAAATTTTCAAGTTCCTTTATGATAAAAATGTCGATATAATATACTTACAAGAAACACACAGTACGATAGATACAGAAGTGTTTTGGAAGTAACAGATAAAAGGTACTGCTTATTTTAGTCATGGAACGAATAACAGCCGTGGTGTGATTATAAGTTTTAAGGAAGGGTTAGAATATACGATGCATATAACAATCATAGATAAAGAGGGTAGATATATTACAACGAAGATAGAAATGCTGCGGAAAATGTTTTTGTTAACAAATGTCTATGCTCCAAATAATTATAAGCAGCAAGTGAAGTTTTGGTCTGATTTAAATCATATAAGGGGAAATGTTGAGGATCTCCAGGAGTGTATATTTTTAATAGGAGGAGATTTTAATGTGGCTGTAGATCCCAAAGTAGATAGAATAAGTTCAAGCAATACTTCCTACTCACGGGATAGTAGAGACGACCTAGTAATGTTATTGAACGATTTCAACTTATGCGATATATGGCGTTTTCACAACCC
The DNA here is from genome assembly GCA_029962745.1 of Echinometra lucunter. Taxonomy (NCBI): domain Eukaryota; kingdom Metazoa; phylum Echinodermata; class Echinoidea; order Camarodonta; family Echinometridae; genus Echinometra; species Echinometra lucunter. The sequence continues at coordinate 23,855,602 of CM057160.1, read as the reverse complement.
GCAAAAGAAACAATACTCTTGGAGAAAACGGGACTGCTCTACCCAAAGTAGACTGGATTACTGGTTCATTACTTATGATGCACAAGATAATGTGTCAAATGTAAATTATGTTCCTTCGATCGCAACTGACTATTCGGCGTTGGTATTAGAGTTAAAATTTTCTGATGTAATCCCAGGGAAGGGATACTGGAAATTCAATACATCTTTATGCCAAGATGATACGTATTGTACAAGTCTCCTGTGGAATTTGAATTATGGTTGAAACAAACAAATAATATTACTGATCCGAGAGTGAGGTGGGACTATCTGAAATACCAAATACGAAGGTTCACACAAAAGTACAGTAAACATAAGGTTAGAGAAAAAAAAAAACCAGAAAGAATACGATGAGAAAAACAGGTCCAAACCTTGGAATCGAAGTTAGACATGAATCCTGAACAACTCAGAAATTACCAACAGGCAAAACAAGCTCTGGAAAAATATTATGATCATGTTGCAGAAGGCCTGATCGTTCGATCCAAAGCAAATTGGATTGAATACGGGGAAAGGAGTAATAAATATTTCCTTACACTTGAAAAACAGCGGAAAGGAAAATCTACTATTAGAAAACTTTTAGAAGAAAATAATATAGTTGAAGATGAACAGGAAGTTTTACAAAGCATTAAACAATTTTATTGTGAGCTTTATAGAAAAGACAGTAAACACGACAGATGAAAATGCAAATAAGTTTCTGAAAACGGGGCGGATAAAACTTTCTGAAATTTCTTTCAGTTC
>CM057160.1:23710577-23854328 GCA_029962745.1 Echinometra lucunter | reverse complement strand
AGTTTCTCTCTAGTCCATCTATCTCCTTCGATCTCTCCAGCTGATCATATCACAATATTTTTCACCTTCCCTTCTCTCTTTCTTATTTCCTTAAAATTTCTCCATAACCATTTCTCTTCCTCTCCATCTCTGCCCTTCTTGTTGCACATTTCTTTAAAGGGGGTATACCAAATGCTGAAGCAATGTTAGTTCATTTAAAAGAGCATGATTTCATCAGCAGAAAATCATCTACCTAATTTTTTTTTAAAGTCGTGTTGCCAAGGAAACCCCCAAACGCGGTAAGATTTCAGGATATTTGTTTTACCCCTCAGCTGTGTCCCAATTTCATCTGGGTACCCATTTTGACGTCAAAATGACGTCAGAGTGGGTACCTTGTCGCGCAATTCTAGCAAAATGCGCGCAAGTTATGATACGTATTGTACAGTCTATCGCGCAGCACAAATGCAATGCGCGAAGCTGGGCACCCACTTTTACGTCATACGTCATACTCAAATTTTTTGGTCAACTCTTGTAATTTTATGAGAAAATTAGCCCAAATGCATTGATTTCGATTGAAAATCAGCAAATTTCTATCGTTATACTTCTAATAAGTCTATTTTCGATCATATATATATATATATATATATATATATTTTTACCATTGTGTAATCACTTTAAAGTAAAACGGATATGAGCTATGTGCATAATCTCTGGTTCAAACGAAACCGTCCTTTACACTAAAATCAGCAGCGTAGCCAGGGGGCAGTGGGGGCGGTCGCCCCTCCAAAACGCCCCCCCCCCCCAAAAAAAAGAGGAAAAAACGTGAGCGAGAACAGAAAAACGTAAGAAAAACGTAAGAAAAACGTAAAATGAGCGGGAGCAGACAAGGAACAATTTAAAGAAACCGCGCTTCGCCCCCTCCCTGCACCCTCCCCCCTAGTGAGCGCGCTTCGCGCACTCTGTAAGTGATTCATACGCTTCGCGTGCTCACCTCCGCCCCTCCTAGAATGAAACCGTAGCTACGCCACCGACTAAAATTCGCCTGGATTCATGGAAGGAATATCACACAATCTCACACACATATCGTTTTATGCAAGGCGTTGAAGGCGGAGAATGTGAGACTATATACTTGTTCAGTTTAATTCCCATTCTCCTTCTGCTACCAAAACTAAAGACTAGCTTTCATTGAAATGAATTTCCTCTCGTCCCGGATTTGCCCTTTAATCCGAAGTCCATTTGGAAATTTTCCATGTCGGATATGGAAGTCACTTCAAGGGATTCCATGCAAATCTGCAAATACTGTCTTATGAAAAGAGTGAAGTTCACGCATTCTCTCTGTTAGGGATGAATTTAAGAAAAGAGTGTATGTAGAGTGAACTATTTTTTAAGAGAGTGTATTTATACACATTGAAATACGCATTCAAATCAAAATAAAAATTCACTTTATTAGTTGAAATCCAAAGCAAACTTCAAAAATCACGAAAATCTCAGTATGTACTTTCTCATCGCATAGGAAAAATCCACTATTTAGGAATATCTAACAACTAGTTAAAATGATTAGACGAAAGGGCCAACGGGGTGCATATATTATTCTAGTATTTTTTTTTTTTTTCTTTACTATTTTCTATCATTTAAAAAAAAAATTTCCAGTCGTATTTTGACTTAAACACAGTCATTTCTGACTATCATGACTAGACATATTAGCTGTACCCAGCTGACCCTTAATCTAGTCTTTTTATCTAGTTTGTTTTTAGAGTGTATCTAGGCATCACATCCTTTCGAGCTATGTCCACTTCAAATTGACTATGGAATACACTCTAAAGATGCGGCTTATATATACTGTTGAAAAGTGGATTCGATTATTTTGAGCACGGAACCCCATTCCAAATGAAATGATCTCTAATGTGACCATGGGTGTCGATTTGTGTTCGCGGTTGGGGGATTACTGATGCCGAATATGCTTGATAGCGGAGCAAAGCGGAGCGAGCGAGCCGAAAATTCCACTTTCTAGCTATAAAAGAAATGTTATTGTCCTCAAAGTATACTAAAGCAATATAAAACATTTGACTAATTCAGCGAGCCGAAAATTCCACTTTCTAGCTATAAAAGAAATGTTATTGTCCTCAGAGTATACTAAAGCAATATCAAAAGGTTTGACTAATTCACCTCGCTGGTCCAGTGGTTAGTTTCCTAAACCACATTATTTTATACATTACAAGCGAGATAGAGGAGGCGAGATAGGGGAAAACACACTTTTTTTTAGTGATGAAGTATTATTTTGTTATAAAAATCCACTTTAGGACTATGAAATATCTACATTACATATACGAGTGAGCGCAGCGAGCCAGGTAGCCTCAAAGCTATCTAAATAGTTTTGATCACCTAATTGCCAAATATGATGCTTTTTGGTGTCTCGCTTGCCATCTAAAACCATTTTGTTTCTATGAGCGAGCGAAGCGAGCAACCGACAAAAACTCTTTCTAGTAAAACGTAGAATTTCCACCAAAATAAATTATATGAATTTTATGATGTAACATTTACCTGTATTCGAGAAAAGCTTTACATCTCGCTGTAAAAATATTACAATATTCGGACATGTTGCTGAGGTAATAAGAGCGCTGCCTTTTGATCTTTTTCTATGAGCTAGCAGAGCGAGAGAGCTAGAAAGGGATATTTTTTAATACTGAGAACAGCTAGGTTCTAGTGTACTATTACTCCAATACTATGATTTTAATAACATACATTTTATTAGCATCCCATCCTTTCTCATATTTGGAAAGATAGGAATAGGCTACCGGTCACCGGTCCATGAAAATTCTTCTGTCATGGGCCTTCTTCCCATTCGACTCCTTGCAGTTATGTTATAGCAGTACACGGATGGAAAGAAAAGATACAAATCAGTTTCATTTCATAATAAACCTTGATAAAAAATATTTACTGGCATTGGTTAAGATAACAAAAGATATTAAATGCGAGTAGAACAATAATAGCATACTATTTGATATAAAGACAATTTGCAAACGATTTGCTTTCATAAAGATAGTTACAACCTCATTGGTTTACATACTTAAAATGCGAGCGAGCGAAGCGAGCGAGCGCTGAAAATATTTTCCTTTTCCTTTCCTTTTAAAAAATTGCTTCTTTTGCTCTTTATTCTCTTTTCTTTGTCTTTACTTTTGTTTTGTTTTTTTCCAGCCTTATATTAGGCTATGAAATTTTTCTTTTTCATGTTGATTTTTTTTTGGTTTTTTTTTTTTTTGGGGGGGGGGGGATGATTGTACAGGCCAATACCCTGACCAAAATATTGGGGGGGGGGTATATGCCCCCATCCCCCCGGGATCGACACCCATGAATATGACTCTGACAAAGTGGAGTTAAACTTATGTATATACATTTGTGTAATGATACAGTTACACTTTAGAAAAAAATAAAAACAATCAGATATCGTGATTATTTATCGGGGATATAAATGCGAGTGGAACAAATTCATAATAATACATTTCATGTACTTCACTTCCTATTTCAGATAGAAGAAAATAAAATTGATTATTTAATAAATTAATTAATTGTCACATACCTCGACTGAGAAAAAAAATATACACACTAATTTGGTGGCAATATCATGGTCCTGTGACACTTCATTTCTGGTATAAGAGTTATTTTTTAAAAATCGAAAATAAAAGATTACTTGTTCCTAACACAAGAAAATTCTTTCATTTTTTCTGATTACCACAATTAATGCAATAAAGAATTGAGCCAGGAAATTAAGAGACATGATTTGTGTGTGTGTGGGGGGGGGGGGGGGGGAGAGGTGTTTTGTTGTTTGTGCTATCTCACCATTGCTTACAGAGACATCTTGTGTACAGTTTGACATTAAGACAATCAATTAGAAAGTCAGAAAAAGGGTAAAAATCACCGGAAATTATTACTTGTTAAGATACCTTCCAAACCATACTCATAGTTTTGAGAAAAGGCCGTCGTTTAATACAGGAAACATTCTGCCACTGGGTTGTATCGGTATAAAAGAGATCTATTTCTATTTAATTATGTATTTCCTTACGTACTTATTTATAATTATTTACATACAATTCGTACATATTAAACATTGCGCAAAATAGATGAATAAAATTAATTTTTGTAAACGCTTATTCTCTTACTGGGGAAACAACCGTTGAGACTTTGAGTCTATTCTATGAAAAAAAAGTCAACACTACAGTGCTGTCGATGCCAGTGCTTCAAGATTTTCATATTATACTAAAATGATAACACAGTCCCAATGATTGTGATTCTTAATTAAAAACGACAGCAACAGCGAAAACGTCGATGCAAAAGTGCTTTAACATTTCTATATACATTAATAATGAAACTACATAGTATTGTAATTCTAATTTTAAAAAAACAACAATAACAACAATAGCAACAACTGTCGATGTGCTATGAGATTTCTATATACATTATTCTGTCAATAATGAGAACACCGTCGTGGTGATTGTGATTCTAAATTTAAAAACAGAAACAACATCACCATCAGCATCGATTGCCGATGAAAGTGCTTCGAGATTTCTTTATACATATGAAACCACCGTGGTGATTGAGATTTTCATTAAATACAACAACAAAAACACCAGTAACAACTGTCGATGCAAGTGCTTGGGAATTTCTATGTACATAATATAAACATCATTACAGCCATTTCCTAGACCGTCTTAGAATTTAGCCACCATACAAGGAAACATATCAAAGGCCAAGTCCACAGCAAGATGAAGTTCATTTCATTAAAAAGAATTAACAATTCCAAACTAAACGAAACTTGGATGAAAATTGGATGCAAAATAAGGAAGTTATGAATAAACGTTTCACAATTTCTTGAACAGTCGATATGAATATTCAACGAATGAGTTGATGGTGTCATACACTCAATATTTTCCATAGTAATCTATACAAAATTGCAGAAAACTTTAGTTTTTTCACTAAAACTGAAAAGTCATTCATCATGCCTACATATATTAGACTAAATACGATTTTGTAAGTATGTAAAAATATTTAGGACAAATGTTACATACATTTTTATGCCTAAGATATGATACTGTTGTCATTTCTGTATACATAATGTGTGGAAAACTGAGAGTATGACATCATCAACTCACTCACTGAATATTCATATCGACTGTTCAAGTACTGTTTTACGAAAAAATAGCAAAAATTCCAAAATTCATAACTCCCATATTTTGCATCCAATTTTTCTCAAATTTTCACTATTTTGTTTGGATTTTTAATTTTTTTTTATTGAAATGAACTTCATCTTTCTGTGGGTTTGGCCTTATCATTATCAACTCATGTATCTACGACGTTATTTATAGGTGCAAGTATATGTAACATCTTTTGCAATGTAAGTGTATAGAGCTTTAGCAACAACAATAACAAGAAAAAACAGTGATCAACAACTACATCAACAAGATCAAAAACGTCATGAACAATAACAGTGATGATGAAGACTGATACCTCTCCTTCTCTTTCTCTTCTTCTTCCTCCTCCTCCTACAACTACTACGCTCACAACTATCAATAATGACTTTAACAGTCAATTTATATAAAGTATCTCTTGATCCGTACAGCACTAATGATGCCCATTTTACTCGTTTGGAATCAAGTCATTGGTCCTTAAATTAATGGTCAGAGTTTTAATTATTTCATTCCAGAAATATTCTTGTCCTCGCACGTCCTCAGTCCAGTAAATATAGGGTCTGCCGTCACGGAGATACAACCTCGCCAAGAAAGGCATCTCATCATCTGGGATGTCTTCGAGAAAGACCACGACAACAAATTCGGTGAGAGTATCACTCACGTGGTCCATGGCCGTACGGAACTTGAGTATGAACCAATGGTCCCTCACAGCGGCTCTGCTGAGCACCACGATGGTCTTGTAACTATGGCTTACCACGTAATCGACGGAATCCAAGTAATGCATTCCAAGCACGAGGTCCTCGTCACCGAAGACGTTCCGCCGAAAATGCGGGAGCCGCTCTTCTAAAGCTGGTCGGAGATGTTCACGAATCCATTCTTCGTCATCATCGTAAAAGATGATGTTCACGTCGAACTGGTAGTCGTCGTGTTCTCGAGCATCTCTCATCTCTTTATACCCTAGGACCGCCAATTTTAAGAGAAAGAATTTATACCGTAGCTGCCATCGGTACTGATAAACGAGCACGATGATGACAACCAAACAAATGAAACCGAGAGGAATAAGGGAGAAGAGACCGGTGTTGACCCTACAGAGTTCATTTGGAATGAAATAAAGCAAAGTTTTCTCGCGAATCGGCTCTAAGGATGCCGATGAAAAGATAGTTTCGTCCTTGTTAATCAGGTGTATAGGTCCATTCAACCAATCAAGAAGCCACTTTAAATCACAGTTGCATACAATAAGATTCCCGGAGAGATCCAGCCATTTGATAGAGGAAACGATCGATGTGAAAGTGCTTTCATTAAGGCCTGTTAATCTGTTGTTGGCTAGTGACAGATTTGTCAGCTTCAAGTTATTTGAGAAAAGCGTCTCCTCCAGGTATGCAATACTGTTTCCTTCAAAGTTAATACTTTCTATAAGCCCTAACCCTGTCAGTACATCACCAGGAAGTCCCTGCAAGTTGTTCCCTCTCAGATTTAATTTCTGAAGCGACTCCAAACCAGTGAAGAAAAGGGGGTGAAGGTTTTTGATATTGCAGTAGTCTAGACTGAGCTCTTTTAAAGCAGAGAGTTGCTGAAATATTCCTCGCGGTATATAACTTGTAAATCTAAGAAAAGAGTTACTACTCAAGGCCAAATGATTAAGATTGAACAGTCCATCGAAAAGAGACACGTTTACAGTTGCATTCCAAAGATCAAAGATGTGAAGCGAAGAATCTTTTATTTCTAGAAAAACGAGGGATCTCAAATGCTTGAAGGATTCCCCTGGTGTTAAACGAAGCGAATATGAATGAATATAGTTCAATGAAAGTGATCTCAGTGGTGACGTGTCCAACTGCAAAACAGTTATACGACTACCGGTCAAATCAATATTTTGAATATTATTCAGTCCCGAAAGAGCTGTTAGTTCAAAGACTGTAAGGTATTCGTTCCAGCTCATGTCTAAGAAGGTTAAGTTATCCAAACCGAGAAATGCAGATGGGGAAATTTCTGTTAAAAGATTACCTACTACGTAAAACTCAATTAAGTCCACTGTCCAAGTCTGATTGTAAGGATTTATTTCTCTTATTTGGTTGTGGTCTATGTTCAGTACTCTTAATTCCTTCATGCCATCAAAGAAATCTGGTTGAATTTTGTCAATGGGGAGTGTATTATAGCTGATCCTTAATTGTTCGAGTCTTGTCAAATTTGAGAAGACGAAAGGATAAAGATCATTTAAGTCGTTGCCGAGGAAATCCATAATAGAGAGAGAAGAATGGCGCATTGTGTCAAAGAAACCTTGCGGAAATGCACCCACAGAGCCTTCCTTGATTGTAAGATGTTTGATCTGAGATCCTGAGGTTCCAATGAGGATGTTCTCCAATACCTCCTTGCTCAACGGGTAGCCACCTAGAACCAATGATCGCACGCGTAGTGATGCGATCACCCTTGGGTCTACATATCGTATGGGGTTGTATGCTAGCACCAGACTATCAGTTTGGCATACGAAGGTGAAATATTCCACTGTAAGATATTCTATTTTATTACCAGTCATTGAAATAGCGTCCGTCGTGCCACAAGAAGAAATGTTGATGAAGGAGAGCTGGTTAAACCACAGATATACATTTTTCAGTTGTGGACTCCATTTCAGAGTGTCATTGGGCAGGGATTTCAAGAGTGATGAGCTCAAATCTAGCATAGATAGCTTTGTAGACATCATAAATACTCCTGTCGCTGGAAGCACGAGGCGAGGGTTGAAGGATAGATACAGGTACATTAAATCCCGGAGAGGGTAAAAAGCGGCGGATTCTATCCCTCTTAGGTCGTTGGATGAAATGTCTAAGTAGGTGATTAGAGGGTATACTTTGAACGAGGAGTTCAGTAGAGTAGTGATTTTGTTGTTATACAAGTAAAGCACCTCAGTATCTTCAGAAAGGTTTTGTGGAACGCTGCCAAGGCCTCTATTCCCGCAATCAGCTTTCTTCAGTTCTGGGTCCTGATCACATCCGGGGAAAGATCTGCCCAGGTCTGAGATCAATGATGTCATCACTGAATCCCCGTCATGTCCATGCAGTGCCTGAATAGACAAGGCTACAAAAAAGCAAGAAATTAAGAGTGGGGGAAAGGCTGAGTGGTATGTCGATGCCATAGTGTCTAGCTCTCTCTCCTTTGAGAAAAAGAAATGAAGGCCTATATGACGGATGTTTTTTCTGATGAATTATTTCAGCTAACTCAAAGCTACAGAGGCAAGAACAAACCTTTACTGTAAAAGGCCTTATTGTGAGCTGTGAATACACCACGGGGATTCATAATGTCTTATCATAAATCTTTTTATTAGTAATAAAATAACAATAATGAACGTTGAAAACGAAAGTCATAATCATTTCTTGTTATAATAATTCAGCACTATTAAGCTGAAAGAATCAAATATCACCTCTGTAAAACTGTACAGGACATTCTGATGGGGGGGGGGGGGGGGGGGAGCATGACCTGCGTCGAGGTATAAAAGGTAAGCCGACTTTAAAAAATTCTCAAACTAAGATGAAACATGTGTATGAGTACTTGTATTTATACTGAAAATCCCGATTGTATTTTTTTTTAATCGCACGCGGCACGCAATAAATAAGAGGACCGCTTTTTTCTCGAGTTTAAAAACCCCGTTATCTGCCTCCCTCCGCTTACCATAAGCATCAATGCGTTTTTTTTTTTCCTTTTTTTTTCTAAAACTTTGCTGACAAGGGAAAAAATAGGGTTTCTATTTCTAATTTTAGGGGGAGAGTATTTCAAAGTGTGGGGGTACACTTTTAAAAAGGGGTGCTAGCAAAGGCTGAACACAAAAAGGAAAATAATTTACTTCTCGCCAACGCACTTTTAGGAATCATTTATATACACATTTTTTCTATGCTTTATGTAATGACTACTGTAGTTGTAAAGACTGTTCAGATTACCAATTTGCGAGCCAGCGAAGTGAGCTAGCAAAAAATGCTAAGCTTTTTGTGAAGACCACAGTATTCAGATTTTAAGTTGATTTGATGATATAGATTTCTAAAAATTATTTTTGGCTCTTCCCTAGCATTGTTATTTTTCATCCATTATTAGCCTTTAGTTTTCCTTATTGACTAAGCTATTATTTCAAGTGTATATTTGAGCTCTCATCGCGACCTATAGACGATCAGAGAAAAATACAAACAAAAAACGTCAGAAGTGAAAAGGGGTTTTATATTATACATGTATAGTCTACTCACAAGTCGATTTTACCTTGGTGCTTTCGGCATTTTTATCCCAAGAGCTGTAAGCTCTGAAGAGATTAGAGATTACTTATCAATGTGTTAACCGCATGGCGGGGCAAACACCGTCACTTATGAATATGAGTTTCGCATGACACTCGTCAATGATAGTTCACGCTTAAAATTAAAGAGAGTTTTTACCCATAGTTGGGCAGACAACACTGGTGACGTCATGTTGTGTAGGCTTTGTAGGAACTTAATTGGTCCACTCCTCTTTTGCCAACAGGGGCACAATAGACGATTTTTGCCTGGCCCATTTTTTTACCTCCTCAAATTACCATTCATTTGCGCGCACCCCCAACTAACCAAACCAAGAAAAAGAAACACAACAAAAGCGGGGGAGGCAGGCCCCTGGGTGCTGGGGGTGCTGCAGCACCCCCGGGAATTTTGGAGGGGGTGCGGAGCACCCCCCAGAGGGCTTAATTTTGGTAGGGGTGCTGCAGCACCTGATTTTTATGAGGGGTGAGACAGCATCCATCAGAGTAAGTTATTTTCTCATCCCATCTTTATCTTCTCATACTCCGCGCACATTGCGTGGGGCTTTGTGCTCTAAACTGTGCAATAAGTCTTTTTCTCGCTCATAAATCTAGAAATAAACAAAAACAAAAACAAAAAAATCACAGCAAGCACTGTTATTCCAGCAGCGAGATTCCCGAATATCAGTAGGGTGGTCCATAATTGAGCAAGAAGCGTCATTTCTCAAAAATCTAAAAACGCTTAGCGGTCAGTAATAAAGATCTACATCTGCAATTGTGTTTGAAAATAATTTCTTATATGTGTGTGTGTGTGGGGGGGGGGGGGGAGATTAGATTAGAATGCTGCATATTTGTCGACAAATTCGGGGTCACTATTGAAAAATTTTTGGTAAATTTAGGTCTTACACCCCTAAGCAAAATGTTCTAGTGGCACCCCTGCTCGCTTGTAATATTTATAAACAGAGTTGTTTTGCGAGACAGAAACAGTTGGACCAGCGAGGTGCCAAAATAAAGTCATATTTGGCAGCAAGGCGATCATTCATTCAGATATATAATAGGCCTACAGTGGTCCTTTTTATGACCAAACTAACGCTTCTTCATAACGAGAATGGTTATTTTTGGCTCAGTCACTCCGCTTCAGATAGCTCATAGGCCAACCCTGTATTTTTATGACAAAATAACACTTCAATCTTTCTTAACAACAAGTTTCAAGAAGTCCATATTTTCGGTTCGCTTGCTTCGCTCGCTCGCAAAATTTGAAAACAATGTGGCTCATAATCTAGAAAGAATTAGCGAAAAAAAAAAAAAAAAACGCTTCGCAACCCTTAAATGTTTCATTAAGATATCAAAAATCTACATCTGCGATATTGTTTGTAAATAACTTCTTGTGGTTTGTGTGAAAAGGAGGGGGTACTTATAGATATGACTTAGAATGCAGCAGTAACTGTCGGCTAATTTAGGTCTTACACCCCTCTCCTTCATTTTCCGCGAATACTGAAAAACTGCTTGCTTAAGGTGCGGTAACATAACATGTGGCTCAGGGGCTCAGCACCCCCTGTGAAAAAAAAATCATTCCCAGGGGCCGGGGGGGGGGGGGGGCGCCACTGCGTGTGTGAAACAGCCTGTATCATTCATGTCATTTAACACTTTGTATCAACAAATTTGAGTCGAAATTCTTTCAAAAGGGCAGTCATTACCAATTATTTACTTAAAGGGATCCTGTAACTTTGATGGAGGCTTGAATTAATACATTTATTAGAATTTTGATGTGTGAGTTGTATAAAGATGTTCAGAAGGATAAATAAACGGCAAGTAATATAAAATCTTTTGAAATAGGAGATGTTATTGTCAAGATATCTCTCACTGAATTCCGCCATATGCAAAACCAACCTGGGTATGCTTTTGTCTAACACCTCATTCTATGGAGTAAAACAAAGGTCTAGCATTTCCGATCACTTGTCTATTTTCAATTTTTGTGAAGAACATGATGTTGCTTTTGAAATGCATATTCAGGGCTTCATATTTAGACAATATTACATACACTGATAGCACGTACGGTCATACAATTCAGATGTTTGAAAGTTACTGAATGACTTTAAACGGGATACCATTTTTTAAAAAGATTTGATATATGATCCCTTTTCTGTTTGAATTTCCTGCTGAATGTAATTCTAGATAAACCACTTGACAATGTTTTTCGTAGTTTTGCTCATATCTAAACACTCATAATGCGAATTGTAGACACCGCACTGGGAATCTCATGATTTTTAACACTTCTTTTTATATGCATACAAAGCCGAAATAAATGAATGCATAAAACAGTTTTTATTTTCGCTACCCTTTTTTACATATTGTATTGTGATACTTTAACCTTGGAAAGCATGATTAACTTCCTCCATCCAAGTAGAAAACATGGCAAAATTTCATCAAAAACACTGTGCACATTCATCAACATCAACGGGCAATATTATGTCAGAGTATCGGACTTTATCTGTAGATCTCTTATCAGTAAGTCGAAATGATCTATGGATTGACTTACGAACAAAACCACGAGGTATACGACAATACTTGTGTCTGATTTGGAGAAAAATTTAGTCTGAGAAACTCGAGAGGTTTCTCCTCTTTTCAAGCTTTTGCCAACTGAAATTCGACCTTGTTTCTTTTGTGATTATGAAAAGCTTTGCTTTAGATTTGTTAAGTTCTCAACATTTTCATAGTGATAGAGATAATGGTTATCACTCTTTTTTTTTTTTGGGGGGGGGGGGGTTGAAGGAAGAGGTGTGGAAACTCGCCAACATGCATGTCATGGATTTGTTCCAGAACACACCATCAATCTATATGGTCTCGGCGCTCTCAGTTTCACTCCTTGTCCATCTGTGTCTCTCGATCTCTCCGGCTCATTATATCACTGTATTTTACACCTTCCCTTCTCTCTTTCTTGTTTCCTTTCCCTCCATACCTGTTTCTCTTTTTCTCCATCCCTCTCCTTCTCCTCCTTCTCGTTGCACATCTCTCTAAATTAAAACAAATATGAGCTATGTGCAAAATCTCTGGTTCAAACCAACGCACCGTTTCATAAAATTTGTTATCAATAAAAAGTTGCAATAACTGTTATTAGCTACTGAGATCCTTGCATCTGATTGGCTGAGAGGAAATTTGTCAAAGAAATGTGGCAGTTGTCACTGATAAGTTTTATGAAACGGGACCCAGACCTTCCTGTTTATGTTGACAACTGCAAGGAGTGAAGGGCGGGGGGGGGGGACTTATTTTTGCTATGGTTCATGATTTTGAAACACAAATATCCCATACTAGGGAACTCATGATTCCCAAAAGAAACTGGCTCATTATTTCAAAGGTTCGCATTTCCAAAATTTCGTAGAACCCTACATCACTTGTCGGAACTACGAAACTTCGGAATGATGAACCCTTTTTCATTTTTCGGAATGATGTACGCCTTTTCTGTCTTCTGAATAATGCACACCTTTTCAGTTTCAGAATTGTGAAACCTTTTCGAATTTTTTTAAAATTATAAACTTTTAACCCATTCGTGACAGAGGTCCACATTCTGTGGTTTAGCCTAATATCCTTTGATGCAAAGCTCTAAAACTCATACCAAATACATGAGCAGAAAGAGTAAAACAAATCTACACAAACTGTGCCCATTTTGGTTGCGTCAATATTTATTGTTTGATGCTGAAAATTTTTAAAAGGAAATAAGCATTAAAATCCTTAAATTGGCAATGTAATAGAAAGTTTAAAATCACCCTTTTCCCCTGCAAATTGGCAACTTATTGACTTCTCATCATAAATTCTGTCAATTTATATTCATTTCAGATACATGACGTTTTATAAGAAAAATGTAGCTATAAAATAAAAATGTTGGTGTTGCCAATTTGAAGAATAAAAGCTGATCAAATTAGGCTTTAAATAATTCCTGTCACGAATGGGTTAAAAGAACAAAACTTCGGAAAAACGACGACAATGGGCCGGGGACGAGGGTTTCTTTAATCCGAAGAGATGTCAAATTGGAAAATTTTCCATGTTGGATATGGAGCCATTTCAAGGGATTCCATGCAAATATATTCATACAGACTAAAATAAACATTTAAATAAAAAAATCAAAATTCTGTTTATTAGTTGAAATCCAAAGCCAAAATTTTCCATTTTAAATTTTTGAAGATCACAAAAATATCAATATGTACTTTCTCAGCGCAGAATAGAGGACTCCACTATTTAGGAATCATATAAGGCGTTACATCCTTTCGAGTTAAATCCACTTCAAATTATTATGGAATACACTCTAAAGCAGTGGTTTACGTCCTGTTGAAAGTGGATTCGACTATTTTGAGAGCGGACTTCCACCCCAAACGAAATGATCTCTTTATATGACTCCCTATCCGAAAGTGGAGTTCAACTCATGTATATATACATTTGTGTAATGATATACAGTTACAATTTAGAAAGAAATAACAAACACTGAAATATCTTTATAGACTTTATCGGGGATATAAATGCGAGTGAGTCAAATAAATAATAACAGATTTTATGTACTTCAACATCGTATTTCAGGAAGAAGAAAATAAAATTGCAGACAGACACACACACACACACACACAAACAAACATATTACAAAGCGTCTTTACATCAATAACAAGAATAACAGCCGTCTGCCAATTGTTGCGAATGAATCTTTACCTTATAACATGAAAATTATTATTTGTCGATTATTTGTCACCTTCAAAATGCTCACATACCCGACTGAGAAAAAATATTCACACTACTGGGTGGCAATATCATGGTCCTGTGACACATCATTTCTGTACAACAGATATTCGAAAATTTCGAAAAAAAAAAAAAAGATTACTTGTTCCTTACACAAGAAAATTCTTTCACTCTTTCTGATTACCACAATTAATGCCGTAAAGAATTGAGCCAGGAAATTGAGAGAAAAGATTTTGTGTGTGTGTGTGTATGTGTGTGGCGCGGGGGGGGGGTGTTCTTTGTGCTATCTCACCAGTGCTCAGAGAGATATATTGTGTATAGTTTGACATTACGACAATCAATTAGAAAGTCAGAAAAAGGGTAAAAATCACCAGAAATGATTCCTTGTTTAAGATACCTTCCAAACCATACTCATAATAAATGACCGTCGTTTATCAGTCTTTGCATACAATTCGTACGTACTGAACATTGCATAAAATCATTTTTTTGTAAATGCTTATTTTCTTATTAGGTAAACAGCCGTTGAGATTTTGAGTATATTGTATTGATAACAAAGTCAACACTATCGATGCCAGTGCTTCAGGATTTTCATATCATACTAAAACAATAAGCACAGTCCCGGCGATTGTGATTCTTAATTAAAACAACAACAACAACAGCGAAAATGTCGATGCAAAAGTGCTTTGACATTTATATATACATTGATAATGACACTTCTGATTTGGTATCGTTAATTCTTTGTCACAGCCATGGGAGGGTGTGATTGACTTGTTGGTCCAGTGGCAACTTCTTAAATACAGAACTCAGACAAAGTAACAATGGAGACAATATTTTAAGGAAATTAAATTTAATTTCAATCTCCAAGTTCAAGTGTTCCTTGGAACAATTACATTACTTCAAAACATAAAATATGGCAAAGTGTTCAATATAAAACAATCATGAAATTCAATGGAGATCATAACTTGCAATACAATCCAGTAATGCAACCATTAACTATTCCTGATCAATACATTATATAAATGATCAATATATCCAAATATAACCAAACAGTTTACTTTGTTACTCCTTAAAGTCCAAAGTTCTTTTATTTCTATATCTTCATTTCTTTAAAATATGGAACCTGATCTGAAGAACTTCTTTGGAATATTGGAATCAACTCGTTGACCGTCTAACATGGCCGAAGTCCTTCGACGTTCGCCTTGACTGACTCAACTTGACTAGTGTAGACTTTACATCATACTGTAGTTTACATCGGGTTTACACCTCTATGCTTGAGAAACGCCTTCACTCAATGGACATCATAACGTCGTCCTTAAAACTGTCGACATCAACGTCAACTTGGTCAACGTCTACGGGGTTAACGCCATCTACAGATAATAAAATACCAAGGCATAAAAACTACCTATCCCTAACAAGACATAAGCTTCACCTTATACTATAATTATCTCAAATATCACAAGAAAAATCAAGAATATTCAGCCTCATGCTATTTCTTTAAAACAACTCCTGATTTCTAGTAACATTATGACAAGCAAAGGTTTATACTAAGCAACATCCATTTTGGAAAAGAACAATTAATATCTTTGACAATTAAGGATAATAATCGAACTTACAAGAATATAATCTTTAAAATGTTTGCAATAGTATTCCTCAGCTTCAAGTCAAATGAACTTTTAGATATCAACAATCTCTTTAATCCACTTAATGGAAAGCATACATATGTGTACTACAATTTCAAATCAATCTTTAAATGATTTCAATGATTGCAATGTAGCCCAAAACTTGATTTCCTTCTTCATAAATATCTCTCAACAATTTGCCTAATGAAACTATTATAAAAAAGTAACAATTCAAATTCACTTACAGTTTAACTTGTGACAAGAAAGCTTGGAAGACCGGAGCAGCCCATGTCCAGTACAGACAAACGTGGTGCAACATAGCTAGAAAAAACTAAGAAACTGCCACGCCTTGTTTCTAGATGTACAGCCTAAACATGCTGTCGTCGCCCGACCCTGTCGGCCTAGCTGATGCTACCAAACCCTAGCAGGCTAGCTGCTGTGGCTGCTCTTAGAGAGAACTCTGAGGTCTTGCCTCTCCGATTCCTAAGCTTCAAGTGACAACTATCAATTTTAACTAGGGTTCCTCCCATACAAGAATTCCAATCTAAACCCAAGCTACTTAAATATTGCATTCACCTGCTTATAGCAAAACCCTTGCAAGAAAACTATCTGAACCATCCTAACATTCAATAGGGATTAGAATTTAGAACTTGGAAGAGAGTCTATTTAAAGCTACCTTACACTGAGTTATGCAAGGCATGAAACACACAAATGAAAAAGTGCTAATAGCCAACTGCACTGCATAACTATGGACAAAAGGAAAAGATTCATGACCAAGACAAAATATTTGGGTCACTGGCATAGATAGACATGGCTTGTAACATTCTTATTAAAAAACAACAATGATAATAATAGAAACAACTGTCGATGTGCTTTATATACATTATTCTTTCAATAATGAGAACACCGTGATGGTGATTGGGATTCTAAATTTAAAAACAACAACAAGAACATCATCAACATCAATTGCCGATGAAAGTGCTTTGAGATTTCTTTATACATTAACGATGAATCCACTGTGGTGATTGGGATTCTCATCAAAATACAACAACAAAAACACCAGTTACAACTGTCGATGCAAGTGCTTGGGCATTTCTATGTACATATATAATACATATATATTTGCAGCCATTTCCTAGACCGTCTTAGAATTTAGCCACCATACTAGAAGGAAATATGTTAACGATATCATTGCCAACTACATGTAACTACGACCTTATTCATATGTGCATTAGATGTAGCATCTTTGTGCAATGTAAGTGTATACAGTTTTAGCAACAACAATAACAAAAAAACTGATCAACAACTACATCAACAAGATCAACAACAATAATAGTGATGATGATGATGATGACTGATACCTCTCCTTCTCCTTTTCTTCTTCTTCCTCCTCCTCTTACAATTAGCACTCTCATGACTATAAACAATGACTATATTCATCACACTTCTGTAATGTATATGAGTATCTCCAGGGGAACGTTTCATGAAGAGTCTTTAACTGACTAATTTGCTCTCAGCCAATCAGATGCAAGGATTTTCAGTAGGTTATAACAGTTGTCAGTAAAAAATCACTGACAAAACTTTTCATGAAACGCTGCCCTGATCCGTACAACACTTATGATGCCAATTTTACTCGTTTGGAATCAAGTCATTAGTCCTTAAATTTACGGTCAGAGTTTTGATTATTTCATTCCAGAAATATTCTTGTCCTCGCACGTCCTCAGTCCAGTAAATATAGGGTCTGCCGTCACTAAGATACAACCTGGCCAAGAAAGGCATCTCATCATCTGGGATGTCTTCGAGAAAGACCACGACAACAAATTCGGTGAGAGTATCACTCACGTGGTCCATGGCCGTACGGAACTTGAGTATGAACCAGTGATCCCTCACAGCGGCTCTGCTGAGCACCACGATGGTCTTGTAACTATGGCTTACCACGTAATCGACGGAATCCAAGTAATGCATTCCCAGCACGAGGTCCTCGTCACCGAAGACGTTCCGCCGAAAATGCGGGAGCCGCTCTTCTAAAGCTGGTCGGAGATGTTCACGAATCCATTCTTCGTCATCATCGTAAAAGATGATGTTCACGTCGAACTGGTAGTCGTCGTGTTCTCGAGCATCTCTCATCTCTTTATAACCTAGGACCGCCAATTTCAAGAGAAAGAATTTATACCGCAGCTGCCATCGGTACTGATGAATGAGCACGATGATGACAACCAAACAAATGAAACCGAGAGGAATAAGGGAGAAGAGACCGGTGTTGACCCTACAGAGTTCATTTGGAATGAAATCAAGCAGAGGTTTCTCGCGAATCGGCTCCAAGGATGCCGATGAACAGATAGTTTCGTCCTTTTCAATCAGTTGTATAGGTCCATTCAACCAATCTAGAAGCCACTTTAAATCACAGTTGCAATGAATAGGATTGCTGGACAGATCCAGCAGTTTGACAGAGGAAACGACCGATGTGAAAGTGCTTTCATTAAGCCGTGTTAATCTGTTGTTGGCTAATGACAGATTTGTCAGCTTCAAGTTATTTGAGAAAAGCGTCTCCTCCAGGTATGCAATACTGTTTCCTTCAAAGTTAATACTTTCTATAAGCCCTAACCCTGTCAGTACATCACCAGGAAGTCTCAGTAAGTTGTTCCCTCTCAGACTTAAATTCTGAAGCGACTCCAAACCAGTGAAGATAAGAGGGTGAAGGTTTGCAATATCGCAGTAGTCTAGACTGAGCTCTTTTAAAGCAGAGAGTTGCTGAAATATTCCTGGCGGTATATCACTTGTAAAACTCAGAAAAGGGTTACTACTCAAGTCCAAATGATTAAGATTGAACAGTCCATCGAAAAGAGACACGTTTACAGTTGCATTCCAAAGATAAAAGAGGTTAAGCAAAGAATCTTGCATTTCTAGAAAAACAAGGGATCTCGAATGCTTGAAGGATTCCCCTGGTGTTAAAGGAAGCAAATCTGAATGAATAGAATTCAATGAAAGTGATCTCAGTGTTGACGTGTCCAACTGCAAAACAGTTATACGACTACCGGTCAAAACAATATTTTGAATATTATTCAGTCCCGAAAGGGCTGTTAGCTCAAAGACGGTAAGGTATTTGTTCGAGCTCATGTCTAGGAGGGTTAAGTTATCCAAACCGAGAAATGCAGATGGGGAAATTTCTGTTAAAAAGATTACCTCTTACGTAATACTCAATTAAGTCCACTGTCCAAGTCTGATTGTAGGGATTTATTTGTCTTATTTGGTTATAGTCTATGTTCAGTACTCTTAATTCCTTCATGCCATCAAAGAAATCTGGTTGAATTTTGTCAATGGGGAGTGTATTATAGTTGATACTTAATTGTTCGAGTCTTGTCAAATTCGAGAAGACGAAAGGATGAAGACCATTCAAGTCGTTGCTGGTGAAATCCAAAACAGAGAGAGAAGAATGGCGCAATGGGTCGAAGAAACCTTGCGGAAATGCACCCACAGAGCCTTCCAGGAATGTAAGCTGTTTGATCTGAGATCCTGAGATGCCAATGAGGATGTTCTCCAGTACCTCCTTGCTCAACGGGTAGCCACCTAGAACCAATGATCGCACGCGTAGTGATGCGATCACACTGGGGTCTACATATAGTATGGGGTTTTCTCTAAGATCCAGATGATCAGTTTGGCATACGAAGGTGAAATATTCCACTTTAAGATATTCTATTTCATTACCAGTCATTAATACAGCGTCCGTCGTGCCACAAGAACTTATGTTGATGAAGGAGAGCTGGTTAGACCACAGATATATGGTATTCAATTGTGGACTCCATTTCAGAGTGTCATTGGGAAGGGATTTCAAGTTTGATGTACCCAAATCTAGAATGGATAGCTTTCTAGACATCATGAATACTCCTGTAGATGGAAGCACGAGGCAAGGGTTGAAGGAAAGATACAGGTACATTAAATCCTGGAGAGGGTAAAAAGCGGCGGATTCTATCTCTCTTAGGTCGTTCGATGAAATGTCTAAGTAGGTGATTAGAGGGTATACTTTGAACGAGGAGTTCAGAAGAGTAGTGATTTTGTTTCCAAACAAGTAAAGCACCTTGGTATCTTCCGAAAGATTTTGTGGAACGCTGCCTAGGCCTCTATTCCTGCAATCAGCTTTCTTCAGTACTAGGTCCTGATCACATCCGTGGAAAGACCTGCCCAGGTCTGATATCAATGATGTCATCACTGAATCCCCAACATGTCCATACAATGCCTGAATAGACAAGGCTACAAAAAAGCAATAAATTAAGAGTGGGGAAAAAGCTGAGTGGTATTTCGATGCCATAGTGTCTAGTTCTATCCTTTGAGGAAGAGAAAGGAAGAGCTATGACGAATAATGTTTATCTGATGAATTTGAGCTAACTAAATGTTACAGAAGCAAGAATAAACTTTGCTGTAAACGGCTTTATTGTGAGCTGTAAATATATGACGGAGATTCATAATTCAAAATCTTTAATTAGTAATCAAAACAAAAATACAGGTTTGGAAAATCAATAAAGAAGGTTTTCAAACAGCTTCACACGAAACCAAAAGTCATATTTCATTCCCTATTTATACTGAGCACTAAGATGAAAAAAATCAATTATCACTTCTGAAACTGTAAAACTGTACAGAACATTCTGATGGAAAGGAGCGTGGGGGGGGGGGGGGAAGGGGGAGGAAAAGGCATAGCGTGCGTGCGTGCACGTACACCTAGACCTCTGACTTTGGCACAGAGTTACATGTTCTCCGGATTTAACTCTATGGACTTTGGTCAACTAGTCTACTCGCAAGTCGCTTTTACTTAGTACTTTCGACAGTCATTAATTCCCAATGTCTCTATAATATACTACATCAACCTGATATTTTACAAAACAGTGTACCCGCGATATCCCCAAACTATCAAAGCATAATATTTTGTATTACATTGCCTTATAAGATATGGATTTGAAAATAGAATAATAAGTCATCACTAGGCAAATCATTTCTTGTGAAACAAGGAGCGAAAATCAAGTGCTTGAACCTTGAAGAGATAATTTCTGTAGAAGCTGGGTTTTTTCAAGCCCAATTTGAATGGGATGTGCTGTGACTGCAAGTGATGGAGCAGACAATGACGAGACAGTGCAGTTTCTATTGACCAAAAAAAAATAGTGATGTGCGGATAAGGTACACTCTCTCATATTTCTTCATTCACTTTACACACCCAATCACATGACTTGCAGCCAACTTTGCCATTGCAAACCTCGGCGTATCGTCGCTCTACTATCCTTGGCGTCAACTTCACCACGTGATCATTGGGACAGTAGCCAATCAGAGGATGTCCTTCGTTATCCGTAGCTGGGAAGAAAACGCTTGATTGGTATGGGATTTGAGTTCCTGAGAAGCCCGGATTTAAAGACTATACTCTCTTTACACATTCAGTGCCCATTATCAAGCATACTTTGTATTTGTATATATATATATGATTCATTAAATTTTGTAGATGGCCCTGAAGAAGATTACATGTTAATCAAAAGCGTGGCACAATGAAAAAGAATCAAGAAGTTGGGAACCGTTCTCTAATCTCTTTCTTCCGCTTATATGCCTACTAATATGAAACACTTCTTTCACTTTACATGGATATATATTCGTAGTTTGGTATATTGTGTAGTATTATAAAAGGGAGGAAATTAGACTTAGAATGCAGAAAATTGTCGGCAAATTCGGGCTCATCACTGAAAAATTAGTCTGCAAATTTAGGTCTTACAAACCCCCCTTCAAAATGTTCTAGCGAACCCCGTCTCAGTTTGCTCCTTTGCTTAGTCGATTCTTCACGTTTGCCCCCCCCCCCCCGAATATCCTGTCTACGCCAGTGCCCACACCCTTTCCCCGCTTGGTCGCTCAGCTCCCTCGCCGAGGATATTCGGCAGCAAATATCGCCCCAACCACGAGTAAATTCGACACCCATGGTCATGGTTGTGACTCAAGTATTGTGATGACACTTTCCAGGTCACAATTCCATGAACGGGGCGGGGGGGGGGGGGGGAGGGGCAGAAAGAAATACAGAAAGCATGGCATGGCAGAGAACAGAAAAGAAGAAATAAAACGTCAGACCAATGAGCAACATTTGACAAATAGGCTTCATTTCTCAAGTCAAGCCGATAGAGGTAATGCATTTTTTATTACTTGTCATAAAAAAGCCGTCATATTCCCGTTTTATTGACTTACCGATCTAGCATTTATGATTCATCTCCCTTCCTTTGAGAATTTATTAATACATCTAGCATGGTACGGAAGGCATTTAGAGCGGGTTTTTAGTTTCCTACAATAAGCATGCTAAGTCATCGGGTATAATAAGTATTTAAGGGCAACGAATGTTTTTTCGTTGAAGGTGTGGGACATCCGGAAACGAGGACTAAACATGCTAAAGGAGACATATTTTATATACCGATAGCGCATTATTTGTGCTGAAGGAAAATACGATACGAGAAAAGTCGACCTCGCGGGCCTTCGGTCAAGTGGGCGGACCCCATCCCTAGTATTGTGTCAATTTTTACTAGAACAGTGATTAGATTTGTTTTTAGAGTGTTTTCCTACCATTTTTTCACCGTTCACTACATGCATGCAGGACGGTGGAAAGACAGTCACAAGGTATCCATCCCCTCCTGGATAGAGAGTGGCCATGTAGATTAATATCTATTCAAAAGACGTTAGTGCCGCGCAGCGGGGCTCGAACCTACAACCGTAAGATTCACGGTCTGCTGCATATCAACCACACCTTTACCTATATAGGAAATTTCCAATATCATAACACACGTAGTTTTGTGTATCTTTGTCGGTAAGATAAACACTGAAAAGCGATGCACACATAATCATGATAATCAAACGACGTATATTCATGCAGAACGAATATTAGAAGACTTATCGTTCTTGAGAAGCAGTGTACTAAAGACATGTGAAAATCTTGGAAAGCCAACAGTAATCAAATGATTTCTTCTGAATAGTACTGTGGGTGGATATATTTATTTCAAATGTTTGCCATTTAAAAGTTGTTTTACCTGACCACTCATTCGAGGGTTTTTAAAGATAATTGAGCCAAAGCATTGTTTGATTAAATCTCTTTGCTTTTTGTCTTATGCCGTTTTCAAAGTATTATTAGCCTGTACTCTCTTCTGAGCGTTTAAAAGGGCTGCGGAAGGGGGTGGAGCTGGGATGCAGCGCTCCCCTCCCCCCCCCCACACACACACACACACACACACACGTACACAACTTCAGCTAAAAACTTCAAAAATAATAAATATAAAGAAAAAGAAAAAGAAAAAAAATCTAAATATTTCAATTGCTCAGACACTCGCCAAACCATTTAACTCCGGGGGATCCGCCTATTTGGGTGTCAGCCCCCACTCCAACACACGTTCCGCGGCCATTGGTTTGTGTTGTATACTGTAACGAAAAACGTGACGAAACACACCATCTGTTAGGCTGGCGATCATCAAATCATAAAATAACAAATCAGAACAACAGAAAGTAACAAAATATCGCCGTCATCTGTGACCCAAATACCGCTAGACTAAAACAACTATTAACACCTAGATTAAAACCAAAGGCTGAGACATAATAGAATGACTCTATCCAACTTCGATCGGCAGTGCCTATGCATCGGCTATGGAAGGTCGTGGGAAAAGTTAGCGTGGGAAAGTGAAAAATTATTTCTTAGTATAGGCCCATTGAAAAAAAAAAAGTGCAGTCGTAAATTGGGGAATTTTAGAAAGTTCAGTGAGTTCTATGTAGGATCGATTTTTAGGGCGTTTGTAATGCGTCGCTTTCCGCATGTGTATTACGCTCAGTCGAGATTGGCTAATTCTTTTCACATGTGTGCATAACTATACAGCCTTGTAGCCTATCACTTTTACTCGACAATATTTTTTTTCAGAAATGTGTTCATGATAGTTCAGTTCAATAATTTTGATGGCAATATAAAGTTTTGCTTTTAACATGTGTATATCCTTTATATAATATGTATTTACAACGGATATCAGAGCCGGGGGGGGGGGGGGTAGTTGATATGGACACGCCAATAAAACGATAA
The DNA here is from genome assembly GCA_029962745.1 of Echinometra lucunter. NCBI lineage: Eukaryota > Metazoa > Echinodermata > Echinoidea > Camarodonta > Echinometridae > Echinometra > Echinometra lucunter. Next base: position 23,830,520 of record CM057160.1, on the reverse strand, counting down.
TAAACTGTAGTGTTAATCAGCAGATAAGCAAGATTGACTTTAAAAAAAGAAAAGAAAAGGATGTTCAAACGACCCTATAAAATGAAGGAAAATTGAATAATCAAATATAACCATGTATATACTATGATGGCAAACTGAGATTACAAAATCACATATTTTTTACCCCCCCCCCCCCCCAAATGTAATGTTTTGGTCATACTGAAATTCCTTCTTTTTTTTTTTTTTTGAGTGGAGGGGGGGGGTGACACCTAAACAGCAACAACACCTACAGCAAGAATAATAACTATATATATATATATATTTTTTTTTTTTTTTTTTTTTTTTCATTCCGGCGTAATGGTCTCCTCTCGAGCGTTCCGTATTAGAACACTGCGAACGGGACTCGCTGTATTGTGATGTCATAATGCAGTTGGTTGTTTTTGCAGTTGTTTCAAGTACGCTGGGAAGTGACTAGCTTTTTATAGATTTGTGCTTTGCGTTGAAACCAGCAGACATTAAGAAAATCGATGGCCGTAATTGCAGTGAGTTTTATAATTCGCAGCAGACATTTATACTAAAGAAGACGTACATGTATGCTTTTTATAAAAGGCAGGGGCTGCGCAACGTTGTTTTTTTTTTTTTTTGGGGGGGGGGGGGAGGCACAGACGAACAGACAAACAGGTAGGGTCCAGGGACGGAGACCCCTAAGTCCTTGAGTTTATATGGTTTTGCGACTTGCGAGCCTATGAGCAATTTAAATATTCAGTTTTTACAATTAATAGTTTTTTTTTTTTAATTCGTTCTTATTTCTTCTCTTTTTTAAATTTCTAGCCAAAACTGGTCCCAGAAAGGGAACGATTAGATCTGGTACGTGGACTGGTACAAAGAAGGTAGATCATCATAGGGGCGATTGTTTTTTTTTTTTTTTTTTTTCTATCCCACGTGCTTGCAAAAACTCCTGTCCAGTAATTTCATGCAATGTGTATTCATATTCCACACATAAGAATCTTGCTGTAGGATTGGCCAAAAGTTAATCACGTGATAAAGCGTAGTTTTGCCCATCAGTCACCCGAAAAGAAAATTTCGTTGCACTCGATGGTGATAGTATTTTGTGTTTCGCTGATCTCTTCAGTCAATAGAGTCAGTATGTGTTGCTTGCTGCTGAAATTAAAAAGGAAAATAAGCGCTAAAGTCCTTAAATTGACAGCGCGATGGAAATTGCATAATTTATTGTCGGAAATGCAAATTTAGTGGCAACTTTTTAGCATCTCAGTATTTTTCGGTTCATATTTATTTCAAATACATGACTTTTTATAAGATAAATACTGATATTGCCAATTTGAATAAGGAAAACTGATTAAATAAGTTTTCAAATAATACCTGTCACGAATTGGTTGAAGTCAGTAGTTTTAACCCGCTATGTAAACACCTTTTTAAAAATTTTCCCAAAACACCCCCCCCCCCCCCGTGTCACAAACCGTAGCTCTCAGAAATGGTTTCTTTAGACACCTGTTAGAGTAAACAATTTCCCCCCTTCCGAGGCCTAGGCCGGGGTCATCCCTAGAAGGCCCGATAGTTAGCGGGTCCGATAGACCGACACCAAATAGATAGATAGACAGAATATACGAGAGGGTCTCATTAGGGTCCAGTAGGCAGTTCTATAAACCGAATCGGCAGAGGGTCCGATAGTCAGAAGGATCTAGGGGTACGGTAGTAAGAAGGTCCGATAGACCGACAATAACGTAAAATAATGCATTTTTTCATATTCTTTTTTTGTTTAATTACATTTTTAGTTTTATTTCAATTAAAGGGGCAAGTACGTTATGTCTGATCTTCCTCTATTTTGTATTGTAATCAACCAATGACACTAATGTTCTTATGGGGTGGGGCTGAGGGCTAGAACCCCTATAACAAATATTTCCATCATGAGTATGACATTAACCCCTGTATAGGACTTCTTGACTCAGCACTTAGAGCAAATGCAGGGAAGTGATAATTTTGTGCTAGTGGCGCAAGCTGTGGGAGGGGGCGTCCCATCAGGGGGAAAGACTTCAGGCGCGGTTCTACGGATGACAAATGACAATATAGGCAATTTCAATTACATAAGGCATTATAATGACATTATAATGACATTATAATGCCATTGACCAGGACCCCCCCCAAAAAAAAAAAAAAAAAAAAAAAAGAAGAAATAATATGAATACGTAAATTGCTCAAAATGTATTTCTAATCATGCCAATAAAAACCCATTTTGGATTTATCTCCCCTTCATTTAATAATCGTTCAGAATAATCTATAGGGCTTTCTATCTTTTGTTACTTTTAATGGAACTTCAACTATAAATTGTGCACCCCTTCATAAGATTTCTTTGTTCAAAAATAACACTTGTGTTAGAAGGGGATGCCCTTCTAGCTATAGGGCTGTTACCGCCTAGGCCAAGGTCTGGATATGATCACTCATCCTGTGTACTCGGTTATGATTATGACACCATGGCCCTGTTTCATAAAGCTGTTCGTAAAGTTATGAATGACTTTACGAACGACTTGAATATAGCAAGCCAAATAGAATTTTCAATCATCATAAATCGCATCAGCCAAAGCTGAAATATGCGGACGTAGACTAACACTACTTCTGTTTACAAACATTTTTATTGCGAAGTATGTTCTTTGCCACAGTTTAATTGAGATTATAGGAAATGTAGTCACACTTTGTTATTACATCGGGAAAAACTTTGGGCACCACTTTTGGCACTTCATATTCAAGTCGTTCGTAAAGCCATTCGTAACTTTACGAACAGCTTTATGAAACACCTCCAGTCCGTAGATTTCTCCACTGGCCTTTCAGCTTTCGGCTTATAATCCATTGGCTTATTACGCAATAACGCATCTACGTGTGTTTACCAGTCGATAGGTCGTAAAGTGGGTTGTTACTTTGTCAAAATCGAACAAATTAATTATAATTGAGTGTTTTCTGCTCGTTAACATCACATCACTTATAAATGCCACTCAATACGACATCCATCAGGTAGGTGAGAGAGCTTTTATGGGATGATAAAGTTGGTGTCCAATAGCTTCTGCTTGACAAATGCAAGCAGCGCTGAAAAGTGGACTTTTCGCATGGCTGTAAATACCGGGTTCCAGAAAAAGCGGAATGGTGGGTTTTCCGTACGTTACCTTCAAAAAGTAGATAATTTTTGACATCATTGGGTAAATTATCCTCTACCGAAGAGAATGATACCAAGATCATCGGATTTGGTGCAGGATTTTTTTATTCTATGCACCTTTCTTTTAGTACAGTCGTTTTCAATTTTTGATGCATGTCGGTAACAAAACATGCCATGTGAAAGGCCATTCCCGACACAACTCTGCGCTGATGTTTTGCAAAAAGCATGCAGAATTTGAAAATTACTGTATTTTAAGAAACGCGCATAGAATCAAGATTGCTTCACCAAATTCAATGATCTTGGTTTCATTCTCTTTCGTATATAGAAGATGCTTCACCCACTGATGTCAAAAACTTATCTACTTTTCGAAGGTAAAGTACTGAAAATCCACCCTTCCGCTTTTTTCTGGGACACCCTGGTATAGTTTACAATTGACTGAAAGAAAGAGTGTAGGACGTAAATGGAATTCAAATGTTACGCAAAGGTAATTAATGGGTCTATAAAATTAATGCACCCATATAAATTGTTTGCTAGAGAACAAACTGCACAAACAGCATAATATAACATGTATAAAGTCAAATATATACGTTGACACACGTTATGAGTTGACCTGGAAAAAGAAGCCTGATGACAGTCACCATTCAGATGACACCAAATCCTCTAGACTTTATAGTAGTTTTTAAAACCATAGGAAATTTCAACAAAGGCTTTAGGTATTAAAATCATGACATAATTATCCATGAGATTTAAAAGCATTTGACACCTGATTTATTGCACTCCAAATTCTCAATAGGCGTTTATCAAAGTTGGCAACCAATAAGAATAGATCTATAACCAGACGCCCAACAGGGCATGCGCAGATCGCAAATAACCAACCAGATGTGCAAGTTCTCATTATATATCACCATCATCCTCATGCAATTTCTTTCCAATAAGTATGCAAACACACACTATGTACCCGCGAAACTCCCTACTGCATATGACGTCATTAAAATTAGTATGAAGTTTCGATCCAAAGCTCTTGCCTAATATTACCGGTGTGCACCAATTAGAGACCCATCTTTCCTGACCAACCCATTGCCCTCACAGGCATGACAGGACATATTTCGCTTCAGCCTTAGCAGCAATATTCAGTGTCCAACTGAAATTATCTTATCCATTTCTAAAAATTCATTCCATAACTAAAGAGCTGAAATTGTCTGTACACATGCCTTCATCATTTCAAATCATTATTTCATTGACCAGAGACGACTTAAAAAGAAACAATTTAGATATCACTTTAATCTGCTAAGGACAGACTCTCGAGGAAACAAAGTGTTCAGATTTCCCAACTCACTTCTTTTGACAACAATCTGATATTTTCAGATGTTCTTTCGAAATTCACTTCTTTGAAATTCGAGAAAAAATACAATTTTTTACTTTTTCAACTATGGAGATCTTGAGCTTCGACGAAGACAGCCATCAACATCATTCGTTTTCAGCGACCACGGGTTTGACGACGCCGAAAGTGACGATGACATCGATTTCGACGTCGGGCATTCGACCAGAACAGAGACAACCTGTCAAGATAAGTAAGTACCATACAAGACGGTAAATGATTAATTAACTAATTAACTGATTGATCAATTCATATATTGCGGTACAAGAGTAAAGGGTGGAGTGCTTGCAACACGAATCGTAGATATGTATCTTTTGTTTTTTGAAAAAAAATAATTGATTTATTTACTCCTCTTTTTCTTTAATCATTTAATTATGGTCTTTTCTTCAAAATTTAGTTCACAAACTAAATGTAGCATAATGAAAAGATCATATAACTGATAAATTGTCGAAGCATATTGCTTCCAAAATCCAGTTGTTATCAAAGTTGGGTTATTAGCGTCATTTTGACATTCAACTGGAGTAATTTGCACGGGCGTAGATAAGGGGGGCACAAGGGGTGGCCCCCTGTTGATCGGGGAAAAAAAAAAGATAAAAGTAGAATTTGAAAAAAAAAATGTTACCCTATCCCATACCCTGCGAAATAAAAGTAAAACTTAAATATGCCGCTTCTCATATAAGTTATCCCTAATACTTTAGTGAAAATGCCATTTTTCATGCACGAATTTTCAAAACTCTCCCTACCGTGAGAAGGGCAATACCCCCCTCCCATACCTTCCCCCGCTCGATCGCTTCGCTTCCTCGCCTTGGCCGTCCCTATATGCCACTTCTCATATAAGCTAGCCCTTATATTGAATTTTAGTGTGCAGAAAACGCCATTTTCATGCACGAATTTTCAAAAATATCCCTACCGTGGGAGGGGGGTATCGCCCTCCCACACCCTCCCCCGCTCTGTCGCTTCGCTCCCTCACCTTTGCCCCCCGCCCCTGTTGAAAATTCCTGGCTACGCCAGTTGTAATTGATATGAATAAAATTTTGAAGCAGTTATCCAGAAATATAGAAGATACAGTGCTTTGTAATTTTACGTTTCCATTGACACGTGTGCAAACTCGGGACAAAGAAACGCATTTTTCTTTAAAGTTACCAAATGGATTTAGCGCCTTCTAGAAGAAAGCATTTTATATTGATTACATTTACAGATCATACAGATTTAATATAAAATGAAGTCACAAACACCCTTATAAAATGGTGCTGATTGGACATGTTAGAACCTTTTCTTGTCCCTCATTTGGAACTCTTCAAAGAACCATTAATAGCCTATAAAGGTTCTCTGAAGGGTTCTAAATGGGTCTTTAGAACAAGGAACCTTTTGGGGTTCTTGAAAATGTAAAGAACTCTTTATAGAACCCCCTTTTCTGGAGGTTCTAATTACTGGACAAAAAAAGTTTGAACTGGTACATTTTTCTAACAGTGAAGGATTGCCACAAAATGTATAGCTTGATGGCATGACAGTGCTTAACCCATTCGTGACAGGAATTATTTAAAGCCTTATTTTATCAGCTTTTATTCTTCAAATGGGCAACACCAACATTTTTATTATATTGCTACATTTTTCTTATAAAACGTCATGTATCTTAAATGAATATAAATTGACAGAAATTATGATGAGAAGTCAAAAAGTTGCCAAATTGCAGGGGAAACGGTGATTTTAAACCTTCTATCACATTGCCAATTTAAGGATTTTAATGCTTATTTTCCTTTTAAAAATTTTCAGCATCAAACAACGAATATTGACGCAACCAAAATGGGCACAGTTTGTGTAGAATTTTTTGCTCTTTCTGCTCAGGTATTTGGTATGATTTTTAGGGCTTTGCATCAAAAGATATTAGGCCAAACCACAAAATGTGGACCTCTGTCACGAATGGGTTAACATAGAAAAATGGCTTTGTTGCTTAGTAATCATTTTATTGCAACATCTACATCCATACACAGTGCTTGATATTAATAGTGCACTAAAAAATAGGGTATTCAAAAATTTTTCTATATCTTCATTTCTTATACATAATCGTCTAAGAGGGGTCATGGTTCATTAATGGTGAACTGGCCATGTTTTGGAGTGTGTGCCTCCCCATATCAGAGGGGAGAGTTCCCATCCCCCTCCCTCCCCCCCCCCCCCCCCCCATCCCCACCCACGGTGGCACGAAATTTGTAGTCAAGAGCCGGTCTGTTTGTGAACCAGTCCCGGTCTGCCCTGACGAGGAGAAATGGGTCTCAAGCCACTGACTGAGTGATTGATTGATTGCTTGATTGATTGATTGAGGGAGAGCATGTAGCTCTCATTTATTTCTTTCAATATAAATTATGTACAATTAAAAACAAGTCGTCAATATTTTGCAAACATGCATTAAAATTCATCGTTTTATAATCTAGACAAGTAATACACTAAGAATGTATAGAAATACAAACAAATGAAAGAAAAAAGGTGTCCAGAAAAAAACTCAATGGCTTGCTAAAAAAGGGATCACCAGGGGGAGTAACATAAAAATACAATCAATCTTACGATTGATATTAATCGTAAGTCTATGGCAAACCATATACTAAAGAGTTGGAGTTGATTGTAAGATTGATTGTATCTCTTTATGTGACACCCCCAGAGCAAAAATATTATTCTATACAATGAATCATGCCAATGACAAGTACTGGAATGCGACGCCACACCAGTCACGCCGACGAGGCCACTGATAAAAGCTGTATTCTTTTTTTTTAAAGGTTGTTCTTAGAGCAGCTATAGGTGTCCCCCTTCACCTTTTTTTTCACCCTTGACCCGGTTCACCCTGTCTCCCCCCCCCCCCCCCACACACACACACACACACGAGCGCGCTCAATAAAGAGGAAAAGAGGAATCCTCATCCATACTGACACTCTAAAAAAGCTTTTTTTCCCCCACCCTTTACCTGGTTCACCCTGTCTCTCTCCTCCCCCCCCCCCCCACTCTCTCTCTCTCTCTCTCTCACACACACACACACACACACACATACACATGCGCCCTAAAAAGGAAAAGAGGAATCCTCATCCATACTTACACTCTAAAAAAAGATTTGGTAAAATTTTACCCAATATTTGGTAACAAGGGCTCATGCATGTTTGTTGGGTAAAATTTTGTCCCATATCAGGTAAAATGCATGTTTATGGGTAGATTTTAACGCAACATAGGATAAAATTTACACAGTATATGGTAACAAACATGCATCTTCCCTTTTTACCGAATATTGGGTAAACCTTTTTAGAGCGTATCGATAAAATAACAAAATAACCTATAGAAGAATTTGAATTAATTATATTTATAATCAAATTATAACATGGCGGTTCATGTATCAACCGTTCCTCATAATAATTTTCAGTGAGATTTTAAGAACTTCATAATTTTCAACTGACCAATTAGAAAGGAGTTCCAATTTATGTAACTTTCGAGGGCTAATGTTGTGTCCTTTTACACTTTTGCTAAAGTGAAGACTAGCAAATTCTGACAACACGAATCTTTTTCTTTTTTCATTTATTTTCATTTATTTCCATTTCCAACAATAAAAAACATTAAGCTAATGTACATAAGGAAACAATGCATATAAATTGCATATACAAATATAGCATTATGACATTACACTTCATGTCAAAAGAATTCACATTAACTAAATCAGGTTGGAATTGTAAGGGACATGTTGAAAAGCTAAGCTTGCAGATTGCTGCCCTATTATTCTTTATTATATGAGGGGTGCAACAATAACACTAAAGCCAAACTAACTTATAGCACCGATTAAGTTCAGTCCTTATTGGAGAAAAGAAAACTAATTAAATTCTTTTGGTTGTTAAAAATTTGCATGAAATGTTAAAAACGACCGAGTCAAATTGTATCCGGATAGTTTGGCTTCAACATGTGTAGGTTGAATGACTTTTAGTTTGTTTTTTTTTGTATGTTTTGTGTGTGTGTGTGAGTGTGTGTGTGTGTTTTAGTTTAGTTTAGTTTAGTTTAGTTTAGTTTAGTTTAGTTTAGTTTAGTTTAGTTTAGTTTAGTTTAGTTTAGTTAGTTTAGTTACTTCTTTTTTTTTTTTTTTTTTTTTTTTACTTATTATGATCATTTAAGCTAATGAATATGAATCCTCTCATTTAATACAAACACATGTATTCTAATTTAGAGAAAGCGAAAAATACCAGAATGTTGAGAGACAGAGAAAAGGCCGAGTTGTGTTGAATAAAAAACCCAATACAAGTAGTGATGGTATTTGGCGGGAGGGCAGGGTGTTTTCACACAAAAGAGACAAGATTTAACAGCGTTCAAATCTATTTCTTGTTCAATCGAGGACAATCTAACTTAAAAGTGCACATGGAAAATCATAATTTTGCCCTCGTAGCTTTTTACATCAAACACCAATTCACCTCGGGCCTTTTATAAAAGACATGTTAGCTTTCTGCATCACAAGGCTTCTTAATCCGGAGTTTATTGCATTTCACACTTTTAATTAACATTGCGGTCCCGCTGGTATAAAGATTGCCACCATTCAGCGCAGGTGGACATGCTTTGCGTCACCCCATGTCATGCCATAGCTAACACGGGAGAACGTTTCCGAGAGAGCACGGGAACACCCCTTCTACATTCTCGTTTAAAGGGAAAGTCCACCTCAGAAGTTTCACTGTTTCAATAAAAGGAGTTAAATTTGAACAGCATTTTGAAAAAGAAATTAGCAAATCGGTCAAAGAATAAGAAAATTACACTCATTTACATTTTCTAGTAAATTACTCACGGCTCTGCAAATTGGCAACACTGATGACATCATATGCGAGCAGCTCTCCATTCACTTTGTACATGAAATTTCACATTTTCTCAATTTTCTTGCAAGTTACACATTTTCTCACCCCATAGTCAAAGTATGTTATGTAAAAAGCAATTCTTCTGAACATACATGGACTATGGGGGTTAAAAAATGTGTAACTTCCAAGAAAATTGAGAAAATGTGAAATTTCATGTATACATGAAATACAAAGTGAATGGAGAACACTGATCATCAGTGATGGAGAACTGCTCGCATATGATGTCATCAGTGTTGTCAATTTGCAGAGCCGAGAGTAATTTACTAGAAAATGTAAATGAGTGTAATTTTCTTATTCAACTTTTGACCGATTTTGCTCATTTCTTTTTTATAAAATGCTGTTCAAATTTATCTCCTTTTATTGAAACAGTGAAAATTCTAGGGTGGACTTTCCCTTTAAGAGTTTTTTTTTTCCCAAAATAATCTTCTGATAGATGCCATACGGCCTTTTGAAAGAAAGATCAGAAATGCTTTAAGACTTTAAACTATCTTGCTATAAGGGTACAGTTTGGTTTCATGTAGGTTCCATCATACTTCTCTTACGTATATCAGTACCGGTACTTCTGGAGAATTTTTCCATTACATCAGTAAATTGACCGTTTGTCATTATGTTAATTATGTACTTTCTTTTTACTGCTTGTAATCTCATCTTGTATTTTACTCTATATTTGAAACTTAAACGTTACATGAGAAATAGAAAAAAATAATTGAAATGAAATATTAGAGAATTGGCAAAATAATGTACAAGGCGATCTGTTTTCTATCTTTAGTACATTATAAATAGACATTATATATAGATTTAAAAAAAAAAAGATAAAAGAAGGAAAAAATAAGAAGGAAAGAGAAAAGAGCGGAAAGAAAAAGAAAGAAAGGGGAACCTGGAAAAGCTCACTCGCTTCGCTAGCTCGCATTTAAGTATCTCAACCAGTGCTGATAATAACTATTCTTATGAAAGGAATCTGGTTTGCATCTTGTGTGTCTATCCAATATTATACTATTCTTTTACTCCTAGAATGATAGTGATATAACCAGGCCTAATTAACTAGAAGGAATCAAGCGGAAAGTTGGTCTAAAATAGATAAATAACGGCTTGAATAACGAAAAATTCCTTATTTTTTCTCACTCGCTATCTAGAAACAAGATGGTTTCAAGCAGCAAGCATTATTATTCTACATGTTCTAGCAGCGAAGTACCAGAATATCATAATACATGTATGTGGGCAGTGAGGTCGTCGACATATTTACAAAATCATCTACTGTATTTTGGTGACGAATCCATATATTTTTTGTCGGTCGCGGGCTTCGCTCGCTCGTAGAAACAGAATGGTTTCGGGCGGCAAGCCTGAATAGAATTATGTAGGTGATCGAATATATTATTTAGATATCTTAAAAGGCTTATATAGTGTATTTTGATGAGGAAATTACACTTCTACCATGAAAAGAGGAATATTTTTCCTCACTCGCTGCGCTCGCTCGTATGATATTTAAGAGGATAGTTTCGGAAAGTAAAAAATGCGGCGAGTGAAGTGACTGAATATATAATTCTGGGAAGCGTTTCATGAAGAGTTTTGTCGGTGATTTTCACTGACTTATTTGCTTTCAGCCAATCAGATGCGAGGATTTTCAGTAGCTTATAACATTTGTCGGTGATTTTCACCAACAAAACTCTTCATGAAACGCTCCCCAGATGTGAATAATGAAATGTGAGAGAATATTTTACAGGGAAGGGAGGGGATTCGAAGAAAATTTGACTAAAATCATGCATAATTAAGACAGCCTACAGCTCACCTACTCTAGCGATATACTTTTTTTTCGAATCAAGAAATCTGAAGTTATGGAAAATGAACTACATATCTGATAAATATTTCATTTGCCATTTTCTTAGATTTCGTCCAGATTCTAGAAAGACGAATAAAGAAAGACAAAATTCAAGTTAGAAAGAAATACTGAAAGATGGAAGATACTGTGATAGATAAACCCCGAGATTTGGTTGAGCAAAGGAATTATACTAATTGACGATGTAAGGAGATGAAGAATTTAGAGGGAAGGAGGAAGAAATAGAAAATGGGGGAAAATGAGAGGGGCAGACTAGAGAAAGTATAATAAACTGAAGAGAGGGGAGAGGAAAACAAAACAAAAAGAAAGACAAAAGACAAAGGCAAACAGGTGAGAGAGGGTGGAGGGATAGGCAGACAGTGAGAAGAGAGAGAGAGAGAGAGAGAGATAAGGAGTCGGACAGGGAAAGGGAGATAAGAGAGAGGAGAGGGATAGAAAGATTGGGAAGAGAGAGGACTATAGAGACTAAAATTTAGGGCCAGACAGACATAGAAATAAAGAGAAGAGAGAGAGAGAAAGAGAGAGCCATGCAGACAGACAGAGAAAAGGACAGAACAGAGAGAGGGAGAGAGATACAGAGACAGACAGACACAGAGAGAGAAGGGGAAGGAGCGAGATTGGAGAAATAGAATTGCTCACACGTGTGGAAGGTAACGACTCGCACACGACACAAAGCCACTCACACGTCGTACAAGACGCCGTTGTAAACGTTCCCACGCGCTGAAAGCGAGTCGCACACGACCATTTCACAGGTCCACCCTTGGTGCTTTTCTTCTTTTGGGTGTGTTTATAACTCCTTCTTTTTTCGGGACAGGTTAAACTCACAGCAGAGCAGAACTCTATTTTGCGCAGAGAAAAAGCTATTAAAAGGGTACCATCGAACTGTGTTTCCTAACTGTGTTTCATAACTCCGATTTGGGCTTGACAATGAGCTATAAACGCACCCTTTGTTTTGATTCCAAATTCAATCATGCCGTACACATTCCTTTGTAGTCAGAGATGTTCAAAAAGCGAATGCTGCGCTGAATCTAAAAGTATAAAAGCAAAATGGTTTGGCAAAGTCTGTTTGAATCCCGTTTTCTCCCTTTATGCTTTTGTTTGCCCTTCTTTTTCTTTCCCTTCTTTGATTTTCCTTTCCTTTTCTTAAAATTAATATTCTGTAATGTTCAATATCCATCAATTTTTCAATGTTCAAATTAGGTATCGAAACATTACTTCGATTCCATCGGTTTCCTCTGTCTCTGTCTCTGTCTCTGTCTGTATATCTGTCTCTCTGTCTCTCTCGCACTGTCTCTTGCTATCACCCTCCCTGCCTTTCTCTGTCTTTCTCTTTCTCTCTCTCTCTCTCTCTCTCCTGTTTCATTTTAGTCATTTCCATTCCAGTTAGTCGTAGTATCATTATCACTGACATCGTCATCATCATTACACTTTTCCAACTTCTTCTTTCAACATGCATTTCTGTAACATCTCTCTCTCTCTCTTTATTTCTTTCTCTCTCTTCAACCCATCCTCTTTATCTCCATTTAAAAACAATAATATATAATCACTTCTTGTCCACCTTCCTAGGCCTGGCAGCCATTATGTTTCAAAACCTTTTTTCGAAGAGATACTTGTATAACCTTGAGAACTGTTTTGAGATGCGCAAGTTTTCATGAGTGGGCAATGTGCACGCTGTCTCGATCTCTTCTTTTTTCAAACGATTTACAATCTCATCAGTGGAATCAAACGAGAGAAAAAAATCAACTATCTGTCTGAAAATACCGTGGGAAAATAACTTTGATCAAGTTTTAACTATTTATTCAGCTTCTTCAATGCGCTTCGTGGCTTCATCGGTTTGTCTTTTTATGCTTTCATCCGCATGCAATGATTTTATCTGTCTTCTAAAGTGTTCGCATTAATGTTACTTTTGTATGAGTTATTATACAACAACATATTTCACATATTCAGTAGTATATATATATATATATATATACATATATATATATATATATATATATATATATATATATATATATAAACAGGTAAAAAGATTCAAAATGAATAATATATATATATATATATATATATATATATATATATATATACATATAATATATATATATATATATATATATATATATATATATATATATATAATATATTCATTTTGAATCTTTTAACCTGACCCTTTTATAGGTTGTACAAATTCAATACGCAGTTCTCTTTCTTAAGGGAAGGATTCTTTGCCATTACCAAATCACTGAACATTGGATAATAATGATATTAATGGAAATGACAGTAGCAGTAATGATAATGATGATGATGATGATAATAATAATAACAATGATAATTATAATAATAACAATAATGATGATGATAAGGAGGATAACAATACTTTCGTTTATCCAGGGAAGCCTTCGGTGCTGTTCTTCCTGAGGGCCCTGCAAATTATTATTACCATGGCAATTGCTGATCTCCAATAATTAGGTCGAGTTGAACCTAGGTGGAGTTAAAATATCTTGCCCAAGGATGTGAGCACTCAGTGAGGATCGAACCTAGGGCCTTTCGTAAAAGAGTCAAGGCTTCACCAGTGTACCTACACTGTAAAAAATATTGGGTAAAATTTTAACCAGCACGAGGGTAATTATATGTCCAACCAACTTTGGGCAATGTTTTTACCCAGTGCGGGAAGAATATTGTCCAGTTAGGGTGAAAATAAGCAGTAATTACTTTAGAATGGGCAAAATTTCCATCAAATTGGATAAAAAGAAATGCCCAAAGTAAAGCCCAAAAGTTGATTGGACACATAATTACCCTCATGGTACATTTTTACACAATATTTCTTAGTGTGTAAATGCTCCCAGAATAATATTTTGCAATAGAATAAACTAGTATAAGACATTTTTGTTCTACTGCAAATCGATTAATAATAAAACTGTAAATGCAACGAGAAAAATGGTATGAAGTCACCTGCATTACTACAACCATTTCCGTACAACCATCCGTACAAAATAAACAAAGAGCAAATTAATTATATTATCATTGATCATATCAACTTATTCACTGCTCGCTTGGTATTAGAGAATGGTGCTTTCTCTATTATTTATAGACACAGGGCTTAATCTTTGAAATTGGATGGGAACTTATGGGAGACACTTCAATGCACTTCTGTAAATTACGGTCTACTTGGTCACGACAAAGGGCACAGATTAGTTATTATTGGAATCTGGGCTTTTTTGTGGTTAAAATGACCTATCTTCTAGACATTTTGAACTGGCATTTTGCAGGGCAAAGGTGCCCTTTAAAAATGATCCTTTTTTTAGCACGCCGAGTTACTGACCATAATGGCGTAAAAGACCTTTTCTTTTTTAAATTTTCAAACAATTTTCCATTCTCGTTGAATCACTGCGCAACTCTGATGATATGAACCACTGCAAAATACAAAATATGTAAATATTCAATGATAGAATGTAATGCAAAATCTAGTGACAAAAATTTGAAACAAAATCCCAGTGGTTGTAAACTGTTGCAAATGACTGCAGAAGTATATCGTTCGCCATTTGAATTAGAATCACCTTCTTTGTCATGTATGTAGCGACTGCTGATTGCGTTACAAAGTAAGCGGTGGAGAGAGGGGAGGGGGTCAAGGAAATAGTGGGGAGCCTCTATTATTCATTTATGCACCTAATAATTTGACCTTGTTCATGTTGTCTGTCATTCAAGAGAGAGGCGACAGAAAGTTTTGCAACTTTCATATTGCAACTAAAAGTTATGACAAAGTGCAAGTACAAAGCAAAATAAAAAAGGAAAGCAGCATGAAATGACCTCCTATAAATTAAAATTTTGAGTGGTCTATACTACCAACACAGCACCGATCCTTCGTATCAACTGTGAAGTTGCTAAAACACACACATTTCTTTTATGCCTTTTAGAGCAAGGTTTTAAAAACCAGTAAGTATCGGAAGAAAATGAACTAAACTTTGTAACACAAATGCAGCCTTATGAATGCATGTCTGACAAGTTCTGTGAATTGTATCCGTCTTGGTTCTTGGTTCTCAACGAGGCATTTTCTGCCTAATTTCACAACTGAATCGCAAAATGGGTGCTTAAAAATGAAAATTCCCATGCTTTATAGAAAACCGCTGCGACAGGTCTTGAATTTTGTTTTTGAAGGAAGATTTTGTAAGGTTTCGTTGTTCACAGTTTCAGTAGAGAAATGACAACTTTACACGATTTTGATACTGTTGCAGATTTTCGTCGCATTACTGACGTGTTATCGCTGCGAAGCTACAAAGGTCGACCATTCCATGCGTGACGAAACCCTACCCACCTTCTCCTCTCCCCTCTCTCTCTCTCTCTCTATCTCTTTCTTCTTCTTTGTTTTCTTCTTCTTTGTCTTCTTCTTATTTTGTGTACCTCATTCGGTATTTTGTGATTGATTTTTTTGAGCAAAGCTCTTTATGGAAGTTAGTAACTCCCCACAGTATGATCGTTTTAAATACTTATGACACTGTAGTTTTGTAATCATCCGTCGTCAGTATTCAGTACATTTACGATTTTTTCTTATTTCTATTGTTTAGTTTATTGTTTGTTCATGAATTGTTTAATACTTACCTTCTCATGTAGTACTTATTGATTGTTTTGTTTACTGTTTAGCTCACAATCACTTGAACTATGAAGTGCATCAATGTCTGTATCTTTTTATTTGTATTATTTATTATATGTAATGTAAATAAAGTTTTACTTTTAAAAGTCAAAAAAAGATCTTCTTCTTCTTTTCTTCTTCTTCTTCTTTTCTTTTTTTTTCTTCTTCTCCGGCTTCCTTCTTTTTTGTCATCATATATCTTCTTCTTCTTCTTCTTTCCCCTTCGTCTTGTTCTTTCCCCCTCCTCCATGCTAACTTTACTTTGGTGCGAGACAGATATATATTTTCGGTCTTCTTTCTATGCCTTTTTAATCCGACTCCCCTCCCCCCCCCCCCACTCTCTCTCTCCCTCTCTCTCTCTCTCACCCTCACTCCATTTCCCTCGATGTTCACGCCAGCCCCTTTTTTCGGTCTATCCACTCTTTTATTTTACCTCTCTATTTTCTATCTAACCTTCTTCTACAATGCGTCATAACAAAAAAATATTTATTTCCAAAGCTCAATAGAGAACTGTTATAAAAACTTACCTTAGGCATAGCCAACAATTTTGATAATGAATGCGCTGAATGTTATAGTTTCCCGCTGCATCAAATAAACGTTTCCAGTTTGGTATTGAGCACAAATATTTTGTTATTATGTCTTCATGTTCTATTATTTTTGTTATTGTTTATACGTTTGTCTTTTTTGCTTTGCTTCCTTTCTTTTCGTCTCGAGCAGCACCGAAGAAAATTGAAATAACGATCAAAATACGATTGTTTCGAATATAATTTTCGTTTTAAAAGTCCAGAGGAAAGCAGACCTTCAGATAACTTGAACTTTGGGGGGGGGGGGGGGGGGGAAACCTATACAGTAGAGCCAAACCTGTGAATAATGGCCACTCATGGGAAATAGGAAGAGTGGCCACTGCAGACAAGTAGCTGATAAAGATTATTTTGCCAAAGAGACAGTGTATAACCCACCGCACACTACACGATCAGTCTGCGATCCGATTTTTGAAAAATTTGTTATAGAATTTGATATGAACATTCAAACATGTAAAATCTTAATGATCTAAGTTCCGAATAGTCATATGAATACTAAAATTGAAATTCCGGGCTATTGCGAGCCTCCTTGTAGGAATAAAAAAGAACTCAATTCCGAATCGTAGTGACGTCATCATAGCAATCTTGCGATCGGCTACGATTTTCGAGCCGATTTGACCTTTACTCCGACCAAAATGCTTGCAGTTAACCAAAATTTCGATTTTAGTATTCCTATCATTATTCCGAACTTCAAATAAGATAATTTTACTCGTTTAAACTTTCATATTCAATGCAAAATGCCATTTGTTCGAAAATCGGGCCGTAGTCGGATCGTATAGTGTGCGGCGGGCTTAAGTGGCCACATTTGACAGGCGGCCTCTTATACAGGTTTGACCATGTTGACTGTATCTGTAAATATAAGTGTATGATATCTAGAAATGAAAATAAAATGGGTGAACATGCATCCTGTGTGTTCGGTAAGCTTAAATAAAGATGATCCCAGATAAATCAGATCTCACAGTTTTGACTAACACGTGAAGAAAATCATCCTAGATGTATTTCTTGGACTTGTTGGAAGATATGAACTGATTTTCAGCAGAACCAGTGTTTGTGACAATGTTCAGGCATTCCATTTTAGCGGTTAGGCCATTAATCCATGAAATCGGCATCGTGAAAAAATTCAGCTGATCCCCCTCCCCCAACCATAATATTCCGAGGAAATTTTCACTTTTAGCGACAATTTACAACAAGCACCAGGAATTGAAAAGGCAGACAAACCCCTTTTCCTTGTAGAAGAATCCCCTTGTCTGGATTATTCATCAATATTTTATTTCTTATATATATATATATATATATATATATATATATATAATGTGAAAGTGCTTCGGCCACGTACGTGATGGGTGCAGCATCGTATGAAAATTAGAATTCGTTTCTTCACTTTGATTTAACAATTTGATTTTAATTCAACTGAAACGTAAAAAGACTGTGTAATTGCTAACACCGTTTTCTGTTATTTACGTTTGTATAAATAATGCTGTTTTCATTTCGTCGTTTTGTTGCATGCTTGCAATTGGTTAATTTTTGTTTTGTATCTCAAGCCCTGAGGAAGACCTGTCACAGGGTCAAAAGCTCGGCATAATAAGGGCAGACTGAACATATTCACAACGTCCCGCCACCTCTTTCTTCAGTCACAATTATATATATATATATATATATATATATATATATATATATATATATACATGTAATTGAAAATTAGTCTGCTTGGCATCTAGATAATACAAGAATCAGAGTTGTAGTAGAATGCCATAAAAAAATAAAATCATAGAATTTAAAAGAACACGGAGTATGAACAGACATGTTTTTTCGTCTGTTTCAGAAACGGATTTTGATTAATATCTTTTTGTCATACCATGGACACTGACGAGGAGTATGACTTCGCCTTTCATTTTTGGGAGCTATGCTCCGTTTTCTTTTAAAAATCTGATTTTATTTTTTTATGGAATTCTACTACCAACACTGATATATATATATATATATATACATGTATATATATTTGTGTTTCATTAAGGAATCAAAACATAATACAATCTTCACAGGCAGATATAAACTGATAAGTAAAAAAAATATTTTATTTCTAAACACAAAGTGCACATTTTGATATTCCCTCATCTTTGTTGGCACGTGCTGTCTTCTAGCAGGTCCTTGATAAAAGAAGATGTGCCCCTGTCATACTGCCCAACCGACTCCAAAACGATTCCCAGCAGACCCTTATTTTTCTTGGCATTTAGACGTCACTGTAATTTTGTGGTCATTCACGGTCTGTTTTCGGTCTTCTTCGTATGACATGCATTTCATTCGGATACGTTCGGCAACAAAACAAGGCTCCAGTGTAGTATCACCTTTTCTTTGTTACGGAATGTTTAGACAACCTGTCGAGAGAGACAGCCATTATTATTGTGAGGAAAGACAAGATAATAAAATAATTTGACAATTAAACCTCATGTTTGTGCAACTGGTCTAGAGGGACTGATAGACGTGTTTAGTTTCTTAAAAAGTCTTCTAGCAACTTTTTGTGATAAACTTTTCATAAATGGTGATCTGATTCTTGAACTTCGGCAAAGAGGACAAGGTGTCGCAGGTGCCAATACCGCAGTTCTCGCATCTACCATGTCTACTCAAACTACTCAAACCTTCCTTGCGCGGAAATCGAGAGGAACCGAAGGCACATCCCCCTCCCCCTCCTCCTCCTCCTCCTCTTCCTCCTCCTCCTCCTCTTCTCCTTCTTCTTCTTCTTCTTCTTCTCCTTCTTCTTCTTCTTCTTCTTCTTCTTCTTCTTCTCCTCCTCCTTTTTATCGTTTACCTTGCCAGTCACAAAATGGCTTGTGGGACTCATTGAAAATTCATTTAGTACATTATCCCGATTATGGGCATTATGATTCCATTATCATTCACAATTTTGTAATTTGCTGTCCAGAACATGACTCTACAGGAATTATGTAAGTTTTTCTCCAAGCTAAATAGGACGACACTGTACAGTGGTACATTCATATATCTTTATCTATTTATTTATTTCTTTATTTAATTTTTCTCTCTGTTTCTCGTAGACCCCCTCTCTTTTTCACTTTCTTAGTCACTCCCTCCCCTTCTCTCTCTCTCTCTCTAACTATCTGTGTAAACAGGTCGCCCTATGTCCCTCTATTTTCATGTCTCACTGTCCCTGTAAATCTCTTCTTATTTCCTTCAAAGTACAGCCCATCTCTCCCTCTGTCTCTCTCTATACCTTTCTCTCTCTCTCTCTCTCTCTCTCTCTCTCTCTCTCTTTCTTTCTTTCTTTGCCTTGTCCTTTGAACTCTATCTGAAAGTCAACAACTATGGGCAGTCTGCACTCTTCAACTCTTCCGAAGACATTGATATGCGAATTATAGTGTCTTGGTACTGAACCCTTACTGACACACAAAACCATTTTATAAAGTAACAAGTCCATGTAACAAGTGTATTGCAACGAGTTGTTATTCCGGGACACTTCGTCATTGTCTCCGTTGTTTGCCGAACAAACTCGAGTCGAACGCTCGGCTCGCGAAGGACTCGCGACCCGCTCGCGAATCACCCACAGCCCCAACCTGTACTCGATTCTTATTGGTCAACGGTTCTCCCCACTACCCATTGTGTGCAAAGAACTTTTGTGAAAAGATTCTAAAATAACAAATCAAGTTTTGATATGTCTCCTGAGTCGTTACTTTTGACTGTCTTTTCATGAAGAATATAAGGGTTCTTTGTTTGCATGGAATATATTTAAAGCGGGGACATTTCGGTCAATTTTTCACATTGGGCAGAAACCGTTCTAGATCAGAAGGAGCAAAGTTTCAGTGAAGTCCT
The DNA here is from genome assembly GCA_029962745.1 of Echinometra lucunter. NCBI lineage: Eukaryota > Metazoa > Echinodermata > Echinoidea > Camarodonta > Echinometridae > Echinometra > Echinometra lucunter. The sequence goes on along the minus strand of CM057160.1, from coordinate 23,810,277 downwards.
TTAGAAGAAAACGTTTTAAAGCGAATTTCATTTCATTGGTTATAGCTGTCATCTTTGAAGGAAACGACTAGAGAAGGTTGTTCTAGAAGTCGCAACCTTTTGAACAATTAAAATGAGGGATCCTAGCTTTATTAGAGGTACGTTTCTTCTTCTGGTTGTTATTAAAAACACGCACAGAAGATAACCTTTTTATTACTCTCTACTCGTTACCAGTTGTATAAACTACCCCGATTCACGAAGTCAGCGCTGATATAAGTTTTATTGCAGTTAGTCTTGTGTGTCTCATCGTGTATTGTTGTCTGCAGGAATAAGAATGTGTAAAGAGTTATATGTTTCTTTTTTTCATATGTCACTATGAATGGTACAGTCATTAACTCATTGTATACGATTCACGAATATACTTTTTTTATTTGAAGCTTTTTCTGCATTTCTGAATATTTTCTACATTATTTTCTTTAAAGTGTGAAACGTTTCATGTTACTTTTTGCTTTTAATATATTCCTGTAGAACTAAGAAGGCAGTTTTGTGACCATGTGGAACTAATTCATGGCGAAAATATTTCTAACCAAAAAGTTACTTATCATGGCATGTACATGTATTTTCCCTATTCCATTATTACTATTTAATCTTCTGCAGATTTTTTTTTCGATCGTACTGAAGTTTTCAAATTTGCGTGTCTCTTTTGCACTTTTCATGGAATATATTATGTATGTATAAATATCAGATTTAAGAATTTTATATTCTAAATTTTGTGAGATATACCTATTAATAATTATCTTTATTATTCAGCATTTACGTATTTTTTCGATCGTACAGAAATTTGCACATTTTTGTCTATCTTCCTCTATTTTTACTATTCATTTTTGCCATCATGGAATATATTAATTCATTTTTATAATCATTATTAATAAAGCATCTGCATATTTTTTTGTAATCGTAGAGAAACTTACACATTTAAAAAAAAAACATACTAAGCATTGCATATTTTTTCGATCATACTGAAGTTTAATTTTCAAATTTTTCTTCCTATAATTCTTTTCTTCCTCTTCTTCTTCTTACTCTTCTTCCTTATATGGTCCTCCGCCTTCTTCTTCTTCTTCTTCTTCTCCTTCTTCTTCTTCTACTACTACTGCTGCTGCTGCTATTACTTCTTCTTCTTCTTCTTCTTCTTCTTCCTTTTATGCTCCTCCTTCTCATTCCCCTTCATGTTTTTTCTTCTCTTCTTCTTCTTCTTCTTCTTCTTCTTCTTCTTCTTCTTCTTCTTTTCTTCTTCTTCTTCTTCTTCAGGTGATCGTCTGCTTGACATCCCGTGTAAAGTCTGCGGTGATCGTAGCTCAGGAAAGCACTACGGCGTCTACGCCTGCGATGGATGCAGCGGGTTCTTCAAACGCAGTATCCATAGAAACCGGGTCTATGTCTGCAAGCAGCAAGGCAAAGGAGGAGGTGACTGTCCCATCGACAAGACCCACCGCAACCAGTGCCGAGCCTGTAGACTCAGGAAATGCTTCGAAGCTCAGATGAACAAAGATGGTAGGAGCTCGATCCCTCCAATGCCGATACTGGTCATAAGTGATGTGATGGTGTTATACAGTATCCAACAAAAGTGAGAACGCCCTTGAGGGTGTGCTTAACTTTTGTTGCCACAAATTTAAACAAAATCCTTCAGCTATTACATTATTGTTATGGAAGAGATAATTCCTATTAATACACGAGTCACAGAATTTCGTTCTTCTCTGTCATAGTTGTAATACATTTATGTAAGAATTTACATTTGAATTTTAGCATTTTGTAAAGGGTGTACTCACTTCTGTTGGATACTGCAGTAGTGCTCTTTCACCCACTCATGGCAGAATGTCCACATTGTGTGGTTTGGTCCAATAACTTTTGATGGAGAGCCCTAAAAAACCTACCAAAAAGATGAAGAGAAAGAGCTGATATTGAACCCATTTTTGTCATATCAGTATTTGTTGTTTGATGCTGAAAATTACTTAAAGGAAAATTAGTACTGAAATCCTTAAAATTGGCAATGTGACTGGGAGTTAAAAATCACCGTTTTTCCATGCAAAGTGCGTGACTACTTTTAACCTTTTAACATATTTTCTGTCGATTTATATATTGGTGTGGCCAATTTGGAGAAGAAAAGCTGATCACATTATGCGTTGAATAATTCTTGTCATGAATAGGTTAAGATGGTAATGATGATCCTGTCATCGGTTCCGTGATGGTGCTGTGGTGGTGCTGTGATGGTGCTGTGGTGGTGCTGTGGTGGTGCTGTGGTGGTGCTGTGGTGGTGCTGTGATGGTGCTGTGGTGGTGCTGTGGTGGTGCTGTGGTGGTGCTGTGGTGGTGCTGTGGTGGTGCTGTGATGGTGCTGTGATGGTGCTAGCAGCGTGTTTATCATTGTCTTTTCATATTCCTTTTTATTTACGTTTGAATTTTCCTACAAACCCTATGCATGATTATTTTTGTTGTTTTTTTTGCACTTTTTAGACCATTCCTAATGATTAATATTAGGTTTTCTTAGAAAAAAAAAAGAAAAAGGAAAAACGCTTCTACTTATAACGATCGAGGATAGTGATATTAGCTTATCACCTTAAATTGCCAATGAAGTGATGGTGTGCTGATATTTCAAGTCAATCAGCACATCATACTTTTCATGATGTCAGGAATAATCTGTAATACGATGGATTATAAGAGGAATGTCGATGAAGATGCATACGTACGGACCTGCATGTTCATCAGCACGCGTGCGCTCGTTTAGGCTACTGTTTGTTTAGACAATATTGCAAGTCTCACGCATTCACGCACTATTCATCGCACTCTCCAATCATATAATGTCCAAACAAAACCACGAGAAATTTCTTTTGATTTTCCGGCAAATAAAAGAGCGAAAACGCCTTGTAGGAGCGGGAAACCGCAGACTCAGACCCAGTTGAACAAATACAATCTTGGGTGGAAAAAATCTTGAGAGAAGAGTATTATGAAAAAAAATAATTGAATCTGTTGAAGGTTTGTTGCCGTGATTTATGGCTCTTTGATAACACAAAAATCATCATTTTGTGCCCTTGTGTCTGTATAATTTGCACATTGGTAGTGAATAGGGTTTGAAATTCATTGATTTTATGAATAATTACTTCCATCATATTAAAGGAAACGAACAGTTTGACATTTGAGTGTGAAAATTCTTATTTTTTTCGCATTACAGCAAGACCTGATAATGAATAATTCTTTCATGACTGCTTCTGGAAACAGAAAACGCATCCAGCAGTGAAGAAAACTTCTACTTTTTAACTGTGGCTCTTCGTGCTTGCTTCAAATATTCAGCCTTGTTTCATCGACAGGATTTATTTTTCACATACATTTACGTTATTCTGCGTTATTACTGTCCAAACAGAATTTTCCTAAGGAACTCTTCTTTCAGCCCTTGGCTGTTTCCATGTCTCTCTTTATACTTTGCTTCAAAATTACATCTTTTCGGGGAAGCAGACGTAAATTGCTTTGACATTTCATTCTTCAAGAAGTCGATGACAGATGTATGTCTGTTATAACATCTTCAAGCGTGTGTCCTTCGCATCCAATCTTCTTACTGCGCGCCAAACACAAATAAGTCAATACCATTCGATCGTCTGCAAAAGAAAATGCACAAGATGGCCCAAATCTCGGCGCGTATACTCGGGCCGCTTTTCGACCGTAGCTTTGCTTTCATTTTCACAAAGTTGCCCCCAAGTAGACAGAACGGGATAAAAGGAATACTTTTTTGATATTACAGAAGTATATCCTCCAGATTGAGCGAGGCTTGTTGATTTGCCCTCGGGCTAAAAAGGCGACGTCGCATCTTTCATCGGTGGATAGCTTTATTGTAGTTTTATTGAAAGGATGAAGAGTTTATCTTCGGGTTGCTGTGTTATCTCATGGCATTGAAATTGAGTCTTTAAGATTCTTTTCATTTGTCTTCTGCCTCAGTTTGCAGTATATTTCCGTTATTTGTACGATAACCCTTTCCTGCAATGAATAGTGCAGATTTTTTTTCTTCTCCCCCCCCCCCCCCACCCCCTCTTTAGATTTAATTTAAAAATGAGCATGCGACAGCACCTGTTGTCTAATTGCTAGACAAGTATACGCACTGAAGCAATATTTTGATTCATCACAACTTTTTAAAGATCGTACTTTTCAAATTTTCAAAGTTTTTTCCCTTTATTCCTTCTTTTTGAACAGCCTTTAGATAGCGTCATAGCCGCCCATTTATTGTCTATTTCTTTGATACACTCTTAGAAAGGATTGGTCAGCATAACCAGTGTGTTGGTGAATATGTGTCCGACCGAAGAAATTGGTCAAAATGAACCAAAATATTGGTACATTTTAACCAGTAATTTGGTCAATCTTAACCAATAATTTGGCCAATTTTGACCAGTGTTTTTGGTCGGACACATATTCACCAACACATTGGTTATTCTGACCAGTCTTTTTTAGAATGTAGCTATAAATCTCGGTGTCTAGAGCGTTGGATTTTTGCATAATTACCTAGCAACAGATTTGTTCCATGATCTTGTTAGTATAATACTCCGTTTTACAAGATTTCTATAAAGTCATTTAAATGTTAGCAAATTAGGGTATAAGATAAGATGCATTGTTCATTTTTTTTCAAAATCAAATTGTATTTAATATTCATTTCCATCAAGAGGAAAAGAAATACAATGGTGTTTTTTTTTTTTTTTTTTTATTGCTTGCTTGTTTGTTCATTTGTTTTCTTACCCGTAGAATACCAAGTAAATCTTTGAGGTTGGTTTAATTCTTTCAAGTTGTAAACAATTTAATCCTTTTTAGGCGATTGGTGATAGAACAAGCCATGGGGATGCTTTGTGTGTGTGTGGGGGGGGGTGTATTCTTATATATTAAGTTCTTCGTTATTTCGTTTGGGGATTTGGTGTTAGCAAGCACCTTGAAAGCCACAGCGGGAAAATGACTGGGAGACATTTCGTCAGCTTTGGGACGATGCCTTAACGCATGATTAAAGCCACCTTGCACAGATTTAACGTCATCGCTCTGTATTATCAAGGGCGGATGCAGGATTTTATAAAAGATGGGGCACAAATCTTTAAAAATTTTCTGACAAACACAATAAATGAAAAGGTGTTCACACATTTGGAGTGTCTCTTTGTCCTTCCAAATTCTCTAGCAAGCCCCCCCCCCCCCCAAAAAAAAAAATATCATTAACTCTAAAAGGGATAGTCCACCTTCTTTTCTCTGCCATGCAGGTTAATTCTTTATTGTATATAATATGGTTTTGTACGTTTTGAAAGATTCAACATATTCATTGCTATTTCCCCCTCCTTTCCCCCTTTTTTCCTATTCTACTTCTCCTATTTTCCTTTTCTCCTCCTCTTCTTCTTCTTCTTCTTCTTCTTCTTCTTCTTCTTCTTCCTTTCACTTTTCTCCTTCATATTCTTGTATAAATTATCACTGCTATCATTATATAATTATAATGCCTGATTATTATTCTGCGTGTAAATATTACAATTTCAATTTATTAATTATTTTGCTCATATATATCGAGGACCCCACTGAAAATAAGCTTTCGAGCTTTCGTGGGTTATCCTGGTCAGGCTTACTGATCTGTTTTTCTTCGATTTATATATCCATTGTTGTGTTTTGGAGGCTTGGCAAATAAAATCAATCAATCAATCAATGAGTCGTAAGTGCCACCACCTTCCCCCTCTCCCAAACTATATCATTACCCTACATGAACCATCTCTACACATATCCTCTCACTCCCTATAGGCCTAGCATTGATCTTAAATCATTAGGTCTATAAAAACAGAAAAATTGATTACCAAAACTTTTTTAAATCTATAAAGTTGATTTGGCAGTATGAGAAATATCAAGAAAAATCATACAAATTAGAGATTACGTGGCAATAAAAAGTAGCATAACCAATAGATCAGACATTAGAAATAAGGCAAGAAGGAGAAAAAATATATTAGTATTTCAAACCTCCTTTTATGAACCCGGCAAGTTTACCCCTCTCTCTTTTTTTTTTTTTTTTTTGAAACTCTTTGGTCTGTTTCGTTGTTATTCTTTAAGTAAGTTTTAAGGAGTTCAAAATATAGATTTCTCCTTCTGGAGTTTACAGACATAATAGTCAAGTAAAACAAAACCTTACATTGGAAGGTTGGAAACCTGTGAAGAGGGAGCAGACAATTATGTCAATGTTTTAGCCCCCCGGAATCAAACTTTGCAATAAAACAGAACGGAGAGAGCATCACCTCGACGTTCATGGTTATTAGAGTGTGACTTCGTACTTTTCCAACCTGCCCCAAACGACGCCACGAAGTAACGGGGCGTAGTCCCATGGGGTTTTCCTCGAGCAAGGGTGTCAGGCTGGCAGAGAGCAAAAGTGATGAAGCGTTCCTGAGTAGTAATAAGAGCACGATATTGCTCCCCCGTGTGTTTATGATGATTCGATGTGTAATTATCAGGATGGTTTGATGACTTGCTAAGTGGAAGGGGGAGTGCGGGGATTAAAAGCTTGAATTAGCAGAACGATTTGCAGAACAGAATACTCTTAAGCTGAAACTGATATCAGTTATATCTAAACAATAATTGTTTTATTGAAAGAATCAAGTATTTTCATGAGCTTTTTTTAACTGATCAGAAAAAAAAAATATGAAGGAAACAGGACAAACAAGGGGGAAACGAAGTAAATGATATAAAGATAAAGCATGCTTAATGGAGAGTAGGTCAAAGTCAAGCCACGGTGACAATAGGAGACTGGCGGGTTCAGGGGTACTTCCGGCCTGTGCCCCCCCCCCCGAAAGCAAAGTATACAATGTGTTGTGCCTCCCTCAATTTCCTTCTATCCCCTCCCTCTTCAGGCGTGATGATTTTTTTTTTTTTTTTTTTTTTTGCTCGCTTGCTAGCTTGGAAAGACGAAGAAACACATGTGACACCTTTTATTTTATTGCTTGTCAGTGTCCCCTCTCCGTTTTTATAAAATCACGAATTTGTTCATAATCATAATAGGAATATGAAACGATCAAACTCAAACCCAATAACCTACCACTGGAACCTCTTAAAGCTTTAAATTTGCGAAGTTTTCTACTGATATTTTGTTTGTGAAATCACTGTCTCTGAAAATGAATAAATAACAATGCCTCGCAGCCCCTCCTCACACACACACGCACACGCACACTTTTTGGCTTTTCCATGTTTTTTTATTAGAGATTTCATTCAAAATAAATCATTGCACACCCTCACCCCCCCCCACACACACACACACACCCACACACGACCACTCAAGCGCGTGCGCACTCACACAAAGAAGCTGAAGGAAAGGAAAAAGAAAAATCCATTAGTCCTTTGATTTTACGACAAAGTTTGAACATGACCAAGATTTTCACTTCACGAATCTTCACTGTTTATTTCACTTGCGCTTCTTTTAGATTTTTTTTTTCAAATTGGCGTGTAACCGATTAATAGCAAAAGGTCATTTATTTTTCATAATTCAGTAGCTTATGCACCCAAAATATGTCTTTGGGTTATTCCTGCATGTGAGAGGAACGAATATCCACTTCAGATTTCAACGGTGCTTGAAGTTCTTGAAGATCTTTCTCGATCACATCTCGAGGAGGCGTCGTATAGAAGTGAAACCAATAGATTAGAATCCGAGAGAGTATTTCTACCAAGACATTAAAATGTCACCCTGATGACTGGCTGGTTGCTATGGGAATCTGAAAATTATTTTTTTATTGATATGAAATATGATTTTAGAAAGTAGCTGTAGCTTGCTTTGAAGGTGTTGAAAAATATACACAACTTCCGAACTTCGCTTTGAGCAATTGAGTGGAAACCGTGCACAGCACATTCAGAATGTGAAGGAGAAACTCGCTGATGGTGCACGAGCTACTTACGGAAACTATCACTTAAGGAGACGGATTTTCCTAAACGTTTAACGACAATAATCGCCCTTATCCATCATATTAACGGTAATAAATCACTGGCAAGCCAGAGGGACAATCTTTTTAAAGTGCTTTTCGATTAACGTTTGTCGAAAATAAATGAATTCCCATTCTATTCTAAGTGCGTTGCAAGTCGTACCAAGATGCGTGATTTCAATTAAAAAGAAATGGTCTTATTATATTCTTTGTTGTGTATATATAAATGAAAATCAGAACAAAATGTTTTGTAAAGGGAAAAGAAAAGCCAAAATAAGAATAAGAAATTATTTAAGAATAATGATTCTCTCTCTTACATAATCTATATTGTTTTGTTTTATCCCGGAGAGAGCTCTGTGAAACCTTCCATCTCCATGACGATGAGATTTCACGTTGGCTTATTACTCTGTTTTTAAAAAAAAAAAGAAGAAGGAGAAGAGGAAGAAGAAGAAAAAAAAACCTGATCCAGCTCGTCGCTCATGTATCACAATTTGGTATTTGTCAGCTGTTCTTCTTTTTGTCAAAATTATCCTCCCTAATAATATCACACCTTTTTTAAACACTCCTCCTTGCAGCTTCCATTGTCATAGTGCCAAATGATATCTTTTCCCACGTTCCACCTTTGAGCCAAAATAAAAAGCTGAAATTAGCCAACTAAACACCTGCTACATTGCAGGGCGATGTTTTTGTCTGTGATATCTGTTGTTATTTTTAACTGATAGATCTTTAGGATAACAAGGTTGCCCTTCTTCCTATTGTGTTTGAGTTGTCAATCAAAGGAAAAAAACAACAAAAAGGTTCAATGGCTTTGAAAGTAGCCTACAAATCACGATGGAAAAACAGCTTTCTGAAAACCTCTTCTTAAATTTCGAATATGAATAAAATAATAACAAATATGTGAACTTTCCATTTCGCAGAATATTCTTTGTAAGCCAACTAAAAAATGAAATCAATTTTTCATTAATTTTTTTTTTTTGTTATTTCGGTAATTTTTGTTTTTGTTGTTGTTCGTTTGTTTTTCTTGGTGGCTTTTCTTTCTGGTTTTTTTTTTTTTACTCTTCTAACTTTATATTGCTCGCCATAACATAATAATATAATAATAGTATCACAATTTCTCATCTTATTGAGATGATTATGCTTCCAAAATCAGAATCAGTTCTCACCCATGCCATATTTTCAAGCAAATTGCTTACAATAGCAGTCCTTCTTACTCAAAATTAATGAATTTCATGTTTGATGAATTATAATAATTTGAAAATTTATCATTTCATGTTTATTTTTGAAAAGAATTTGTTACATATACTTACTTATTTATGATTCATTGTCAAAAAGTACTTTTGTATTACCGAAAAATGTCCTTATATGAATGCAGAAGAAAAATAAATCAAAATATTGTGTCTTTACCCAAATGAAAGTTTAGATTTGGTGAACTGGAACAAAATTACGAATGTTTTATATTGGACATTATTATTTCAATGATAAAAGCTTTTGTTTTGGAATAAATCAGGACAGGCCCCTATCATTAATTATTAATGCACTTTCTCTTTTCATTAATTATTAATGCACTTTCTCTTTTATTTTTATTTTTTCTTTCTTTCTTTCTTTATTCACCAGCTGTCCAACACGAACGGGGGCCTCGCAAGCCGAAGAACAAGCCACTGGGCTCAACAGACGCACGATCAACAGGAACTCCTGGTACGATTCGATCCCTAACACCTTCCAGCACCACATCAATAAGCCCCTTGCCCCGTCACCCCAACCACTCGACCTTACCTCTGACCGTACCACACCGCCCGCTGCCCGGCGACAAGTCCCCGATGACCGGTACCTCTGCTCCACTACCTCCATCGTCTAACAGTTTCATATCTTCGTCCGTCTGCTACGGAACGTTCTACCACAGCCTTCTCAAAGCGGAGCACTACAACATCAACCCGCTCGCGCTGGATGCCGTACGGGAAGATGACGGCGGAGAGATGGGTCGAGTGAAGGGTCTTGGGACGTCGATCGCAACGTCTCCTGACAACTTACCCGAAGTGACAGCTAGACTTCTGTTTACCTCGGTGAAGTGGGCCAAAAACATCACCTGTTTTAGACTGCTGCCTTTCAGAGATCAGGTAAGCCTACACTAAAGTTTAGCTGTAAACCGTCATGTTTTCACTGTAGTTTCCACTGGATTTTAATATTCCTTTAGGCCTATGCACTTTATTTTTAGGGTTTAAAAAACCCACAAAATTATTGGCTAATTATTGTTGTTGTCCCACTGGTAAATAGAATAGGCCTATGTACCTTCTTCGGTTGCATGCAGCATAAACATTAATTGACAATGAACTTATTTTTTCTTCAAAATATTATTGAAATATAACAAAATATCATTATGTTTCATTAACATTCTGTAATCTGGATAATCTTTTCTTTTTTGGGTTGGCCGGTGGGCATGCAAGCGCACTGAATAGAATCGATACACTATACGCTCAATATTACTTTACGAGGTCATTGAGACGCCCCCTCCCTCCCTTGTAGTAGTAGTAGTAGTAGTAGTAGTAGTAGTAGTAGTAGTAGTAGTAGCAGTAGTAGCAGTAGTAGTAGTAGTAGTAGGTAGTAGTAGTAGCAGTAGTAGTAGTAGTAGTAGTAGTAGTAGTAGTAGTAGTAGTAGTATCAGTAGTAGTAGTGGTAGTAGTAGTAGTAGTAGTAGTAGTAGTAGTAGTAGATCTTATTGGATAACTTGTTTAGCACAAGGCTAATCTCCTAATCTGCCACAAGGTCCATTGAAAAAATAACAACAGATTATCACATGCACAACTGAAAAACCTAAATACATTAATAATCAACAAATTCTATGAGAGCACATGTAAAGATAATTGTACACTTTAAACTAATTTCAGAATACATATCAAAAATTATAAAGAAAGACAAAAGTAAATATGAGAATAAATATTGGTACAAAATTAATATAAGCAATTTATTTTCCATATTAGGAAATTCGCTTTCTACTGGTTGTCACAAGAAATGATAGAGTATAAACAAAATATATAAATGATACAATATAAAACATGTACAACAAAGTATGAATACATCCAGGAGACATAATGAGCGAGAGAGAAAAAAAAATACATAGGATTTCATATAAAAACCGAGTTATATCATTTAGTTAAGAATTAGGTTGTCATATAATATAACTTTTAAATTTCAATATTATCATCATCATTATCATCATGCATTATTATTACTATAATTACTATTATTGTTATTATGTAAAAATAAAGAAAAGCATAAAAACACGGTTAATTGAATTTTCATCGTTCTTATATATTCTTACTTTGAATGTAGGTGAATGTTGTTTTATCCATTTATTTCATAGTTGTTTTTTTTTTAATATTTCTCCTAGAATTTATTTATTTACTAATTTATTTATTTACTAATTTATTTTCCAGGTATCATTTAAAAGAAATGAAAACCTATTATGACATTTTTTCTCAGGAAAACTCAAAATCATGAAACAGAAAAGAAAGTATACAAATACATTGAGATGATTTCATATCGACAACATATAATTATGTAAATGATTCCGTTATTCGAAGAAAATAAATAATAAGGCCATAGCTGACCCCCCCCCCCTTAACCGACGCCCCTCAAGAAAGACAAGTCTGTTATAAGAGACTGTCAGGAAACTGTGACACTGCAGGGAAAGCCAATTAATTCATAATATAAAGTTTAGCTCTTTAATGCTTTCGGGTTAACTATTCAACGAAATTATTTTGTAAAATGATCACGTCACAGTCCTCATTTTGAAAGAGAAAGTAGATTTGAAGTTCAGCACATGGACTGATTCTAGTTTTCCATCCTATACACTGATTTTTGGCATCAGTGGGTGGAGATTATGGGGTACGCCCCCCCCCCCCCCCCCCACATCTCGTATCTTAAATACAGCATGAAAGGAAAAAATCACTAGCTTGTGGCCAATTCCCGTCCGAAAATCCTATATTAGCCATGTTTTGGTTTGCGTTTAGTTGCGGTGTTTTTTTTTTTCTCTCGTCAGTTATTATCTGAGCATGTGACCACCCCCCCCCCCCACACACACACCTACACATATAACAGATAATCCACGAACCTCTATTGACACTAGAGTTGCTATATGAGACTATTAAAAATGGTTTAGATGTAATGTTTTTTCTTTTGTTTGTTTGTTATCATTCCACACAGCTCATCCTTCTCGAAGAAACATGGAGAGATCTGTTCTTAATGGGGATGTGTCAATGGGCGGTTCCACTCGAAACTGACGCCCTCATAAAATCACTGGCAGTGAGCATGAGCGTCAACGGAGACAAGACTTCAGCTGAAACTACGGCCGAGCTCGCCGCCCAGGTCCGCTACATGAAGGAGACTGTGGCTAAGCTGCGGGCGATGAAAGTGGACTTTACAGAGTTCGCGTGTCTCAAGGCTGTAGCATTGTTCAAATCAGGTACGTCTATTTTATCAGCGTACACTATGAACATGACGGACAAAGAAAAACGGACAAAATAAACAACCCCTCATTCTACCCTTCACAATGGTTCTGGTAGTCAAAAGAACATCCCTTCACTGCTATTGTCTAAAATATGTGGAACAGGTACCACATGCATATTCACCTGGAACAACATGATAAAACATAATAGCTGTGAAGGGATGTTCTTTCGACTACCAGAACCATTGTGAAGGGTAGAATGAGAGGTTGTTTATTTTGTCCGCTTTCTTTGTCCGCCATGTTCATAGTGGTAGGTTCTCTATGGATGAAGTACAAAGGGGCAGGTGCCCCCATCCCCCATCGACAGCCATAGGGGGGGGGGGGGGGGTCTGGGGGACATGTGCCCCACAGATTTCCTGTGCCCCCAGGTGCCGCCCACAAAAAATCCCAGAAACAGAAACAAAAACAAAACAAAACCGCCTCCTGCGCTCCCCTACAGAAAGGAGGTGCTCCCAGTGCCCTTAGTGAAAAAATTATGGCTATGCCGCTGCCCATTGATTTGCAACAAGAGAGAGAGGGGAGATAGAGGGAATAGAAAGAGAGGAAAAAGGGGGAGGGGTGGGGAGGAAATGAGCGTGATGTGACCCATCCGCACACACACACTTTGTTCTTTTATGTTATATTTTGTAAAATTTCTGTTGCATTCTGTGAAAAATTGAGAATAATCCAATACACGTATGTATGGACTGATGGATTGAAATCAATACAATTTGAAACTTGAAACTTGAAACATATTCGTAATTATTATGCACGAGTAAGACTCCCCCCCACCCCCCCCCCCCCCCCCCCCCCCCCCCCATTCATTCTGATCCCCTGAATGCCTGGATCAATAACCATTTAACCTTCAATACACCGCATTATTTCACATGCTTCTCAAGCGCAACTGATAAGTTACCTGGGCTGATATTCTGAGGCTGTTTTAACTCTGTTTTAAGTCTGTTTTAGCAAATCGGTATTACTCGGGGGGGGGGGGGGCTTTTTCTTAATCTAAAGAAAAAAATAGGTAAAATTGCATGTAGTATATAAGTACGCTGTTCGAGAAAATGTCACCCTTAGCCCAACTTCACAGGTGAATAAAGAATGCTTGTGTAGGAAACTGTTCAGTGACGAAAGATTATGGGGGTCTTGGGCTCGGGGGTGTTCATAGATTAAGTCGTCATTTGCGCTACTCTTTCTAATTCCGTTTTTTAAAAGCCTTTTTTTCCAGCTGTATTATACTCAATTTTAAATGAAAGGGGATATACAGTGATACTTTCACTGTTCTTTCATTGTTCTCATTTTCCTATAAGTAACATAATCATGTAATTCAGGGGCCGCGGAAGCGGGGATGGCTGCAGCCTCTCCCCCACAGTTTTGGCAACCCCCCCCCCCCCCCATATTGTAAAAAAACATATCTAAATTGTGAGTTGCTCACTTCATAGCTTGCAAAACCATAAAACCCAATTCATCTGAATAAGTTGATCAGTAAATTTATGAATCATTTTCCATTCTTTCTCTTTTATCACTCCCATTTCACAGAGACTCCCGGTCTAAGTGAGCCCCATCGCGTGGAGTCGCTTCAAGATCAAGCCCAAGTTATGCTGGGTGACTATGTGCGGTATGCTCACCTCTCCCAACCCACACGGTTCGGCCGACTGCTCCTCATGCTCTCCGCTCTTCGGGCCGTCAGCAGCAAGTTCGTAGAGAAGCTCTTTTTCCAGCAGACCATTGGAGAGATTCCAATTGAACGATTGCTCAGTGACATGTTTCAGACTTGTTAAAGATAAATGAATGTCTATTCTTTCATTCCCCTAAGCGGATTTGAAGGAAGAGGGGCAGGGGCGATTGCTCCTGATAAATTTTCAAAGAAGAGAGAGAGAAAAAAAAATTAATATTCAATCAGTAAGCATCTTTGTGAATCATTTTTTTGTTAGTCAATAACTGCATTTTTATTACCGAATGACTGTTCTTCTATATCGGTACCCATTTAACACCAGGGTGGAGAGTATGATAGATAAATCTTTTGCCAAAAGACACCTTAGTGGTTTGTGTATATAAATGTAAATATGTACATGAATTTTAACTTATTCTTTCTAACATTCCAATTCTATTTCAGATGTACATTTGATTTGATGTATATAGAGAAGAATTAGTTCACTTCTAGGGGTATAGCTTTTAGATTTCTGCACCTTGTATTGCTGTAAAGACACTGTTAGAAACTTTCGGTAAATGTCAGCATTGTGTAAAAATCAATTGTTATAAGTTTTGAAGTAGTGTTTACCTTATTTAATGAATCTTTTTTTTTTCAAGTACTTTTTAAAAACAATTTACCGAGAGTGCGGTTGTTCAATAGGACAAGGTTATGATCATCACCAATGTATTATTTTTAGTAGATTAGAAAATAAAGACAGTGACTTTTCAAAAAAATCACATCACATACAGTGATCTTTCGATACTTGATCAGAGACAATATAGCCCAATGCCACAGACCATGCGGAATTTTGTAAGGTCTAAAATTGTAATCCTGCAAAGAGGTGTAGGTTGAACTAGAATGCTAGGAAACACACATTATACATGAGAAAAAAAAGAAAATTGCGTCATCCTTAGCTCATAGAATACAAGGGAGACTGTCGAAAGTTGCTTTTATACACTTTAAAGAAGGATGAAACCCAGGCATCAGTGTGCTTTTAGTGAATGGAGATGACCAAGAAGAGTAAACAGTGAAAGTTTGAGCAAAATCAGACAATCTGTTCAAGAGTTATGAATTTTGAAAGTTTCAGTAAATCCCTATTATGGGATCCTTGAGTTGGCAACTTTGCTAGCATCTGTGATGTCATCGTGCACAACTCTCCATTCATTTTGTGCATAAATTTTCAAAAAAATTGATTTATATAAAATTTCAAGTCAGGAATCAACATAATTCTTCCCAAAATGCTTGCAGAATTGATGTAGCCATGTCATACTCAAACAATAAATCAAACAAATTTCTATTCTTCTTGAAAATGAAGAAAATGTGAAATTCTGTGTACAAAATGAATGGAGAGTTGTCCACGATGACATCACAGATGCTGGCAAAGTTGCCAACTCAAGGATCCCCATAATAGGGATTTATTGAAACTTTCAAAATTCATAACTCTTGAACAGATTGTCCGTTTTTCTCAAACTTTCACTGTTTACTCTTCTTGTTCTTCTTCATTCATTGGAAGCACACTTATGTCTCGGTTGCATTCTCCTTTAACTATACACAAAGTATTTGGGGTGATGGTGCGCTATAAATAATGTCATCCAGCAAAAGAATTTTTTGTTTTAAAAATTTATGTAAGATTGCAATCCGTTTTACATTCCATTATTTTCTATTCAACATATTAATTTAATTTAATTATTATTCCGTTTGCATGTTGAATTATGCATCATGATATGCATTTTTGTTTGCCAAAATGTTTTAAAATTATACTGTTAATTAAAAGTTATAAGGACCAATTTACCTGTAAATGTAGATTCTCTGTTGTATTTTGGTTTTTGCTGCATATTGGTGTTTTTATACACGCTTTATCGGCAGGGGAAGTGAGAGCGAGAGAGCGAGAGAGCGAGAGAGAGAGAGAGAGAGAAAAGAAATCATAGAAAAATGATACGTCTACAAAGTGTAGAAAAAAAATGTTAGGTCAAAATTTCTAACAACAAAAAAAAGGGGAAGGGAAGAGAATAAAAGAAAGAAGTAGAGGAGGGGTGTATGTGTAATTAGAAAATAGGGGGTTGACAGAATGATTAAGAAAGGAAGAGAGAAGAAAAGGAAATAAAAAGAAGCCAAGGGAGAAGGTGCTGGGGAAAAAAGGAGACAGTGATGGAGAGATGGAAAGGTGTAAGGGACGAGTGAAAGAAAAAGGGAGAATAGCTGAAAGAGGTGAAAGCGAGAGAGAGAGGAAAGGGAAGGGACAAAGAAGGGAAGTGTTGAGGGCTCGACACCCATCATGCCCATGGTCAATAGAATGAATTTGATTGTACTTTGTTCCATGGTATGCATTCCATTTCGAAATGTATTCCAGTTCAAAATGAAGTTTGTATGATTTTTCTATATGCATTGAATGAATACGATAAATAATATCTTTAAAAAAAAATAAACGGTTTACAAAATGTAAAACGAAAAAAAAAAATAATAGAGAACGAGAAAGTGCTGATAATCCATGATAATTAACTAAGCTATAAAGTATGAGAAACCTCAACAATCAAAAGCAAATTCTTCTGAAAAGAAATTTATTCACATGATTACATCAGAAATCTGATATGTATGAATGATTAATTCTTTACTCGGGCGCTATATGGAACAAAACTAAATTCTAACTCACCCTTATCATAATTGTTCTAGTATAGATTTACATGCTAGCTATTACAATTATCACTTTATTGTAACGCGTGATATCAGCCATGAAACTAAACACAGGCTACGTAGTTGAAAGTTGCTCTAAGATAATTCAATTAACGATCTTTTTCTACTATCCTTTTTACAATTCGAAACAAAGTACATTCAGTCTCTTTCGAAACATGGTTTCTCCAATGACACATAAGACTCTCTGATTAAGTATTTACATTTTTTGAAAAACATTCATAAAATGAAATATGATAAAAAATTAGGCCTAAACTACTTCCACTGCTCATCAACCTGATCGGGAAAACTATAATAATTCCGAGGTAAAATTGATAAAACGGTCGTAATCTTAAGTGTTTTTCAATAATTCGATTGTCCAAACTCTAAAAAGCGGTGTTTTCGTTGAAAAAAATCACAATGCCCCTGCAGGAGGCCATGTTGAAAATATCTGAAACAATTACAATGATACGCTTAGTAACCGATGCAGATATCGGACGCAGTGGAACCAGGCACGTCACCTGCAGGCCAAGAAAGAAAGAAAGAAAAAAGGTGAACAAAATAAACCAATGGTGAATAAACAAATAATTTAGTTCTAGGGTAGCCTTCTAAACATCAATCTTATACTGGCAACATCATTCGTAGTTAATTATGCTTCACTGTTATGATCATAATGTTAACAGAAAGGTATCAAGACATTGCTGCCATGTGTTGAATCACTGCAATAAGAGGCAAGAGCGAGTTATTTATTTATTCATTTATTTATTTTCATTTATTTATTTATTTATTTATTCATTCATTTATTCATTTATCTATATATTCATATAGAGATCCTATACATGATCTCTATGATATAGGCCTATGTAAATATACATCTCACAAAATCTAGAATGAAAACTCGGTAAACGATGAAAATTTGCACGAATTTTCGCTCTTAAGACTTCCTTGAAGTGCCAAGTTCTTTTTTTTTTTTTTTTTTTTTTTTAGCAAAGTCAATACACATATGCAAAGTATTATATGCATATTACTTGATTGTTTGTTTGTTTGTTTGTTTTTGGTTTATTTGTCTATCTTATTTCGTTCCTTCTATTGTAGTTTTATTTGTACAAGGTAGAACTGTCAGAATAAAACTGCTTACATTAAACATATGGGATTTCGGAGTTCTTGTAATACTGGGGTTTTCAAACATTCGCTTTAGTTATAGAAACCAACAAAGGCGTTTTTACAATCTAATGAAGGCCTATCTAAATCGTTATGTTCTTACCGTGCTCGTTGACGATATTTTGACAAATCGTGTCGTAACGAGTAGTCCCCACGAGTCTAGTGAATGCATCGTCCCACCAGCGGATGAATTCTTTGTTGGCCTTTGAAGTCATCATACTTCCACCAGCCGCTTCACACCTATTGGGGAAGTCCGCGGGAGAAATGGTTTCGAGGGCAGCGTCGAGTTGTGGACGTTGGACGCTGAACACTACGTCGACCTTTAAGATAAATGAAATTATATTCCTGGTATTTTCGACTGAAATGTATGCTCCACAGTGGATTCAGTTCCTAACAGTTTTTCCCCGTATAGATTTTTTTTTTTTCGATAGCCTAAATGAGGATGGACATGTTTGTCACGCTTCTACATCTTCACTGATAATGCAAATTTTAAAACTACCACCAGAACCAGTCACTATCATCTCCGCCATTAGTAACCACAACTAACGCACACCACGATCAGATTGACCATCACTACCAGTGAGCATGAGCATCACCATCACCACTTCCAACAATAACCATTCCCACTAGTTACTACTACCACCGCCGCCACCACCACCACTATCCGCTTTAGTGGCAGAAGGCACCATAGTAACCAACATCACCATCACCAGCTATCATCACCGCCAATCTCCGCGACCACTGCCAAGGGTCACCGTTCTAACCATCAACCATTACCAAAAGCATATCTTAAAATGGCACTTATCAGTTTACAAAGAGGTACCCTTTCAAAATGAGCATGGGACATTTAAAAAAAAAACATGCAAATTTAGCAGGCCGTGACATGGCTTGATGCTTAAAACAAAACCAACGACTACACTGTTGAGTAATATTCTAGTTGCTAATCTTTAACAACATAGGAAAAGCAAGAAGAGGAAAAAGATGATGATATTGATGAAGAAGGAAAGAAGAAGGAGTAGAAGAAAGAGTAGAAGGTGTAGAAGAAGCAGAAGAAGAAGTGAAAGAAGAAGAAGAAGTGAAGAAGATGAAGAAGGAAAGAAGGAGTAGAAGAAGGAGTAGAAGAACAAGGAGAGGGGAGAAAGAAGGAAAGAGAAGAAGAAGACTAGAAGAAGAAGAGAAACGAAGAAGGAAGAAAAGAGAAGAAGAAGAAGAAGAAGAAGAAGAAAAGAAGAAGAAGAAGAAGAAGAAGAAGAAGAAAAAAGAAGAGATGATGATGATGATCAATCTTACGTCTCCATTCTCAACGGCGGCGATCAAATCTTCAGCAGTATCGTAGGTGATCTTTTGGCTATCGGATGGTAGATCGGCTCCCTGGTAGCGACAGAATATAATAAAAAATAAAAGGGCTTTAAAATATGCATTTGAAACATATACATATAAATACCTTGAAACTGACTCCATGAATTCACAAGTTTTTATTAAATTCCGACAGCCTTTTAAAAAAAGAACATCCAAACCCAAACAAACAAACAAACAAAATCACACATAGCGGATAGACGAAAGAACTGTATGCGTTATATTCTCCGGCAAGCTAAACTAGGTATTATGTTTACATTCTTAATACGTGTGTAGGTGCGTTAGGTGGAGCTGGTTGGAAAGGTCTAGGGTTTATATAATTTCACACTCATTTTTTTTCTTCCAGGCCACGCTTCTGGGTCCCATTTCATAAAAACTTGTTATCAATAACAAGTTGCAAAAACTGATATAAGCTACTGAAATCCTTGAATCTGATTGGCTGAGAGCAAATTTGTCATAGAAATTTGGCAGCTGTTAATGAAACGTTTTATGAAACGGTGCCCTGGAGGCGCTTCAGAGGAAGCTGAATCATTCGTTCATAATCATTATTTCATGCCAGGAATTGTATTTTACATTAAATACCAAATAATGATAATGAAAATGATAGAAACTAATGAATACACACAAAAAACACAAAAAACTACAAGCACCATAACAATATATTTTCTTACCACAATGGGGTAGGAGGAATCAGTGACGTAACGAGCCAGGCAGGCCTCATCGGAGAACCACGTTGCTAGGAAACCAACTCTAAGACCTGAAAGATCGGAATAATCTCGACTGCTGCCACTGCGAGCGTAGAGGGCGACCTTTCCCTTTTGAAAGAAAGGTCGTGTGAAGTCGAAAGTGAGTAGGCGGTCATACGTTTGTATCCAACCTGGATGAAACGTGTTTTTTTTTGTTTTTTGTTTTTTGTTTTTTTTTTTAGGGGAAAGGGGAAAAAGAAAGAACATGTGAAATGTGCAAAACACCCATTCCTTGGTATGCATAAAGCCTACTGGCTCCTTAAACCATCCTGCAAAAATCAGAATTTATATCAGTGTCCAACGTGAAGAAAATTATTCCCAGTGTCTACGATAATTGAGTTTGCTACTTGTTTGATGTACGAATTAAGCCATTTCTTACTGGAACCGAGTGGTCATGGTATGGGAAATATGAGATTTCCGTAATCAACGGTTCAGTAAATTTCCTAGAATATAAACTACCAACGACATAATACTGTTTTATTACTGTAGCATACTATGTTCAAAGTAGGCCTATAAACATTGATTCCCACGCATCATGGTTTTAGATTTTTCTTAGGTCACAATACTTTTTTATATAAAGTATTGTAGCAAATGGGAAAATATTTCAAGAATCCTTTTCACGTGGGTATGCTAATGTCGGTAAAGAATACAAAAAAAAAAATCAATTTCACATGAAATCGTGAAATGTTTCCTTGATAGTTCGTAACTACCTTTACAACACAGACTACTGAGACGGATTTGCTCGCGTTGCCAGATCAATGATTTTTTAAAGCATAGAAGAGATCATTATTTTCTATACAAGGGCTAACATTTTAATGTTTCGGGGGGGGGGAGGGAATCTTCTAAAATTCTATCATTTCGTTATCATTTCAGAAGAGATAAATCATCATCATTTTGATACAACATATATGTTCAACTGTCTTTACCCGTGCAAGCGGTGTACCATCTGGCCATCAAGCCGACTCCTCCCCGGGCTCTCTCGTTGGCGGGGCTGTTCCAACAGTTACTGTACAAATCCCATACCAACTCACAGTTCTTGTTAGCTATGTCACATACTAAAACAAAAAAAGCAAAACAAAAACAAAAACAAAAATACTCATATCAAAATCATTTTTTACTTTTTGTTGCATAAAATTCCTTGTTATGAGAGTGGAAAAATTAATGGCTACAAAACCTAGGCCTAGTGTCTTTGGGCTTGTATATAAGGATAACTTTATTCACAAAATGATTTATTGAGCACAGGCTTACTTAAACTTTTCGGCATGCACTCATCAGAGTAAAATCGCATGAATGAACAGAAAGCCGACAATCGAAACAATATACAGACGGTAACGAGGGGAAAATGATTTATGATTAAACAAATTCTGTGAGAGTGTTCTAAAAAATTCTTATACACACTTCATTCATTCTTAAGCATAGGAAAAGTCATTCTGGGTGAGGAGCAAGACATAAAAGAGGAAGTGTTGTAAACTAGACTGATAAAACAAATGTCTGAAACAAGCCTGTGCTTGGTTTTGATTCTATGAACTTTGTTTTGTTTTGTTTGTTTGTTGTTGTTGTTTTCCTCATAAAGCAAGATAACATATATATCCCCGGCGGAGACATTTTTTCAACCTTTTCAACAAAATTTCCAAAATGGTATGACAGCTCTGGGGAACTTTGATTCATGCTACGCTATTATTCTCTCAGTTGATCTCACATATATGTATATGTGTGTGTGTATATATATATATATATACGGCGGCTAAGCCATTTAAGCCGTATCAGAAATTCAGAATACTCCTGTTCTTCCTTGAGGGTCCTGGGTGCCGTTGCATAAAACTTGCTATTATAGTAACTTTGCTATCAGTGGTAACTACCATGGTAACAATGCTCCACAGCCAATCAAAATCCAGTATTCAATGAAAGTTAGTATTGATGGCAAAGTTGCTATAATAGCAAGTTTTATGCAACGGCACCCTGATGATGATTAAAGTGTATAGTATACATAGTAAAACGAAAATCTGATATTCAAATATTACAATTTACGTGGAAATTGGAATTAATTAAATTAATGTTCTTCTTTCATATACATATTGTTATTCTTCACCCTCTCATGTCACTTGATGCCAGAATCATAAACCCATCATATTTTATGGTTTCCATGGTTACCTGCATCTATAATGTCAGCATTGTATCCCTTTATCTGATAAGATACGGTGTCCCTGAAAGAAAAAAGCAAGACCAAAAAAGAATAAATAGGCAAATAATTAAAAAAAGATCTGAAAGATACAAAAGGTATCTCCAGTGGAGTAAAAATGTATTACAGGTACAGGAAGATCAACATGCAATACTGTAAATCAATGTCTTCAGCTCCTCTAATTCTTTAGACATAGTTTCATGCAATTCTAAGCAAAAGGCTATGCAATGGGGTCTTAGATATGGATCAAATTCTGAATATGAATAGCTTTAAGGCATTGTGGGTAGATATTATAGAGGGATATCATATAAGACAAACATAATTATTTCCGTTAAGATGTCTATAGGGAAGTTAGGATTTAGAAAGCAAAGGACACACCTGTGAAAAAAAAATGTTTTGGTACTTGCGAATTTGTTCAGTCATGACTTTAATGTCCTGGGGGTGCTTCATAAAGCTGGTCTGCATATTTCACCTTAGCTGATGCGATTTATCAGTCGTTCGTAAAGTCATTTGTAACTTTACGAACTGCTTTATGAAACACCCCCTGGTTTGGGTATATAGTAAAGAGAACATGCGCCCCTGGCATCCTCCTTCATTCCTTTTCTCTCCCTATCTCAATTCGATATTTTTTCCTTCTTTCAATTTTTGTCTCTTCTATCCCCCCTCAATTTTCTCACCTCTCTCTCTCTCTCTCTCTCTCTCTCTCTCTCTCTCTCTCTCTCTCTCTCTCTCTCTCTCTCTCTCTCCCTCTCTCTCTCATCAAATGTACACAATGATAGAAATCTCTTTTGGTTTTCTTGTTTTCCTTTTTTTCTAGGTGCATTAATAGTGGTGTGTATGTTCATCATGGAAGCAATGTCATCCAAGGCATGCATACTAGACACAGAGACTAGCACAACTTCGAAAACAAAACAAAAAACAACCCCCAAAATACAAAACCACAACAACTAAAAAGCAACCACCCCCCCCCCAAAAAAAAAAAAAAAAAACCCACAGGTTTACTCACAGATACTCCAATCTGTTGTCATAATCACCAATCGCGAAAAGCCAAACTTCATTATCATCAGATGCTGGAAAAAAGAAAGAAAGAAAAAGTGCTGCTTAAACGGCTTACACTGTTACAGGTTGAAATTATTTCTTAATTATTAAGGTTGGAAAGAAAGAAAATGTTTTTTCTTTACATCTAGAGCATATAGGGGCAGCAAAGATTAGTCATGGGTATAGTTTGATGTTTTTTGTTTGTTTGTTTCTTTCTTTCTTTCTTTCTTTCTTTCTTTTAGGGGGAGGAGGTGAGGTAGTCCCCCTTTCCGAAGGAAATTTTCGTTAGTTTTTATATTCTTGGAGTGTACATACAGTCATACCTCTTCCTTCTGACAAAATGTGATCGACGGGCCTTAAGGGGAAAAATTACCCCATTTTTAGGGACCATCTGACAACCCAACCAGAAGGAAAATTTTCGTCACTTTCTTTTTTGTTTTGGTATAATGTATAGTCATACCACTTCCTTCGGCTTATCTCAAAATGGTTTGTTGAGACCGGAGCGGCACGCTCAACGCACCCTTCCGACATAAGCCCCCCCCCCCCCCCCCCATACATTTTGGACCTATAAGATATCTATATAGGTCACCACGCTTCCAAATCTGACTCTATTGTTTTACCTCGCTGGCTCATACAATTGTTTGCTCTCCGAAACCAGCCTGTTTCTAAATATCACGAGCGAGCGAAGTGAGCGAGGAAAACCGCACTCTTCTTATTTCGTCATCAAAATACTTTGGGCCTATAAGATATTTAGATAAAAATGTAGTGCATGTGTATTTGGTCACCTCACTCGCCTAATTCGTTTGCTTTCCGAAACCATCCTGTATCTAAACATCATAAGAGCGAGCATAGTGAGCGAGGAAAACTATACACTCTTTTTATGGAAGAGGTGTTATTTCGTCAGCACAATACGCTGTCAGCCCCTAATATTCAGTCAGCTGTCTGCCAAATATGACTCCATTTGGCCACCTCGCCGTCCGAAACCATTCTGTTTTTACAAGCGAGCGAGGCGAGCTGCAGAAAAAAACAACCCTCAACATAGATTCGTCAGCGAAATATACTAGATTTTTATAATGTACATCTTCCTACAGAATTTGAAGGTAGTCTGACACCTCGTTGCCCAAATATTATGACATTCGGGCTTCTCGCTGCTGGAATAAGGGTGCTTGCTGCCCGAAAGTTTTCTTAAGTTTCAGGTTTCATTCCTCATACGTCCCCGCATCCACATCATGAAATATTTCAAATGGCGCCTCACTGAATATTAACAGATATGGGGAGGACGTGAAGGAAAGTGATTCTTGCCAGCGAAAATACACTCCACAGACTTTCCAGCTTCTCGTTTACATAACTTTTACAGGAGTGAAATTTGGATGACAATATTATACAAATCAATAAGGAAATAATCAAATACAGGGAAGGAGAAAACGCTTCCTTTATACATTCTGTCAGAACTGGAGAGTACTTTGTGGGCGGGCAGCAATTAATAAAATCGATGACTAAAACCTACCTTTGACTATTCAATTGAATGAAAGGCGATCAATTTAAGCCCCTTTCGAGTTCCATTCAGCCAGACACGTCTCCGACTGGTACTCGCTTTTGTACATGAGAGAACGAGGAAGGTAAAATCTTTGTTGATGCCGAGAAATGCTTTTACAAAGGGCGCCCATTTCAACTACGTATACCATTCTCATCGATCCAACGTTTTGAAGGCATACGGTATATAAATACCTTTCAGAAAGGGGAATTTGAATCATCCACGATATAAAATCTAAAAAGAGGTGCAAATTAACAAGATGAAAAGAACCGGACTGCCTTGTGTTGATTATATCTTATATATTGTTATTCATTATAATGTGTTATATGACTATAATGCATTGTATATTGTATATTGTCTTAATTTTTTTTGTTTTGAATTTTATGTTTTGTGGGGGGGGGGGGATAGTTGGACAAACTTGTTGCTTTTGGGAAGACTCGGAAATACAGGTACATGTAAATATTGCGAGTTGTTGTTGTTGTTATCATTGTGGTTGCTTTCTAATGTTTGTTCGTTTGTTGTTGTTGTTGTTTTGGGGTTTTTTTGAGGGGGGCAATATTCATGTATGTACAATTCAAAATACCTTTATTTTTTAATACTCAGCTGTTGCGTTTACATCATTGAAATATACTCAACATGTATCTCTTCGGGGGCCAGAAGGGCATTAACTCATATCGTTTTAAACAGACTTAACGCCCTTTTGGCGCCAAGCAGACATAATAGAAGGTGGATGGTTGCAATAGTGGTGTATTTTTTTTGTTTGGGGCGGGAGCACTTATGGCCCGTGCCCCTTTTGAAGGCAAATATACAATATGCCCCCCTCCCTTTTTGTGCTCTTCCCCACTTTCTTTTTTCTTTTCTTTCTTCCTTTCTTTCTTTCTTTTTTTTTTTACAACTCATGACCTTTTTATTGTTGCACAGAATATGGAAGGGCAATGTTACCCTAAAATTAATGTGTGATTCCCACTTTTTTTTTTTTTGCTTGCTTGCTCGCTGATTTGCGCCCCTCTTTTTTTTAAATTTCTGGATCAGCCCCTGGATTGCGATTTTCTGTATAGCTTTTATATGATTTTCTCTAAAAGGGACCAAAAATCTGGCATAGTCACTGAACGGCTCGTTGAGATTTCTCCTAAGCAATGCTTCTCATTTAGATAAATCGTCCTTTCTTGACAATCTTAGCGGCCGATTAAAATCCTTCTTGAAGATTTACCAGGTTTATGGTCTTTTGTGAAACCCAAAAAATTCAACGGTCTGAGAAGTTCTTTTGACCACGAGATCAGAGATTTAATCGCAAAAGCTGCTCGGATATGAAGCACTTTAATATTAGAGAAACCAACAAACGCTTTTCAGCAACTGCCCTAATCATTACGATAGTTTTGATCATAAGACACAGTTGGTATCAATTTTGAAATATTTCACCTGTAGGCCTATATTGCGTAAAGGCAATGGGACATAAATTTTGAGGCACTATTACCATGATTACTCATACTTCTGGGGGTTTTGCTTTCATTATGAGTTTGATTTTCATTTTGCTGCTTACACATACAGATAATGATAAGAAGAAGAAAGGAAATATAGAGAAGAAAGAAAGTACAGTAATGACTGGAAGGTGATAAAGCATGGAGAGAGGGGTGGCATTACTGACGCTGGGGTCGACCCCCTATTGTTTGCAGGAAACATGCACACATGGCCTTTTTGTCTTTGCTTGACAGAATCTCTTGGGATTTGTCCCCCCCCCCCCCCCTCCCCCTAATCTGGTACAGCTTCCGATTGAGAGAATAAAACGACTAAGGACCAAAACGAAAGACCGATTTGCAGGACAATAATAAGAACAAATCGAAGATAAAGATTATTCTAAGATATAATTCTCCAAGACTCCTCGTCCTATAGACCTTCTCAACCATGATGTCTCAGCCAGCTATTTCTTATTATGCATGATAAGACTGTAATCGCTGAAATCGACTTTGCGCAAGCGAGAGCAGATTGAACCGTGGCAAAGCTAACAAACTTGAAATTATTCATCTGTTTCCTATTTCCCCATTTTCTGCAACATATTTTGCTGCCTTTCTGTCCTTCCCGCTTTAATGGAATTCCCTGTGTCCTCATTGTATTCCAGTCGTGCTACTGATACATGTGTGTGTTTTTTTTTCAAGAAATGTTATCTTAATTCTGTGCTACTCTAACATTCGTTCTGTCATTATAGGTAGTCTGCAAGCATAGAGCCTTAACGATATTTTATGAAAATACATTGCGTTCCAACAGAAGCCTAGCCCACTTGCCTACTGGATGAATATGAATTTAGGATTTTAGGTTAGGGGGCAGACATGATGCTTATACATAACAAGATATAAAAAAAAAAGAGCAAAACATGATTTTTAATAAGATCACAAATCCCATGGAGAGAAATCATTTTACTATTTTATTATAGGAACCTATATTGCTTAAAGGAGTTGCTAATGACATCAATGATGCATTTAGCTTAGTCCTAAATCGACAGAGTGCTGAACTTCTTAACATAATAATTAGAGAATATTTACTTACAAGATGTTGACGAGGAGCTTGGGCTGCTGACGACGCTGCTATCCCCCGTAGTACCCCCACTGGTGCCTGCGTAGATGTTGTAGTCGGCCCTACCTGACAGCCCCACCTGGGCCAGACTCAGGGCCCCCAAGACCACCCCGACTGTGGCTATCACGAAAGCACAACATACCAGGAGAACCACCATACAAAGCTTGTTATCATTGTCGGACGACATCTTGAAGATCTAATCACCTTAATATTTTTACTCCAAGTAAAAAGCACAACAATTTAATCAAAAATACAAACAACAGCACCGAATGTCTGCCACAGAGAGCAACGGGAAAAGCTGGAAAGCGGCAGCTCAAAGGGAAAGGTGGTGATGATAATGATGATGATAATCAGTTTGGCGTCCTGCCCTGTTCTTCAACTTGGTGGTGCTTATTTCCTTGGCACAGGTTGGCAGTGATGGGAACTTGGCGCACACAAAGGATTTTAGCCTGAGGGTAAAGAGGGCACCTTTTGTCTATCTCGGACTTGTATTGGTGCAAGTCAGTGATAGGTTTGGCGGATCGGTAGACTATAAACATAAAGTAAAGAAGTGTTATGTAACTCCGATAGAACTTTGGGCATTGAGAACAGCCAATGGGAAAATGAATAGGTTTTTGGCGAATCAAGTTATCGCATTTCTTCTAGTTTTCTTTCCTTTCTAAAATTATCATCTTCGAAAGGCTTTGGTGGAAATTCTTTATCGTCATTTTCTCGTCGACAGACTAAATTTTACCATTTTTTTTTCAACTTTTGACCCCCTCCCCATTTCCTCTCCATCCTTTAAATAAGATAATGAAGACCCCTCCCCCTCCTTATTTTCGTACACGTCCCTGGAGTGATTTTTTTTCCTGCATTACAAGGCGCGGCGCCCTTTCCAGATCCAGGAGCAATGGGTGGGGTTCATCCCCCCGGTGAGGATTATCATCATGATCATACACATATTCAGCTCTCTTCCTCCCTCCCCTCCCTCTCTCTCTCTCTCTCTCTCTCTCTCTCTCTCTCTCTCTCTCTCTCTCTCTCTCTCTCTCTCTCTCTCCTCAGCAATTGCGCAGAAATGTGGTTCGACCCTGCCCCCTACCTGAAACCAGCGATTTCTAAATTTGGAAACTTCGTTTGATTAGAGCCCCCCACATGTAAAAACCGACAGAAAAGCCGCATTAATGGGGACCAAGTCCTACACTTTCGACAGTTTGGGAGCTACTCCCAAAATGTGTCTCTTTATGCTTGCCGCGCTTCTTAACTTCTCAGAAGATGGTGTTCAATCAATATCATCGATCACTGCCAGTGGCGTATCTAGGGATCATGGCGCCCGGGGAAAACAATACAGTTGTGCCCAAACCTATCTACTTTATTGTACAATCGAGGGAGCGAAGCGAACGAGCAGCAATTTTTTTATTTTTAACCGTACCATACACAATATCTTGCGTATTTTACCCAGGAAATTTTGCAACTGACCATTGCAATTAAGCGGTTGAGAATTTCGAAGTTTGTATATTGATAAACGGTTTTTCGTTCACTCCCTACTAAATTGGGGGTAGAAAACAAATAGGCCTTATTGAGGAATTTGGCAGGTCGACTGAAAGTTGAGATTCCTTGTGAATGTTGAATCACTCAAATGCTGTTATATGCACTTAATCCTATATTTGGGGGAGCAATATTGAGAGGGAGATAAAACTTCCATGATAGTCTGCAGGCAAATAAACGACAATTACATCTTTATACAAGTACATGTATTTCAAATTGGCGGTCTCGTGCATTGTTCTTTCCTTTTTTTCCTTGCAAAAATGTAAACATTTGTTGTTGTTTTTTTTTCTTTGCAACCAAGATGGTCTCTTTGACATTGTTTAATTGTAAAAATTGAATTACGTATTCTATTTTGTCAATTGTTGATTATATATTATACTGATTTGAGAAAGAAAATGCAGAAATAAAATCGAATGAACGGAAAAAAAAGAAAAAGAAATGTTGAGCCCTTTAAAAACCTATTTAAGAACTATACGGTATACGGGGGGGGGGGCAAAATTATGAGATCCTGAAAGAAACTGCAAGGGAGCAGAGCGACCGAGCTTTAGAATTTTTCGCATTCTAAACCCTCAAAAACTGTATTTCTAGTTCAATTACCCACCCGAGGGGGGCGGGGGTGGCGCATAAGTGAAAGTTGAGTTTTCTTTTTGCTGAACCTCTGCAAATACCGTTTTATGCAACCACAAATACATCTTAATTTTTCAAATTTGGAACCCTTGAAAAAAAGCTGTTTAAGAACTATATATTAGGGTCTCACAATTACGAGATCCTGAAAGAAAATAATTATGCGAGGGAGCAAAGCGACCGAGCTTAAGATTTTTTTTTTTTTTTTGCAATTTAAACCGTCAAAAACTGTATTTGTACTGCATTTACACTGCCGATGGGGCGAAGAATCCTTAAGAATTATGTTTTTTCCCTCATTTTCCCTTTTTCTTTCTTTCTTTCTGTTGCGTTTTTTTTTTTTTTTGCGCCCCCTCAAAAGTGCCGCCCGGGGCACTTGCCCCCCTTGCACCCCCCTAGATACGTCACTGATCACTGCCGATACCTATTAAAAGGAAATGCTTAAGTACATCTGAATAGTGTTGAATCTCAAAGTGTGAAAAGAAAAGAAAAAAAAATCAATCGCGTACATCTCTGAGCAAGCAAAACGAAGAGCTTGAAGAAAGTTTCAAGGGGATTATTTCCCGTTGTCCTTAGAATTCTTCACCACGTTCGTCGGTCAATACTAAAAGGATTATAGTTCTGTAATTGCTTTGTGAAATTTTAGGCGATCATTTTAAACGAAGCTATATAATTTACGTTCTTTTCCCTGCCGGCGATGGGCCATGGAAAACATTCATCAATAACTGTGAGGGTAAGGGGCGGGGAAGGGAGAAGTGGAGCATTAGGTGGAGGAAGGGGTGGCCATCGGTCAGTGGGGGAAATGGGAGAGAACAGAGTCATCATAATGAAGGGAGGACGTGTGGGCGGGGTCGTATCAATATCAGTCAAGTTGCAACCTTTTGCAAGTTCAAAAATATCTTCACAAATTCCTAATTGTTTTGTCGAGGCCATGCTGTTTTAACGTCGATGAGGAGAGAGAAATGAGGCTTCAAACAATGCTCGATGAACCGCTGAAGAGTTTATATAGTTTACATTTCTACAGTAAAAACTCCCCCCCCCCCCCCCCCATCAAACCTTATTTTCTTAATTTAAAAAATTCCAAAAATTCCACCAAAAGGGTGCATCAGATCGTTCAATTTCAATTCTAAAAATGCAAAAAGCTCCCGTACTGGAGGGGAGTCTGAGGGCGTTGTACTCATCTAATTTTTTCTCCTTGACGTTGCTGCTGGAGGAGGAAGAGGAGGAGGAGGAAGAACAGGAAGCACAGGAGGAGGAAGAGGAGGATTGATAGTAGGAGGATGCAGAGGAGGAGGAAGAGGAGGATTGATAGTAGGAGGATGCAGAGGAGGAGGAGGATTGATAGTAGGAGGATGCAGAGGAGGAGGAAGAGGATTGATAGTAGGAGGATGCAGAGGAGGAGGAAGAGGATTGATAGTAGGAGGATGCAGAGGAGGAGGAGGAGGATTGATAGTAGGAGGAAGCAGAGGAGGAAGAGGATTGATAGTAGGAGGAAGCAGAGGAAGAGGAGGAAGAACAGGATGCAGAGGAGTAGGAAAAGGAGGATTGATAGGAGGAAGCAGAGGAGGAGGAGGATTGATAGTAGGAGGAAGAATAGGATGCAGAGGAGGAAGAGGAGGATTGATAGTAGGAGGAAGCAGAGGAGGAGGAAGAAGAGGATTGATAGCAGGAGAAAGCAGAGGAGGAGGAGGAGGATTGATAGTAGGAGGAAGCAGAGGAGGAGGATTGATAGGAGGAAGAACAGGATGCAGAGGAGGAGGAAGAGGAGGATTGATAGTAGGAGGAAGCAGAGGAGGAGGATTGATAGTAGGAGGAAGAACAGGATGCAGAGGAGGAGGAAAAGGATTGATAGTAGGAGGATGCAGAGGAGGAAGATTGATAGTAGGAGGAAGAACAGGATGCAGAGGAGGAGGAAGAGGAGGATTGATGGTAGAAGGAAGCAGAGGAGGAGGAGGATCGATAGTAGGAGGAAGAACAGGATGCAGAGGAGGAGGAGGATTGATGGTAGGAGGGAGCAGAGGAGGAGGAAGAGGAGGATTGATAGTAGGAGGAAGCAGAGGAGGAGGAGGAGGAGGATTGATAGTAAGAGGAAGAACAGGAAGCAGAGGAGGAGGAAAAGGATTGATGGTAGGAGGAAGCAGATGAGGAGGATTGATAGTAAGAGGAAGAACAGGATGCAGAGGAAGAGGAGGATTGATAGTAGGAGGAAGCAGAGGAGGAGGAGGAAGAGGAAGATTGATAGTAGGAGGATGCAGAGGAGGAGGAAGCAGAGGAGGAGGAGGAGGAAGAGGAGGATTGATAGTAGGAGGAAGCAGAGGAGGAGGAGGAGGAGGAAGAGTAGGATTGATAGTAGGAGGAAGCAGAGGAGGAGGAGGGTGAGGAAAAGGATCAGCAGACTGGTAGTAGAAGAAGTGGTTGTAGTAAGAGGAGGTACATGTAGTAGGAGGAGGAGGGGTAGGAGGAGGGGTAGGAAGAGGAGGAGGGGTAGGAGGAGAAGGGGTAGGAAGAGGAGGAGGGGTAGGAGGAGGAGGGGTAGGAGGAGAAGGGGTAGGAGGAGGAGGGGTAGGAGGAGGAGGAGGGGTAGGAGGAGGAGGGTTAGGAGGAGGAGGAGGAGGGGTAGGAGGAGGGGGGGGTAGGAGGAGGAGGAGGAGGGGTATCAGGAGGGGTAGGAGGAGGAGGGGTAAGTGGAGGAGGGGTAGGAGGAGAAGGATGAGAACGACAATGAGGGGTAGCAGCAATAGTAGTAAAAATGATGAGAATGGTAATTAGTATTAGCCCACAGTAGAAGTATTCCAAGCAAAAGTAATATTAAAAGTGGTGGTAGTTTTAGTAGTATTAGTAATAATAATTTATAACAACAAAATAAAAATGATAATAAACAACATCATCATTATCATCAACTTCTATCCTCACAAATTATTTTGTTTACCGGTATGAATAAAATCCTGCAGAACCATCCCCTAAAACTGTCAAGTTTACTGGTATTCTCCAACAGAGACTTTAACATTTCAAGTACAACTTGATCAAAAAGAAACAAAACACAGAAATTACAAAGATTCTATGCCTTCGTTTACAATTTATTAACTAGACAATGCACAAAGATTTTTTCTCAGAGCTCATTTTTTGACTGCACAAACATCACAAAACAAACTGTATTCAGCACAAAGTTTTCCCACAATCCAATGTGGACATAAAATTTCTGTGAATGAAAGTGTGTTTGGACATAAAGTCAGGAATAATACACTTCACATGTGTAAATTGTGTTCACATGACTTTTGTACACCTAAAAGAACTTCGTTTTTAGAGCGAAAAAGTCATGAATATAATTGGTTTGGAATATATAGAATTCTGACATGGAATGCAAATTCATCTAAAACATAAAAGATAACATAATTAATACATATGTGATATGAGTAGTCCCCAGAACTGCAAGAGAGACAATGGACAATGTATCCACTGCCCCCCCCCCCCCCATCCCCCATCCTTTGTCCTCCCTCATGGTTCTGGCACCCATGACTGTAATGGTAAAAACAGCTTAGTATTACATTTTTTCTTCACTTCATCAATGATGATGACATGACAGTAACTAAAGTAGGGATGGGGGTAGCATGGTGCTTGAATATCATCATATTTAGGCAGCAGCAAGGTGATAAAAAATGTCCTTTTTTTTGTCTGAACAACAAACATGTGTCACAAAGGTGTGCATAAGAAAATACAAGAATAGGGTTACAGAAATTAACAAATTGAAGATTGATATTTGAAGAATATCTATTTTGGCAAAAGGCATCTGCCACCACTGCCCAAAATGTTCTCGTACACCTACCGTGAAAACCAAAAGTACGAAACAATCCATTTGAATGAAAACAATAAGAACAAAGTAGCATTGTACATTTTCTTCTCTTTTTTGTACAACTGCAGGAAAATGCAAATGCTAACCACCTAGCCAAATTTCAAAACAAACGTATCAGACATAAATGCTTTCTATACACGAAAATGTACATGTAAGAAGAATGGCTCATCACCTAATATCTCTGTGGCCAGTATGATCATATTCGCTAAAAGGACTGTATGTTAGCTAATCTATGAACAAACAGACAAATACTGGCCTTCATATATCTTCCCTTCAACAAAATTCCTCAGCATTTAAGAACTTCTTTCAATAATTATAATTCATTTTAATAATTCATTTATGTGTACAGTGTACTTGTACACATAAATGTGTACAAGAAAAAAAATGTGCACAAGAAAAAAAATGAATATGTACATATGTTTTCTCATATTTTCTATAAAAAATACCTGTAATGCCATTGTTTTATCTTTCTGTTGGAAATGAAATAAATATGAATTGAATTGAATATCTGTGAAATCTGCGCTGTGCATCCTACACCAGCCAATTGTCAAATTCATTTACTTTTGCCTTCTTTTAATCAAGATGAACAAAACAAAGAAAAGATCAAGGTGTCATAAGTTTCAGATTTACCACACTAGACATGAAATTACTCAATAAAACCAGGAAATGAATACAATGGATGGATTTCTTTCTTCAATAAATTTCAAGGTGTAATGACATCATACCAAATAACTTCTTCATGCTTTGAAATAATAATGACAATGATAATGTAATAATAATAATAATAATAATAATAAAATAATAATAATAATAATAATAATAATAATAATAATAATAATAATGATAATAATAATAATAATAATAATAATAATAATAATAATATCAATAATAATAATAATAATAATAATAAAATAATAATAATAATAATAATAATAATAATAATAATAATGATAATAATAATAATAATAATAATAATAATAATAATAATATCAATAATAATAATAATAATAATAATAATGATAATAATAATAATGATAATAATGATAATAATAATAATAATAATAATAATAATGATGATAATGATAAAGATAATTATAATGATAATGATAATAATAATAATAGTAATAAAAATCACATGGAATCATGGTGAAGCTAGGTCAAATTTTCATGTAACAGTATTACCCAAGCAAATCCCTTTTTAAAGTGATTTTAAGTGAAAGGTTATCATAAGATTCAAAGAGTACCCTGCTACACATACATGTATCTTTGGACTGCTTTCAATGATTATAGACCGAACAGAATTAAGATCTTTCTTTTCAATGGGAAATATCTGAACAAAGAAAAAGGGAATATTCAAATTCAATTTGGGGTTTCATGGAGCATCACTACATGTATATACTTAAGCACACATAAACAGGACCTCTGCAGAGCAAAAGAGTACAGTACAGAATACAGGCAATAACACAACAAAACACTATAGATATAGTCAGTTTGCATTAAGAACATATCGTCGCCTTCCCAGAAGAAGGCCGTTATCGACCTTTTCTCAATTTTCCCGCCATTTTTTTTTCATTGCAGAAATGGAAAAAGCATGTCATAAGCTTTCTTCTCGTACCATTCTTGAACCTCAATTTGACGTCATTATGACATAATAAGCCAAAAAACAAAATTACGCGAGCACGTGAATTGCTCCTCACTCAACGTGCTTATGCGCACAGACCGATTTGCAATAGCGTCCCTTTTCTGGGAACTATTGCGCATTTTTTGTTCCCGGAAGAAAGACACTATTCTTCGCTCAACGTGCTTATGTGCATAGACCGATTCGCATTAGCGGCCTTTTCCCGGGAACTGGATTTACGTACTCGTGCATATTTGTTCTGGGAAGAAAGCCGTTAAGGATTAAATGCTAATGATTAGAAAACCTTTAGAGTGTTTTAAATAAAAGCACAAAATATCATTGAAGAAAAAATCTTGCACTGTCAGAGAGTTGGAGAGCTGTAGGACGGAAAAATAATACACTAGCTGCTAAAAGCTCAAAATAAGGTCTGCTTCCTCGAAAAAAGTACATTTCGCGCATGTGCGCGTTAGTGGCCTTTTTCTGGGAAGGCGACGATCTCATGAATAAAGTAAAGACTACCAGTAAATGCACAAACCCATGTGGACGGATCTAAGTAGACTGCCTTTTTTCAACAATATACAAAGCTACTTTGTTTTGAAACACGCATGTACATGTACATGAGAATGCTGCATCTATTAACTCTTTGGATGTGAAGTTCGCACCCTGGCACTATCCGCAGTGTGCAAAGTTCGCATTTCACTTCATGAAGCCTATAATATCTACCCAAAATATACTGATTTCCCTGGAGGTGGCAGTATTCGCTTTTAACTGTTTACATTCCTTACTCGATAGCCTCTCGTATGCAACCGTTTACTCCATAGCTGTGTATGGCAAATTGAAATTGAAAGTGAAAATAATCTAGTACACAGGGATTCACAGCCCAAAGTTAAAAATAAACTTAATTAAATAGAAATAAAAAGTACAATCATGCAATCTACACAGAGTGATACTCAGCTTTACAAATAATAAGCTTTAATACTTTAACTTAGCTGAAGTGCTACTACTCTGGAATGTGATGTTAGATCCCCTCCCTTTTCAATGAAAAATGCCACTTCTAGACTGACATGTACACAGTGTACCAGTACCTTGAACTGACATGGCCTAATAACATGGCCTGCAAAGTACGAAGTGAAATTCAATTCATCTGCCAAATACTGCATACAATTTCCATTCCAGGTTTATCACAAATATGTAGATAGCATACATTACACCCTTACAGCTGAGAATTTTCAAGACAAAATGGCTCTTTGGCACTACAAAGAACATGTCTTCCCCCCCCCCGCCATTTCTTTTGCCTAGACATAAATTTTATGAGACAGAATCAGATCTTCACAGATGTAAATGAGACGACTTAGACAAAGAGGAACAAATTTTTGGGATGACGTGATTACATAATGATAACAACACACAGAGGTACACACTGTATTTATGACAGCTGCAAGAAAAACCAACATCTGTAAATGCATTCTACGCTTGTAACAGAAAGTGCTCCAGTAAGGCCTCTAAAGCTTCGCCATTTTGTCCAGATCCATTAGAAGGCCGACCTAAGCACCATCAATATTCATGATCAAAAATGAATAATTCATTTTATAAGATACTTCCAACTAGTAGCATTTGTTTGTATGCATTATGAAACATTACACGCATCAGCTTACTGCATGCGCAGTTAATGCACAATAAATGCAATTTGCTTTAAATCAAAGTGTCACAATAAAAACTGATACATGCAAAAGTTATGAAAAATGCAACAGTGGTATCGATATCATGGCGATAACGGGTGCTTATCGGCCCCTTCAAATGATTCGAAAGAGGCAGGGCCTAGTGCCATTCGCGTTATGATATCCATGCGTGCTTTTTGTCTAGTAAATTTATTTTATGTCTCTAAGTGCTCATACTATTCCAATTAATAACAGATGTGATTTGGCCCAATAACTTTCGATGCAGAGCCCCCACAATCATACCAACTACATGAGGGGAAAGTGCAAAAATTTCTTCATGTACTGTGCCCATTTTGGTTTTGTCAATATTTGTCATTTGATGCTCAAAATTTCTTCAAAGGAAAATAAGCACTAAATCCTTAAATTGGCAACAGGATGGAAAGTTCGAAATCACGCTTTTGCCATCCAAAATGGCAAATTTTTAACTTATCGACACACCCTCTGTCAATTTATATTTATTTCAGATACATGATGGTTTATAAGAAAACTGCTACAGTAAAAGAAAAATACCGGTGTTGCCAATTTAAAGAAGAAAAGCTGATCAAAGAAGGCTTCAAATAATTCCCGTCGTGAATGAGATATTTAGGTAGATTCTTTCAGAAGCTCCTGTATGATAAGCATAAAAAGCAAGATGCACATCCATCAACCATTTCCAGCCTAAAGGTTTGATTACTCAAAGCCCTGTTGACATAGCTCAACCCTTTTGCAAAGTGACATTTTTATATAGTTCTAATCACTTACATGCAAATTTCCTACCTAAATATCAGCAAGACCTTGCCTACAAACCCTGTGAGGGCTTTACACTGTTAATCTGTGCACAACACTTTTGTGTGAGACATCAGTTTACTACCTCCTTCCATGAGAAGCAATGGAACAATCAGAAAATATAGGCAGTGCCATTCAACAGAGGGAATACAATCAATGTACAGGTTTTCTACAATTTGGCAATTGCAAAACTGTCAAACAGGCGGCAGCGAACACAGAATTTCTTGGAGGTTTAGTGCAGAACCATATAGGAATAACAGAAATTTTCATTATCAGAACTGTGCGAATAACACAAGCAGTCTCATAAAGTACTATACATTATGGCACATAAAAGAATGTATACATCAAGATATATATCTAAATTTTAATTGACCTTTGACCTCATGAGGCACTGTCCATCAGTTCTAAGAGGTCATCTCCCTTGCTGGTGGGGCCTGATGCATCAGGTATGGCCATGTCTCCCATTATTCTACTCAGCTCCTCACTAGTCTGAATCTGGAGGGGGGGGGGGATATGACAAAAGGAAAAACTTGTGTTATTTCCTGCAGCTTATTAAGGTACATCGAACATGTGAAATAGAACCCTTTTTTTTTTCTTGCCAACATGGACCCTTCTCATAGCAGAACATGATCTTGCCTTCAAGCAAATACAAGTTCAGATGACTAGTGGTCATAATGGCCCAAATGTACAAAAGAGGTGATCCATTATTTAAACTTCCATAAGCATAAAACAGGAATGACCTCGTCCAATACGCAAGCAGTAATGTGCTTTTATGCGTTCACTTAGACCTATCCATGCTTACTTATTCTTAGTTATGTTTATTTCATTTACATAAACCATGGTTTAGACCATGGTAAACCTCCTTGGTGAATACATTACAGTTTTATTCAATTTATCTTCAAAAAAATTCTACATTTCAAACAAATGCAATCAGGAATTGAGGGGAAAATGATATGCAGGAATTGAGAGGAAAATGATATATCATAAAAATCAGTGCTGTTGCATAAAAACTTGCTATTATAGTAACGTTGCCATCAGTGGTAACTACCATAGTAACGTTGCTCAACAGCCAATCAAAATCCACTATTCCATGGTAGTTACCACTGATGGCAAAGTTGCTATAATAGCAAGTTTTATGCAAAGGCACCCTGGAAGAATCGACTGATGGGAAGAATGACTTTGAATAATATCCATCCTGAGGGAGGTATTCAGGAATGGAAGAAGAAATGAAATCCAACAAAATTTGAATGCCATCATCAAACAAGAATGAATTTGAATAATACCGATTTCTACTTGTTACTTCTACAAATTACAATTCATAGTTTTTCCTGAAAATCAGAGACAAAGGAAACAAAAGGGAGACATACAAACCTTTGATGCATCTATGTTAATAACCTTGACATCATACATTTCGGGTGGGGGACGGGTGGCTGCAAACTTCCTGAAAAGGAGAGGAAAAATCAAACAGATATACATGTATATATATATATATATATATATATATATATATTTATAACGTAGATGAGGTTTATGGTTCGCCATGTGGTTAAGTCCTGAAAAGTACTGTTAAGGTAGAGAGGACAGAGAAAGTTGAGGGAGAGGAGAAATGGAGAGAGGCAAGATAAAGTAAGAGAGAGGGAAGAGTATCTTTCTTGAGAGTGGGTGAAGTCCTAAAAGGAACTGTAAACCGGATTAGAAGGTGATGAGAAGAGAAGGTTCTTACCAGATGAGAAGGCTGTGGTCAGAGCCTTCTCTCCTCATCGACTTCCCATGCTGGATATCTAAATGAGGCTTTAAAGAGTTAAAATAAAAAAATAAAAAACTGACTTACTCTTCCTCTTCATCGGTGTTGAACATACTGATTCTGAAGTCATGTTCTTTTCCCGGACCAGTTGATTTCTTCTCTACTGCCCCCATGAGATGAGCTAGGAGATTAAGCTCTGCTTTCACCATGGGATTAGGATTAGCTGATGCCTAAAGATAAACATCATGAAGTGAACAGAAATTAGTCTCAGAAACTGCTTTTCAGCAAAGGCCATGATCCCTGTGTGCTGAATTATTTTATCTATTTTAATTAATTTCCAATATAAAGCTATGGAGTAAACGATTGCAAAAGCCAAGAGTGAGGAATGTAAACATTTAAAAGCGGATGCTGCCACCTCTGGGGAAATCAATATATTTTGTGTAGTTATTATAGGCTCCGTGATTGAGCATGAAATGCGAACTTTGCATGCTGCCGATAGTGGAGGGGTACGAATTGCACATCTAAAGGGAAAAATTAATTTCTTTCATGATTAAAAACTCATCTGACAAACTCATATTTCGTCAATTTTATATAAAATTCTTTGTTGCCAGAGATCATTTCGCAATAACAAGTATGAACTTAAAATGAATGAATAAGATCTCGTCTTTACACAAAACAAATTATCAAATTGTGATAATTTACAGTTTTCCAGAAATTTCCTTTTTGTAAAAGTCAAGCTGACTGAATGAAAGTATTACATGTCTGTTTGGTTACACAGTTTGAGAATAGAACATACATGTATTTCCTAAGTGTGCTCTCTAGACTGTCTGAACTCTGAATTCTGTAAAAGTACAACTGGAACATCATGAACATCAAGACCAATAGCACCTCAAACCTATACCGGTAAGGTCAGGTCCATATTGATTAAGAAGTGATTTGCCATCCATAATCCTGCATCATACTGCTAACATTTTACAAAATGTAATTGTTGGACAATCATTCTGTTCAGGGATGTTCACAGAATTGAAATATAATTACGTAGTAAAGGAAACGTAAAGCTCACAACGTCATGGGGGTTGCAATGTAAAAACATAAAAGCACTTGACTGTCCTACAGGCCCTTTTGTCATGGGTGGTCCATATTTTTTACTGTAAATCTTCTGAACTTCTCAATGGCTTCCCCCTTTAGTAGTACTCTCTGATGTCTCTAAGGCATTTTAGGAAAACACCATGGTGTGAAAGAATGCATCCGGAATGCAAAATGCAACTAGATGAATCTTTGACCACGCATGGTCGAACTTAATGCCTCCGCCATTACCAAATCAGAAATAAATGGCACTTCATGTTGATTTATTTTCATTTATACAATGACATCTTTGACCTTGAGACCCCAAAATCTAATCAGCTCATTGTCCCTCCTATATGCATACCTGTGCCAAGTTTGAGGTTGATCGGTCAAATGGTTGTTGAGTTATGGTGAAAACAAACCATTTCTATGTACATAATGACCTCTATGACCTTTGACCTTTGACCTTGTGACCCCAAATTATAATCAGATCATCGCCCCTTCCATGTGCATACATGAGCCAAGTTTGAAGCCAATCTGTCAAATGGTTCTTAAGTTATCGCGAGAACGAGCCATTTTTATGTGTATTATTAGCTCTATGACCTTGACCTTTGACCTTGAGACTCCAAAATCTAATCAGATCATTGTCCCTCCCATATGCATACACGAGCCAAGTTTGAAGTTGATCTGTCAAACGGTTCTTAAGTTATCGCGAGAACGAAAACGGGACGGACGGACGACCCGAAAACATAATGCCTCCGGCAACCACCTACGGTGGGCAGAGGCATAAAAATGCAAAAATTAAAATGTCTATTGTGACATATCAGAGAGAAATTTCAGCCAATATCATTCCACAGCAAGGCTGTATATTCATTCATAAGGTCAACATGCTATCCATGTAATTATCAATATGTGTTTGAAAAATCTGATTTTCAACAATTTTCCATTCTGCGTTCCGGACGCATGTTTTCGCACCACAGTGTTCTACTAAAGACACCTAAGCACTTCAAAGAATTATGGTTACCCGGTCATCTGATTCAATCTGGCCTGCACATAATGTATGCACCTTCTCCACTCCCTGGGCAGTATTTTGCAGACATTCACAATGCTAAACAAACACAATGACTTTCGCATCCTACCAGGTACCCACTTTTATGTACCTCTTGGGTGGAGAATGGCAAATGTAGATTGATGTTTTGCCAAAGGACACTAGACCTACACTGGGGGCTCAAATACATGACCTTTGAATCTCCTGTGAAATGTATAAACCATTGGACCACGACACCTCTATCACAAGCACCAACTTGAAAAAAGTGCAAGGAAAGCATCGTACTCACATGTTCTGCGGATGCTTTCGACTTGCCCCTGCCGCTGGCGTCGCCCATG
Source organism: Echinometra lucunter (assembly GCA_029962745.1). Taxonomy (NCBI): domain Eukaryota; kingdom Metazoa; phylum Echinodermata; class Echinoidea; order Camarodonta; family Echinometridae; genus Echinometra; species Echinometra lucunter. The sequence goes on along the minus strand of CM057160.1, from coordinate 23,768,634 downwards.
ACCGTTGCGTCCCCGGTCTTGGCCGAGCAGTACATGTTCCTACCCAGCTTGATGACCCGGTCTCCTTCCATTTCAAAAGACCCCTCCTTGAAAGAAGACACATATTTCCCCTGGTATGAGAATTCCTCTGTCTCCACTTGCTTACCATCCCTGTTGAAATATCTATTACAAAGAGAAAAAAAAAATGTGAACATACCTAAATAACATTCAGATTTACTTAGTATATTAGGTAAAAGTGTAATTATATTCAAGTTCATTGCAACAATGCATAATAATATGAACTAACATTAGTTTCTAGTATCAAGTTACATTCAAACCTGCTTTAGCAACCACCTGTATAGAAAGACCACCTATCTATAAAGACCATAATTTTTGTTTCCTTTGAATAGTTTTCCCATTGAAATGTGTATTAACCCATTCGTGACAGAGGGTCTTAATTATGTGGTATGGTTTTATAACTTTTGATGCAGAGCCCTAAAAATAATACCAAATACATGAGCAGAAAGAGTAAAAAATTCTAAACTTACTGTGCCCATTTTTGTTGCATCAATATTTGTTGTTTGATGCTGAAATTTTCTTAAAGGAAAATAAGCATTAAAATCCTTAAATTGGCAATGCCATGAAAATGTTAAAATAACTGTTTTTCCCTGCAAATTGGCAACTTTAAGACTTCTCATCATACATTCTGTCAATTTATATTTATTTCAGATACATGATGCTTTTTAAGAAAAATGTAGCAATAAAAAAAAAATGTTGGTGTTGCCAATTTGAAGAATAAAAGCTGATCAAATTAGGCTTTAAATAATTCCTGTCACGAATGGGTTAAAGGACCCTGTTCATAAAGACCACCTGCTCATAGTGACCGCATTTCTTGTCTCCCCTGTGTGGTCTTTATATACAGGTTTCACTGTACCAATATGAGTACTTCACAGATTATCCAGACATTACATGTATTGCTGCATTAAGATAATGCCTGAATATGATTTGCCCATTTCAGGAGTAATCATCAATATATAAATTATCTTACATGTAACTCAAATTCCCTTTTTTGATCTTATTATTATCTTGTAAATTATCTTGTACAGTATGTGCCTTGAGCATCTCTAGAGATGGATATGTTGCAATTAATAAATATTGTCATTATTATCTTTATCATCATTATTATTATCATTATCATTATTATTATTATTATTATTATTATTATTATCATTACCATTATTATTATTATCATTATCATTATCATTATCATCATTATTATTATTATCATTATCATTATCATTATCATTATCATCATCATTATTATTATTATTATTATTATTATTATTATTACTATCCATCACTTTAATACTGCCTTCATGTAATTCAATTAAGATTAAAAATCAATGCCTGAAGGAGATTTACCCATTAATGGAGTAATTATCAATGTAAAATTATCTATCACTTAAATATTGCCTTCATGTAATTCAATTTAAATTGAAAATCAATATGCCTAGACGGGATGAATAGCAGTTTGTAACAATGTTGTTGTTGCTGTTTTTGTGTCCATGTGTGTGGGTGTGATTTTCTGTGTGTGTTTGTTTGTTTGTTGTTTTTTGTGTTTTTTTTTTGTTGGGGGGGGGGGGGGGAATTTGGTTCAAGGGGGCACAAGGTGGTTATCCCCAGCAGAATAGCCATGGGGGGGGGGGGGGTGGCCTGGAGGCATGTGCCCCCACCAAAAATCCCAGAAACAAAAACAAACAAAACAAAACCACCTCCTATGCCCCCTACAGAAAGGGGATGCCTCCCCCACTCCCAGAGCCCCCTACTGAAAAAATCCTGTCTACGCCACTGGTTATCCCCCCCCCCCCCCATCTCAGTCAAGGGTATACAAACCTGATGGTTCCAGGAATCTCTGTACCATAGGGAACAGTTCCACCCAGAGAATGAACAAACCTTCCATTAGAACTCTGCACCTTCTCTTTCAAGAATATAGACACCTGGAAAGAACAATCAAATGCTGATCTTTATTAAAGGAAAACTGAGCAATGATATTGCAAGGGAATAAATGTTGTGAAATAATATTGCCACTTAACAAATGCTTTATTAAATTCAAAGAACATAATAATAAAGAGCAAGTCAAAAATGCATACATGAAATTACTGAATAGAAATATTTCTTTTTTTGGGGGGGGAAGGGTCTCTTTTCACACAAACATCAAAAGTTAACTGAAATGTCTTAATCTCGAGCAAGAAAATAGAAAAAAACCCTGCTAATAAAATGCACAAAACTAGCCAACGGGATATCTAATTTTCATATATTTCCCAGGGCTCTTCATCTACATGTACAACTGAGCGCACACTTAAATATATTAGAAAGCATTCAAGGCAAAATGTGCATGTGCATCAATTTTTTTTTCAAATGCTTTCATCTTTTCTGAAATATGCACTGTAAGTTAATAGGTACATGTATATCATGAGATATACTGCCCACAAAGCCTCTAAACTGTGCCTGCATTATACTGCATATTGGCACTCTATAAATACCTGGATTGGATTGGATTGGATTATACTGTTAATAGTAATGCAACTATGAACAAGTGGAAAGCCCCATGCAATTAGCTGATGCAAGATTGTTAAGCAAGGCCATACACTTCATCTACAACACTGAACTACTGATCTCCACAAAGGCCATTTTCTTGCATTGTCAATACAAGGCTCCTTTTCATAAGACAGATCTAATGGCTTGTTCACATATGACGCCAGTCACTACAGGGCCACTCTGTACAAAAGACATCTAAAGGCTTGTTTACATATGATGCTGGTCACTACAGGGCCCCTCTGTACAAAAGACATCTAAAGGATTGTTCACATATGATGCCGGTCACTACAGGGCCCTCTGTACAAAATATATTTCATGGCTTGTTCATATATGATGCTGGTCACTACAGTGCCCCTCTGTACAAAAGACATCTAATGGCTTGTTCACATATGACGCCAGTCACTACAGGGCCACTCTGTACAAAAGACATCTAAAGGCTTGTTTACATATGATGCTGGTCACTACAGGGCCCCTCTGTACAAAAGACATCTAAAGGATTGTTCACATATGATGCCGGTCACTACAGGGCCCCTTGTACAAAAGACATCTAAAGGCTTGTTCACATAAGATGCCGGTCACTACAGGGGCCCCTCGTACAAAAGAGATCTAAAGGCTTGTTCACATATGATGCTGGTCACTACAGGGCCCCTCTGTACAAAAGACATCTAAAGGCTTGTTCACATATGATGCCGGTCACTACAGGGCCCTCTGTACAAAAGACATTTAAAGGCTTGTTCACATATGATGCCGGTCACTACAGGGCCCCTCGTACAAAAGACATCTAATGGCTTGTTTACATATGATGCTGGTCAATACAAGGCCCTCTGTACAAAATATATTTCATGGCTTGTTCATATATGATGCTGGTCACTACAGTGCCCCTCTGTACAAAAGACATCTAAAGGCTCGTTCACATATGATGCCGGTCACTACAAGGCCCCTCGTACAAAAGACAACTAATGGCTTGTTCACATACATGTAACGTGGTCAATATGAAGCTCTTCTGAACATAAGACATCTAATGGCATATGATCCAAGATACACTACATGTGTATGTATTATGGTGATCAGGCTGTATTTGTGGTTATTGTCTTTTTTTTCATCCTCACCTTTCACTCAATCACATACACATGTAAAATCTACTGAAATATTGCTTCTCATGCCATATGTGAACAAGCCATAATTAACCTACCCCAAGCCACTGATGAAGAATGAAGCCTGCCAAGGGCAAACTTAAATATGTCCACCCCTAATTATCTCTTGTCCAACAATCCATTTACGACTGTTTATCCTGGAAGTTAATTATGATTAACACTGTCAATAGCCACTATAGAGTCTATTCTCTTACATATGAATGCACCATAATACGCAGTAAGCAGGGCTGAAGCAGAATGTAATTAAAGTTAAAATAAACCAGTAGAATTTGACTCATGCTATCTTAATGGTCATTCCCCAGCAGGAATTTTTTTTTTTTTTTCCGGGGCTACTCTTTGACCCCACCCACCCAAACTGTCTTCATTGTATTACAGTTTCATTGGACCTATGAGAATTTCAGGGGCTCTTTTTGGCGTTTTGGGGACGAATTCGCCCCGAGCCCCCGTGTATTTTTTTCCCTGTTTCCCAGTCATGGATTAGATATTAACTGCATTCTTTTATGAATTCTAACCAATAATTTGCTTGGAAAATAAGCACAATTTTTAATTCGCAACTATTACTTCTTACTATAAAAAAAAAACACACAAGAGAAAATGCCTACAAGTACACTATAAGCTTCTACACCTCAGAATGGTGTACAAATAAGATGCACACACATATCCAAATCCTTATGAAAGATGGCACTATTTAGCAGGTTGAGGTTAAGGCAACTTAGAAGCAGAAAATGAATTTTTACTATAATTCATAATTCACATGTATGTGTACACAGCATTTTTCTCCACCCCCCCCCATCATTTGTACCTTTATCAGAAAAAAAAACACTTAAAAAATCACAATAATTTAGCAGAAAAACAAAACAAAATCAGATACCATCCTTGGAGTAAAATGGAGATAAAATAATCAGATGAATTATATTTAGTATACATGTCAAGGAGAGCCTTCTACATTATGATTCAATATTACACCAGTAACTTGAATGTTTTTCTAAATTTCAAAAGAATATCTGCCAGTATACAGTGTACGTGTATTTTCTATTCATAGATATACATTGTACAGTAAGGCAATGAAGTATTACTTGTTTATAGTATACAAAGTTCCATAAGAGCTCTTGTAAATTACAAAGTATCATTTATACAGAAATTACAGAATTATATAACATCAATCAAAGTTTTATAAATCACTAGAGGACAAATCTATTTTTAAAAAGTCTTGATTCTCACACGTTTCTCAAAACAAGTCAGCACTGCCATTTTTACTTTTACTTGTTCGGCAATGAACAATTCCAAACAATATCAATTTCTGTCTTTTTTTGTATTTCCCACACATTCTCTGATTCTCATATTCTTACTCTTTTAGTCAGATCTCTTTTGGTTTATTTTCTACATTTTTTTCTTTTCTCTATAAAACTTTGGACTCTCCTATAATATGTTTATGCTCTTCATTGGAAAATGATACAACTGCGTGAAAAATTGCTTGATGCCTCAAATGCAAAAAATTGTACAAGGTACATGTACAATGTTATGCAATCTAAGAGGATCTCCACTCAATCAACACAGTGGAATGCAATTTTATTAATTGATGTTGCTGTATGTCAGTGATAATCATATTAATTTTATACACCTCACTGAAATACTCTTGAAACCTAGGAACTGGTGCATTACAATATTAAACTCCAGACATTAGCCTTGAGAACATATTAATCAGAGAACTGTCATGATCGACCGAGGCTCGACAAAATCCAGCTCATCCCGTTTGCCTGTGTGCCGAATGCATTTTGTTGCCACGGTAACAACCAACATAATCGATGTGGTGTGCGGTGAAGGAAACAATAATGACCTTTGATGTAGTTTGTTTATAATGGGTTTTGCAGCTCCAACTTAAAGAGCAATTTAATTAATTTTAGCTTCTAAATTCAAGCATACATGTAAATGTACATGGGACATGCCTTTCTCCTCTTGTTGATTTACCCAGTTAGACAATTTTGATTACTTTTAATCCATTCATGACATAGGTCCACATTTTGTGGTTTAACCTAATAACTTTTGATGCAAAGCCCTAAAAATCATACCAAATACATGAGCAGAAAGAGCAAAAAATTCTACACAAACTGTGCCCATTTTGGTTGCGTCAATATTCGTTGTTTTGATGCTGAAAATTTTTTAAAGGAAAATAAGCATTAAAATCTTTAAATTGGCAATGTGATAAAAGGTTTAAAATCACCGTTTTTCCCTGCAAATTGGCAACTTTTAGACTTCTCATCATAATTTCTGTCAATTTATATTCATTTCAGATACATGACGTTTTATAAGAAAAATGTAGCAATAAAATAAAAATGTTGGTGTTGCCAATTTGAAGAATAAAAGCAGATCAAATTAGGCTTGAAATAATTCCTGTCACGAATGGGTTAGACAATTTGATTACTTTTAATAGCACCTGACACTACATGTACCAGTAAGTAAATACCAAAAATGCATGTGAAGATACAGAAGAAGCATCACAAGTACTATCTTAAGAATTTTCCGTACTCTAAAAAATTATGCCATTAAAACAGAATTACACTGCAATACAAATTGGCATGTGAAGACGTCCTTGCACTTATATTTCTATGAACGCTTGCTAAAGTACACATAAGCCTAACTTGTGATTTATTTGTCATCAACATACAAAACCTAAAGTACTCAAATTACAAGGAACTAGGAGCTTTGTTGTGTAACACAAATGATGCATCATGCATGTTTTCTTCCCATCATTATATATAAAGTTCTTATTTAGGTGTGCGCCTATCGTACTCGGCCTGGTGGCTTTGTACGAATCTAATACCATAATCTTTTGAATTTCAACATATGTTACATAAAAGCAGGGCATGAAACCATTCAAAAGCTCAATGAAATGTCTTACCCTGATATGCATGTCTTGAAAGAAGCCTAGAAGAGTTTGTCGTATCAGCTGGAACTCTCCCAGCGTTACAAAAGAAAATGTCTGATTAAGTATAAAAAGACAGGAAGAAAGACCACATTTAAATCATTTTTCAGATAAAAAACAATTTCACTGATATCAGAAGTTAGAGTCACAAAGCTGCAATGTGATTTGAGTACCCCACCCACCCCCCCCCCCCCAAAAAAAGGTTTATATACTGATGTGTGTTGTGTGTGTGTGTATATATATATATATATATATATATATATATATACATATGTATATTAACCCTGAAATTTTCTTCTTTAAGTGACAGAACAAGATTGTTTTTTAATATTTATAATATTCAAAAACAATACAGATGAAAGTTAAAAAGACAAATAAGCTGTCATGAACTGTAACATTAAACAATGTATGCATAAGATCCAATACTAGTTTGCATTAGATCAGTTTAACCATATCTGATGGGGGTTAACATTATCAAGGCATTTAAAAACAAAGGGCAGATTTCAAACATTTCTCCTTCCAAACATGATTCCTTTTTTGCACTTTGGTTTATTGAACAAAGTGGTGATGACACAACGATGTTGCTGATAATGATGATGATAATGATGACAATGATAATGGGCAGGATAATATTGATGAAGATGATGAAGATGACGATGATGATGATGATGATGATGATGATGAAGATGATGATGATGAAGATGATGATGATGATGATAATGATGACAATCATAATGGGCAGGATAATATTGATGAAGATGATGAAGATGACGATGATGATGATGATGATGATGATGATAATGAAGATGATGATGATGGTGAAGATGAAGATGATGATGATGACAATGAAGATGATGATGAAGATGATACTGATAATGATGAAGAGGATGATGATGATGAAGATGATGATGATGGTGAAGATGAAGATGATATTGATGACGATGAAGATGATACTGATAATGATGAAGAGGATGATGATGATGAAGATGATGATGATGATAATGATGATGATTCTAATTCACAGCATTTGAAATTGGCCCTACATTGTGCATTTCTATCAAATGCAAAGGTCACCTTCTCCACATCTGTTGAAACTTACTCCCCTCCACCTCCCCCAAATGGAAATTTGTGGCTATACCTTCAAGAGTAGACGACAAACGCCCTCTACACCAGCCTTAAGGGTTGGATTGTCACAGACGAAGCTTCGGATTGCATCCATGTGGTTGAGAGTAACTAGGAGAATATCCTTAGGTCTCAGACACAGTGAGATCTGATACTTCACGGCCATGGTCATCAAGTCATACAGCTAGAAATAGATCAAAATTTAATACAAATTATAAAATATAGACATGTATATAAAATAAAATATAAAATATATAATTCTTACGATTTGAAATTCTAGTGGTCACTGGCACATAATCCATATGTATGTATTTCTCTAGTATATACATGTAAATACATCAAAGTTTGACTACTGTATATATACAATGTAGCTTTATGCTATACAGCCAGGGAAATGAATGAACAACAAATTCATAGCTGAAATTCTTAGGCCTACATGTACACAGGGTTCTCACTAGAAAAAAATCCACACACGGTTTCCACTCTGTGCAAAGCGAGGAAATTTCAGAAGTTTTACGGAATAACACCTAAAGTTAGGTGTGGTGGCAGTATATGCTATAGCAAAAGGATGAAGAATACTTCTTGGTAGCCAGGAGTTGTCTACTAATGGCATAAAAGTAAAAATACATTGCCAAAAAGCAAAAAAATCTGTGACATTTATCATTATTGTTAGGAATATATACTCCAATATTTTTTTACCCTTGTTGCCATGCATGGTGCAGCAATTTCACACATGGTTCTTCCTTGTCTGAAACCCTTTATGCATGGTATTGGAACCATGGGTGTTATGTACTGGCAAGAACCATGCATGTACATGTAGAAAGTAGAATATAGTACTAAAATATAAAAAAAAACATGGTACTGAAATATCAAAAGAGGCTTGAGTTCTAGGAGGAGGTGAAATAATCTGAGCTTTCTCAGTCTTTTGATATCAGTTTGGACAAATATAGTAAAAATGTCCCTGAAAAAGTTGATGGTTCAAAAATGCAATCATACATATCTGAATAATAAAAGGAAGTAGCTTGAGTGATCAGTTCAAACATTTGTGTGTTTTGTGTGTTTTGTGTGCAGTGCAAGATAGGGAAAAAAATACACGAGGGCTCGGGGCGAATTCGCCCCCGAAATGCCAAAAAGAGCCCTGGAAAACTAAAAAAGAGCCCCTGAAATTCTCATAGGCTTCAATGTAAACTCTAATAAAATGTAGAAAACTCAGGCAAATGAGCTCAAAAAGTAGCCCCGGAAAATAAATAATTAATTTTTTCCCAACTTAGACCTCAGCATACATATATACTGTACTCATCAATTTCATTTGCTAATTAATCAACCTTTTTTGCATATTGCTTTGAAACAATTTCTCTCACACTGTAATCACATGACCTGAACTCTATTTTATCTTTAAAAGCAAGAGGAAGAAACAGCAAAAGAAAAGACCTGAATAAAATATAAAGGTCGCTCCCATTAAAATTTCAAGGACTTCTGTAGCAGCTGCATCATCCCTTCAGAGGCATGAATCTTATCAACACTTTCATTGCTTTCTTAGCCTAACACTGGCACCTTTGGGGCTTTGCTACAAGTACCAATCGGCACAAAACAATAGTTGGAAGGATTGCTCTGTTCAACACAAAAGAGATGCAAAATTAAACATTTCCAGGCTTGATGAGATGCATGACAACACTTTTGTAAACACCCTCTATAAATTCATTTTGTACTGTAACACTATAATTCTAATGCCTATAGATGGTAAATCTCTCTTATGCAGAGTAACACAGGAAAATCCTTTGCTTGGCTCGTAAAAAGTTAATAATAAAATAACAAGTCCCACCCATGCAAGAAGAAAATACTGATAGAGTGTATTATGTCAGTTGGTGACACTGACACTGACAAAAAAAAATTAGACTTACAATGTACATTGTACATGTACATGTTTAATACCTCAAACATAACAGATGACCAAACTTCTTTTGCAATTGGAGGACCAGATTTTGAACCCAGGATCCTAAGATCATAGCACTTGGAGAGATACATATTTTTGTTATGAAAATTTAATGAATCAATACACCTGTCATTTGACAAATCATTAATGATAAGAATAATGATGATGATCCCTATACAGTACATTTTCCAATCTGATTTTCCCCTCAAAATACTACATGCACATGCATGTAATTGTAATAATTGTGTGTACACACACAGGGCCTTTAATGTATACATGTACCATGGATATGGATATACATACAACTCTTACAAAGAGTTGCGATTGATTCAAATCAATCTCAACTTTGAGATTGATCTCAGCTGCGTACATGTACATTGTACTTCAGAGAGAGGAGTCGAGATCAATCCCAAAGTTGTGACTGATCCAAATCGATCGTAACTCTTTGTAAGACGGGGCCCTGGTCATATTTCTCAATTGTACAGTCATAATTATTATTATCATTATTATTACTAATCTTATAATCATTACCATTTATCATTATCATCATCATAATTATTATCGTTATCGTTATTATCATTGTTATTATCATTATCATTGTTATCATTATTAAAGTATTAGTGTTATTATCAATAATTTGTTATCATTATTATAATTATCATTATTATCATCATAATCACCATCATCATCATCATCATTCATTATCGCAATAATCATCCTTATCATAATTATTATTCTCAACATTATCATTATTAAAGAGAAAGAGAAAAAGAGAGAAACAGAGAAACAGAGAGAAATGCAACAGACATACATATTATTCCGTTGAAGACTGAATTAATTTGATACTGTGACCTACATGTGCCTTCAGGCGGCAGATTGTTGCTAGGCAATAAAATGTGTAACAATGGAAGGAAGTCTCTACACGTTAAGCTCTTATACTCTAGAACAGTGATATAGTCTCAAAACTGAATATAAGGTGAGTACACACTTGATAGAGACAATAACAATGAATGCTTCATGGAACTCTCATCTTTTTGAATATGCAGGACAGAAGAAATGAAGAGAAATTGACAGTAGTATTGTACATATAATGTACATGTAGGTCAGTACATTTATTTTCAAAAAAGGGGAAAAATAACATTGACTGATAAAAACTCAAAAAAAGTTACAACAAAACAGTCCTACCATTCTGCAACACCTCTTGCAACTAGAAAATCTACACAATTTTCAAATTTTGTATAGAAACACAAATCACAGACCTCAAAGATACATGTATGTACAATGTATATGTTGCATGAGGAGAAAGAAAGGAAAATATTCACCTCTGATTGTACTGAAATTACCTTTCTTTGAATAATGAACAATAATTATGCATGTTACATTGCTGATCAATGATTTATTCCACATAACTGCTACAAGAATAGGTACACGTACATGCTTGCACGCAGCTAAGGGATCTATGGCTTCACGTCCTATCTGAGGGACTTGATGATGTGTCCTCACGCATCACAAATCAAGTGAAATAATGTTTCTTAGTTGCAGTGAGTTTGCTTCAACCTTGTGGGGCAATAAATCAAAGAGATCTATGTATGCATCTGCTTAATTGTAATTGTTTTTTTTTTTTCCTTTTTGTGTGGGTTGTTAGGTATTTCTTTCTTCTGCATAAATTGATTTGTACATTTTGTTAATCTAATTTGGGTCGGCCTTTTATAAGGATTGCCCTTTTTGGCTGCTCCCCACTCAGTATTTTTTTTTTCTTGTAAACAACTGTACTGTTTGAAATGTTTTATATCCTGTTCTTTTGTATGGTTTTTATACTGTGTGTGTGTTTACATAATCTACATGAAAAGATGTTCATCTCATGTAGGGAAGGATACAGTAATCATAAGCACTGAAAATTTGTTTATCATGATAAAGGGATAGACACAGCTTCATCAACATTGTGGTTTTTTTTTGTTGTAATCAATCAAGATTAAAAAAAAAGCTTTAAGAACATGACAAATTTGTTTACTCATAAGCAATGAAGATAACAAAGTGAAAGACATACCATCATGAATATACATGTATGTTTCAAATAAATAATACTGTTTTACACAAATCAATATCAAGAGACTAACATTGTTGACTGATGAATAAGATAGAAAATAACATACCTCAAGCTTGGATCCAGGATTTTGCAAGAGGATGCACAAATCTCTTTTTCAGACAAGTAGGGACAGTGATTTTCCGCGATCGCGGAAAACGGACGGAATTCACGGAAAAGGCCTTTTGAAACGGAAAGTGGCATTTCAAACGGAAATTCACGGGAAACGTATTTTCCCTCAAAATACACAGAATAGCAACAGAAATTACTCCAAAATAACAACAAAATGAGAGTATTAAATGGCCACAAAACCCCAGAAAACACGATCTCACTTCGCTACAATCATGACAATTCACACATCGCGACTGCTCTCGACATCATCACACTCGATTTTACCCCGCGCCCGTACCGGCCTGCCGGGTTGAGCTTCATATCGCTCAACTGCACGGTCGTGTGTTGCTGCCCTCTACGTTTGAAGATGTAACAGCACGATATCGTGGTCTTAAAATCCAAGATGGCGGATTGGCAAAAGCCGTTGTCAGATGATAACGATGTCCAAAAAACCCCAAAATTGTCGATGAAATTTAATTTCACTGCGAAATAATGCTAATTAAGTGAAAGGTGAGGATGTATGCATGCTAAATGTTATCGAAAAATTCTTAAATGCACCCGCATAGATCCGATTAGAACGGATTTTATTGTGTTGTTGGTCCAGTAGCAGATACAAATTTTGGCCAGTGCGAGTGTACGTGCTGTGATTTTGCTATTCAATGTGTAAACGGAATTGTCACTTTTCCGTGTGTACAAAGTGTATGGGGAAACGGAATTTCCGTTTTCTGACATGCTGAAACGGAATTTGAGATTTTCGGAAACGGAAAAGGCCATTTTTTGAAACGGAAAATCACTGTCCCTAGACAAGCAAAAAAAAAAAAAAAAGAAGAAGAAATGTATGCTTTGGTTTTAAGGGAGGAGGAATAGGCTTCAAGTGCCCCCTCCCATAATCAGCCACCTACCTACCTTGTCCATACTAGCAGTATTGAGTCTCATGATTGAGGCGTGGGCCAGGCGATCGAACACTGTTCTCATTGCTTTCTTGGAATAGATATCCTGAGGTTTGAAAAGCTCCCCCACAAAGCGTTGGTTGAACATGGTCTTCACAATGTCATGCATCACTAAAAATACAAGACAAAAGGTATACAATGTACAAAAGAAAAGTCACTGATTTGAAAAGAGCTACATGTATAAAGCAATAGATACACCATTAACTGTTTGAAATATGTGCAACTATCACAAGAATTAGAACACAAAACCCCCTTTCAGACAAGAGAGCTCTCGTATCTAATACGACCTATGGATATAGGACGTTTTTTCGCGTCTGAATGCTCTTATACTTATACTAGTACATCGTTTCAATATATGACGTATATCGAAAAGCTGGTTTGGGCATCGTTCCGTACGATTATCCTATATCCATACAACGGTTATTTGCGTCTGAATGCTCTCACATCCATACGTCTTATAAGTAGGCAGGGCTTATTCGCGACGTGCTCTTAGGGCCTGACCTCTACTCTAAAACTGGCGTGAACTACAGATGAGGCCAACACAAAATATAAACACGATGCGCAAAGCCCGCATGAAGTTAGTACTGCACAAGGGACTCATACATAATCATGAGCTTTTCATGAAAGTTTGAATGACGCGAACTTTGCGTCGCAGTCGCGAAATTCGTGACCCGTGACACAAAATTTATGACCCTTGACGCGAAGTTCAGGACCTGGGATGCGAAATTCATGACCTGGGATGCAAAGTTCAAGTCGCACATGACCTGTTGTCGAGCGTACTTCAGGGCCACCATATATGTGGATATGTTTTTCCATAACAAAATAAATCATGAATGAGAAAAGATGAGCAGTTTTCAGAGTTTTTAAGATGTTGGTCATTTTTAAGTTAAAATTCAGTGATTATAATACAAAATTATGAAATGATTTCATAAGTGCCTTGTCTTGACCTTTGAAGGCAGTTTTTTACATAATCTGGAACAATCTTTGTTGAAATAGTATGTATAAATATGAATAAAGTTGTAAACTAATCTCCTGTGAACAAGATATTTTCATTTTGTGATGCCAAGGACATTATTGATAAAAGATGGAGTAGAGTGAACAAAGACGTACTTTATACTAAACTCGCTGATCCTTTGTGACTATTGGACTACAGAAAGAACAAGTCTATGACGATACACCACTGCAATAACAATCGAAGCAAATAAAAAGAAAACAGTAAATTTCCTTTGTAAACCATTCAAAAGGATAGTGCAATTGTCCATTGTGCTTTGAGTTCTCCATCTGTCCACTTGGACAGGAGGGACCTATGACGTTCGTTTCAAAAATCAGTATTTCTTCATGACTACTTGACAGAATCATACTGGTAGAAGAATCGTTATACATTGTACATGTAGTTTCATAATCTAAAATGACTTTTCATATTGCAAAATGATCTCTTTCATTATCGATACTTCAATATAGGCCCATCATAATTTTTTTGGGGGACATACTGTATTTACACTAAAATTCACCAAATCAATTGGAATATCACACGATCTAACAGATGTATGTACATGTATCTTTTCATACAAGGCAGGACAATGTGGGATTACATGAAATCAGTTTTATACCAACTTCGTTCTTACTACCAATAAGCTTTTACTACTTTTAATTAATAAGCTATCTACACATCAAATAAGATTTAATGATTGTTTAGGACAGGTACTGTACATGTACATGTACAATGTGTTTCTCTAAAAAAAAAAAAAAAAAAAAAAAAAAAAAACCTGACTTTCCCCCGCAATATCTCATTGCATAAACATACATGTACATGTGTACATGTAGCTACATGTAAACATACAAGATAATGCATCATAACAAAGGAATTCTTTTTCTTCTTTCATATAACACATTTGCAATGATAGATCTAGAGTCAAATGAATTATACTCATTTTAAATATGTGTGATTGTATTCAATTCTATGCATGTTTCCTTTCAGAACCCTTGGTTACCAACTATTCAGCTCACCGGTTATGCACTGGAACCCCCCCCCCCTGAACAAGTAACTGCTTTTTAGGGGGTATCCTAACCATTTTATTTATATAACTCCATGTATGTACTCCATATTGCTATCTATATTGTATGTACATGTATGTATGTACATGCATGTATATATTTGCTATCATTTATATTTTTCAAATGGTTGAATAAATGAAATGAAATGATAATAATGGCACCTGAATAAACGGAATCCAGTTTGCATACATAAGTTGTTGCTATATCAGGCAAGCCTCTGGCAAGCTTCTTAGTTGTCAAGGGAAACTTTACAACTATACACAGGTATATCTGAGAGTAGCAATCAAGACAATAATCAGCCATTCATTTATCCTCTTTTCTTTCATTTTCATGGACAGAGAAGGGAGGGGGTCATGTGGAAGGACTTTGGGGCTAAATAAGGACCTCAATCTCATTTCAAAACTGCAAAAATACTGACTAATCTATGAATAAAAGAACACTTAGCTAGATGCACTCTCTGTGGCAGGGAAAAAAAAATCATTAAATTTTTTTCCCCAGGCTACTTTTTGAGCTCAACCACCCCAATTTTCTACACTGTGTTATAATTTAAATTTGACCCTATGAGAATTTCAGGAGCTTTTTTAAAGTTTTCTATGGCTCTTTGGGGCAATTTCGCCCCGAGCCCCTGTGTAACTTTTCCCTTGCAGTCTGTGGTTCTTGTCTTCATTATTTTTTGCTGTTTGATTTTGTAATAAATGTGACTAATTTTGACATTACTCAACTGATACCATTTATTTTCATTCATGCGTGATGATATCATGTGGTATCATATGGAAGAAGAGGGAATTGAGTACATATACAGAATTATAAAATTTATCAGGACAAAACCATCAATGAGTAATTGATGAGAAATGCCAGGGTTCCACCAATTTTCACTGAGGAGTACTGTTGTAGAAGTATAGAAAATAATAATAGTAAATAAAACTTGAAATGACATTTATAATTAATAATAATAATAATAATAATAATAATAATAATAATAATAATAATAATGATAATAATAATGATGATAATCATACTAATAATAATAATAATAATAATAAAAGCCTCATATATATATGCCTAAGTAAATACATGTAAACGAATAGACGACATACAGTAAATGGGTCTAACAAATCTGTGGTGTATTATAATGAAGACAAAAACAGCACCAAGACATGTATAGATGACTTGGCCTAACCTAACTTCTAAGATTACCTTGCATTTCGTGACCCCCCCCCCAAAAAAAATGGCATTATCGTGAAATAGGAAAACACCGTTCACTTTGTACACAAGTGCGTGCGTCAAATGAACGAGTGGTTTCCTAAACCACGATATGGCCAAAAAAATACTAATAGATTAATGTTAGACTAAATATAAAAATTTTTAAAATCAAAATCAAATCTGAAAAAAATTTCACTGGAATCACGATCGAGTCTTCGAGATTTGAGCAGGTTTATTTTGAAATAGATCTATCATCTAGACTAGAGTTGACCCTAACACTGCCTAATATTTATATTTTATCATCCTCACTGTAAAAAAGCAAATATTTTCCAAGAATTAGTCGATTATTGTAGTGATTTTAATCCTAACTGTAACGTCAGAGGTCGGCAGCCATAGTCTACGTATATTTAGTGTTTACCTAAATTTGCACAAGAAAATTTGGCACATGCCACAGCTCACCCCCGGCGCGGCGCGCCGGCCGTGCAAGCGCAACCCGCAAGTGATTTGTGTGGATTTTGCCTACCTTTACGTGCTTTATCTGCCGGTATGTTCTGAGCTCGCAATCGCTGATCCAAAATATACAGCATTTCACCACCAAGATTGATGAATAAAACTGGCAGAGCCCGTTGAGACATTTTGTATGATTTACACTTCAACAAACTTGGTGAATAATTAGATTGGCATGCCAATAAAATTTGATCACAAACGAAAAGAAAGGGGTAATTTTTTGATCGTCGGCGTTGGGTATCCCTGGATATTCTAGGAGGAGTCTCGTTCATTTAGAAATTTATATTTTTTATATGTTTTATTTAGAAAAAATTTATTAAAATTTTGAATTATTATTAAAATTTCAAATAAAAATATTTGAAATATTTTTCATCTGTAATAATTTAAAAAAAAAATGTAATAAAAATAAACTAAGTAGGATCTGTATGGACTTTGGAAGATCTATAAACCAGCATTACACTTGAGTGAACATTTCGAGCATAAACAGGAACGTTGAAAAGTATGGTGTTCGAGGATGAAAAGAAATGGTTTTGTTTTGTCATCTCTTCCAATTTTATTTTATTCTCTTTGTTGTTGTTGTTGTTGTTGTTGGCAGATCTGTGTAGGACCACCGGGTAGCTCCTGCTATACTTGGGACAATAAAAACCAAGCATTTTACTTATGTTCCAAACTCATGTATTTTGTGAGATAGTACTGTAAAGAAATAAGTAGTAAAGGAATTTTAACTTAGTTCTAAATTTCAAACTTATCCAAAAGAAAGGTGCACAAACTGCACGTGCCATTTTTTTTAAAATAGCATTTGTTGTAAGTATTCCACGTGACCACAGTTTTTTGTTTTTCCATCAGCATTTACTTATTAGTGTTGTAGGGCTCCCACACATTTGTGCGTGTATGGGAGGAAAAATGGGAGTTTCCAACATGCTTTAAAAAGAAACAAGCTAGGAATACATTTGTTAAAATGGGAGAATGTTATATCTTAAAATAAGAGCGTAGGAATTTTTTTTTTCAGCAATATATATTCATCATCGTCATGAAAGCCATGATTATGTGCAGTCCTTAACCGTGAGGCTATGACAAACTCGGAATGAATATACAATGCATTAAATGATTTGAAGGCATCAAGACGGTATCGGTGCGTATGAGGGTGTATTGGTAACTGGGTGTGGGATGGGTGTGTGTGTGTGTGTGTGTGCGTGCGTGTTTGTGGGTGTTTCTGTGTGTGAAGGGAGGGCAGGGGTATACAGAGTTTTTTTTTTTTTCTTCTTCTTTATTGGGGGGTGTTTTTGTTTGTGTTTTTTTTTGTGTGTGTGTTTTTTTTTAGAAAAGATTTCATTCTTCAGACAGAATTAATGAAAATCATTTTTTTTTTTAAATCATAAGATTGTGTTATAACATATTCAAGTTGAATATGGCTTATGATTATAATTATGTTCGAATAAAGTATTATGGTTTACTATGTTCATATATATTCAAGTGGAATATGGCTTATTATGGTTATATTTTCAAGTGAAATATGTTTTCATGTACACATGTTCAAGAGGAATATTTTGTATGTTACATTTTATCATTTGATTTGTGAATGGAATCGAATAAAGAATACGGAAAAACAAAAAAATGTCTGCTATGGAGATCTCCTTGCAATTGGTGAGCTTCACATGATTGCGACAAATTCTATGATGATTAAAAATCTCTCAAAATAATGGGACTCTTTAGGAGGCAGCAATGCAGCAATAATTTTGATAAATTTTTAGTGCATAACAGTGAATGATGATAACTGTCAAGTTTGACGGTCCGAATTGGTACACAGGAAAGGGAAGACAGAGAGGGGGAGGGGAGGAGGACTCACACGCCACTAGCCAGGGGACGTTGGGGGTGGTTACCCCCTGCCCCAAAAGGATTTTTCTTAAAGGAAGAGAAAATAAAAAAGTAGGAGAAGCCAGGAAAGGAAAGCAAATAGGGAACGATATCGCAAAGAAAGGGGGGGGGGGACTCCTCCCACTCTACACCCTATAATAACTCCTAGGGAGCGTGCTTTATGTAAATTGCATGCTTCGCATACTCACTACCGCCTCCCTCCCCCCCCCCCCCAAAAAAAAAAAAAAAAAAAAAAAAAATGAAATCCTTGCTACACCAGTGGAAGGACTCGGAATGGAGCCTTGAGCTGAGGCCTGAGCACAGAATTATAGTTCTGTGCGGCCGACACAAAATATATTACCAGTACATTTTATAGACGCTAATTTCAGTTTGCTATTCTAATTTAAGGAAGGTCGTATTTAATTACTTCAGGGAAATACAAGATTTCTTCTTCTTTTTTTCTTTTTTAAGTCTTTTGGTTTTTTACACATCATCTTCTTCTGATCATAAAAGAGCTAAAATTAGTATATGAATTAATTTAAAAACAACTGTTGATGTTTTTATGAACTAACAGATATGTAGTATATGTAAGTATGATATCGAAATTCTATTGCCCTACTTACCAGTCTGAAACTAGACTACTGAATCTCATTGGCGAAATCTACGAAAATCGTTTTGTTTGATCGAGCAAAGCCAGCGCCAAAGGAGAGGTAATTTCTCATTTCTGCATTTAATTTCAGGCGACATGCTTACACGATTGTTGTTTTTTTTTTCTTTAACCATTTCTATACATAGTTAAGCTGAGTGCAAAGATTTAGGTTGATATCCATGATCATATCGCCTATCGTATTTTTTTGGCTCACATCACATCACAACAAACATAACTTTCAAGGTGTCGGACTGCAGCTGTCAAAATTTCGAATATTTTTAGATGTGCAGGGGGCCGGGGGGGGGGGGGGATAAACACTTCCAAGGCCTTCATGTTCCGAATGAAACACTACATATTCGTTATATTGGCATCCACCATACCTGTAGTTAGTGCTATTTAATGAATATGTTTTTTAAAGGCATTTTTTAGGGTCTACACAGCCACACGTGTGACTGTGAGTGTGAGTGCGTCTAACTAACGATTAATGTATTACCAGTAGGATGGGGGGGGGGGGGTGGGTGTCTGGACAGGTAACAAAAATGAAGCCTTCTTTTTTGTCTTTGGATTAAACATAACCTATGCACTGATTTGTGCGAATCATCAATATTTGTTCTCTATAATATTCTCTAGATCTAAGTTGTGCTAAAGCATTTGCTTGTGAACTTTTTCAATTGGCTGGTAAAATCGACCGTCCGATACACAACCTGTCCGGACACCCAACAGCTGGGCATAGCCACAGCATCAACACGAGGATACAGCCACATACTTCTCAATATACTCTATGCCGTGGCAATATCGCTAGGGTCTAGCGCATTCACTAGCAATGTGTACATTCATGCGACGGTGTTACAAAACCACAAAAACTTGGTTCGTCACAAAGATATCTCTTGAAATTCACTGAGATACAAACAATATCTTTACTTCATTATTGTCACCTGCTTGCCCATCAGGTGAGAATGAAATGAAAATATTGTTTGTACAAGAAGTGAAATTGAGAGATAAAACTTCTGTGACAATCAAAGTTTTGCAAGCTGCAACACATACTGTCGCATGAATACACATAGCTTGTGCAAGTGCATACACAAGCAATAGCTGTTGCAGCACAGAATACAAGTGGGAATTTTTTTTCAATTGAATTTAATTTTATTTCCACTATAAAAAAATACACAAAATTACAGATGTAAAAAGATATTGTACATGTGGAGGGGTCAAAGAAAGCATAAATCTTGTACAAATTGGCCCCATAAATTACAAATCAATTGCATAAAAAACAATGACAAGAAGAATACAATTATGAATAAAAATAACATACAGAAGAGAGAGGAAAAGAATTAAATTATTACAAGGAAAGGAAAGCCATGTTGAGATAAGTTTGGTTCAGGAGATATACTTTTTTTGAACTGATTTAGAGCTTTACATAACTTACAGTGTAATTGAGTTGGGTAATGAATTCCAGAAAACTGGTCCAAAGTATTCAGACGAGTATGGCTGTATTGTCATGTCGATGCTGTGGACAAGACCACATGCGTGTGGCTGTACACACTGCCTTTCTTAAATCTAAAGCAAAGAAGTCAAAGACAATAATATGCCAGTGGCGGACTGTGCCAGACAACTTGGAAGAAGAAGACAAAAGAGAAGGCATCACTTCACTCTTGTAAAGCGTCCAGACACACATGCCCCCCCCCCCCCCCCAACAGAGAGGGAGTGAGGAGAGCTCATGATCAACAGTTTGTTTGGATTCAGAATCGTAACATTTATGACCTTTTTCTTCTTCTTCTTCTTCTTTTTTCTTTTCTTTTTTTCCCTTTTTACAACTGGTAAGATAAATCTTTATGTAAATTACTCTTATCAAATGTATTCAATGCCAACTTTTGCAGTCACTCAAAACTTTCCAGAAGGGCTGGAGTTTTGACTGGCACCCAAGCAGCTGCTAATTTAAAGCTGTAGATGAAATTATGAACCTTTAACCCGTAGAGGTACAGTGTCACTTTTAAGAGACGTTTTTGCAGTATCTGTTGGTCCAGAGTGTTGTGCAGTACATATCATACATGAGCAGAAAGAGAAAAATGCACTGACAAATTTGAGCCCATTCCCATCGCTGTATGCTGTGGCGTTCTCCAATTAGAGCAGTTTAAGTGTAACTAATCATTAAACTCTTTAAATTGGCAAGGCAGTGAATAATAAATCACGATTTTTGTGTTCAAATTGGCAATTTCTGATTCAATTTTACAATTATATGTCATTTTAGTTTATGTTATATCCATATTTATTTTTTTCAAGCTACAATGTATGTAAACGTGGAAAAAAATAATTTGTATTGCCAATTTGAGGATTGAAGATGATTAATTTAGACCTCAAGAAAGCTCTGTACTGCTATGGGTTAAATCATTTCCTCTAACATCCTTCTAGGAAGGAGTTCCTCTAACATATCTCTAGTAGAGAGTTATATGGATAGCAGCCTAGATGGATCCTGAGGCAGAGGACTTTGAATACCAGCTGAAGTTAGAACAGGAAGAGCAATGGAAACGGGATAACGGTTACATCTACACTGATCCTAATGATGGCACCATGTATGAATGGGACCCTGAAAAACAGGCATGGTTCCCAAAGGTAAGCTTTGAGCACAATACTGTATACGCCAATATTTTCGCTTACAGATATTTTCGCGAATCACAGGCTCACAGACATTTTCGCGAGTTGTTAAGTTCGCGAGCGCAAGAGCAAGACGTGCAGTAAACTTATTTGTGCATGAATGAGCCATATCGGCAGATCCAGAGGATTTGCTTTTTGATTATTTTTTTTGCCAATACCATCAAACTCGTAGCTTGCGATAAACAAAAAATGCTGTCATAAAACCCCTGATTTCTTGATTTATAGCGCATTTTCAGCAACCCTCTTACTTACCACCCCACTAAAGCCCCGCATGCTTTGGAAAAATGGCACCGATTCCATATTTTTGGAAGCAGAATTGGGTTTCTTATAGGGTTTTAGAGGTGACCATGTACGGAGCTTACTTGTGGTGAGTGACAATTTCTGTGTGTCTGTGTGTGTTATGCTACATACACACTGGGTGAAGGACTGCTGCAGTGCACTTTCCACATGCATAGTGCATAGTTTTAGGCAAAGACAACTGTACTATGTGCCGATGACGCTGCGCTGAGAGGTAAAAAAGCAAATTTACGTGCGGATATTTTCGCGTGTTGTTAAATTCGCGATAGGTGAATGATTCGCGAAATTGGCGAAAATAAAACCACCGCGAAAATTTCAGCTTATACAGTAATCTATCCAGCTATCTGTTTGCTGTGTGTGGGGATCCGTACTGGTATCTTAACAATGAAAAAAAATCCAACATTGAATATCATTTCTGTAAAGTATATTTTGTGTGTGCTTTCATTGAAGGTAAAGGCAACTTGCAGGTAAGACTAGTTTAGTTAGAAGGCATGCATAGAATTCTGATGAATTAAATGTTATTAAAATGGGTTTAAATTCATCATTTACTTTGTCCATTTTGTGCTCGTAATTTTCAGTAATTTCAATGTCTTTTGTGGATGGTTTTTATATATTTTTGGTCATATTTTTAATGATGATTGATCCCCTCTGAAATGAATTCATCTAAATATTGATGCATCTTTTTTCATAGATTCACCTGATGTTTCTCTCATAGACTTGTTGTGATATGTACTCGGAGATAGGCTTTCCTGATTAATCTTTCCATCCAGTTTTGAAAAAACTGAAAAAAATCTTCAGCTTTTCACATTCTTGATGCAAATTGATTACTCTTTCCAAAGGTGGATGAGAACTTCTTGGCATCATACCAAGCCAGCTATGGTGTCATGACTGAGGAGAATGCCTCTAGCAGCCAGACCGATAGGCAGTCATCAGCAACAGAACCAACAGCAGCAACGCCATACTCGGCAACTCAAGGGACAGTATCCTCAGCGACTCAAGGAACAGTATCCACAACATCTGCAGGAACAGGTGAAGGCACCTTACCAGGGAGTCAGGGGGAAGCAAAGGGAGATGGGGAGGTGAAACTAGATGAACAGCCCCAGATGCTCTACAGGTATCAGAAGATGCAGATGAAGAGAAAAGCAGAGCAGAAAAGTGAGTACTCTACCCTGCTGTTGCTGATGATGATAGTCATGAAGATGTTGATCGTGAAGATGATGATGATGATGATGATGATGATGACGGTGATGATCCTGAAGATGTTGATGATGGTGGTGATGATCCTGAAGATGTTGATGATGGTGGTGATGATGATGCTGATGATAGTGATGATGGTGATGATGATGATGATGGTGATGATGATGATGATGATCCTAAAGATGTTGATGATGATGATGGTGATGGTTATGATGATGGTGGTGGTCATTTTGATGATGGTGATGATGGTGATGATGATGATGATGGTAATGGTGATGATGATGATGATAATGATGGTGGTGATGATGATGATGATACTTATGCTAATACTGGGTAATGTATGGTACAAGAAATGAACAAACACCATATGTTGCCTGTTAATCCTTCTCATTCTACTATTCTCCTGTCAGGCTGGTTTGAAGTTGACCCCACCAAGAACACCAATGTGTATGTGAGTGGCCTGCCAACCGATATTACTCTTCAAGAATTCCAGGAGTTGATGGCCAAGTGTGGTATCATCATGGTCGAGGAGGAGACGGAGAAACCCAAGATCAAGCTCTACATGGATGAGCAGGGGAGGCCCAAAGGAGATGGCAGATGCTGTTATCTTAAGGTGAACAGTCTTAATAGGTGCTCCAACACATGCTTCAGTCAGAATAATTCTGGGTAGTATTCTGTCAAAGGCATACATATAGGTTTAGAGTTAGGGTCGCAGTTGAGCTTAAGGTTAAGGTTAGGTTGGGGTTAGGATGTTAGGACCTTACCCTATACGGTTTGCTCATTTCCTTTGCACCAGGCAGTCTGGGCCTCATTATGGTAGTAACCCTCATACCCTAGCAGTTGGCTGTGCAATGTTGGCCTTTGGTCTGTTGCAGACGGTAAAAGGGGTCTCACTTTCCTGCTACCGGTTCTTATATATCTTTTGTTATACCTCCCATCGAAAACCAAGTTATTCAGGGCATTGTCTGTGGTGACCATAAAGGCTGGATGAAATCTTCTTCTTGTTTTTTTTTTTGTGCATTTAGATAAGAAAACAATTCTGAAAAAAAAAAAAAAAAAATCACAGTCCCCTCACTAACTAGAACAGAACTTGCGTGCATGGCCTATGGGATATGCAATGTTAGCACACAATAGGCTTGTTCACACACAAAAGGAATCGAAATTTGAATCGTGATTCAAAGTTCGATTTTATAGCCACCGTTCACACACAGGGAAAAAGCAAGATTCGGATCGCTATTTGAATCACGATTAGAGTTTCGATTTTTTTTCGACCATTCACACACATGAAGAAGCAACAGAAACAGGCAGGAGAGCCCACAAACTTCTCTGCTTAACTGCTGTTATACAAGATCTGGACAGGGGAAAATACACAACGGCAGTAAAAGGGTTACAGAAAGTACAGCAGCAAACTCATTAACTGAACAATAAATGATTATGTACTATCATACAGAACACTGGTTTATTACATGGGATCAACGGCGCCAAGATAGCTAGCATGCAGTGCATCCATTCTATACAGTGCATGGACCCCCGTAACGTATACGACACACACGGCATAGTGCATCGACAGTGCATTGATCGCACACGCGCAAAGAATGATGGAATAGATAAAACCGATTTTCTAATTGCAATTCCGTTTACATACACAACGCCCGGCGAATAATTTTGATTATTCTGAAAAATCACACTTCTTACTGCGAGTTGAATCGCGATTAGAATCCCGATCATTAGTGAGATTATTCTGTCCACACACAAAATAAAATCGATTTTCTAATCGCGATTAGAAAATCAATTTTTGAATCTCACTTTTTACCTTGTGTGTGAACGCCCATAATGTTTCCGCTTCCCTTGCTGAACATTGTGCATGAGCACCACGCTCAGATGGAATACATGTACAAAAACTGCTATATGGATTATTTTCAAGTCACTTTTACCCTACATTTTCTGCGATTCCAATATGTAAAACATTTGATTGTTGGATCAAATCTAAATCTTGTAATAATTTTTTTCTCTATTTCATCTCAGAGAGAATCAGTTGACCTTGCAGTACAGCTGCTAGATGAATCGGAGGTCAGAGGTCACAAGATCCATGTAGAGGTCGCGACCTTCACTCTCAAGGGAGATTATAAACCTGATATGAAGAAGAAAAAGAAACCAAACAAGAAAAAGAAAGGAAACATTCAAGAAAAGTGAGTTATTTCATTTCTTTTGCTATGAGTAGTGATAAAGCTGATGAACAAGGGGAGTGAAATAGCTCCCTCTATAGTTTGTTGCTTTCATATGAGATGACAAGGTAACTGTGGGAAAAAAAGCAAGATGGCTTACTCAAAGAGGGAAGCATGGAATTGGAAAAAAATGACACCTTCATAGCCACTAGGAATGAGTACCGGTGTATGTTGGAATAAACTTTGAATGAAGATGAGTATGAGGATGAAAAGTGGAGTTAAACTTTATGATGATAATGATGAGTAAAGCTGAGATTCTCACAAATGTAATGAGTATGATATTCATGACGTTGATGTTTAATGGCGATGGTGGTGATGATGACGATGATGGTGGTGGTTGTGGTGGTAATGGTTTTGGTGATGAGGATAGTGGTGATGAGGATAGTGGTAATGATGGTGATGATGATGATGATGATGATGGTGATGATGATGGTGATGATGGTGGTGATGGTGATAGTGATGATGATGATGATGATGATGATGATGGTGATGATGGTGGTGATGGTGATAGTGATGATGATGATGATGGTGATGATGATGGTGATGATGGTGGTGATGATGATGGTGATGATGATGGTGGTGATGGTGGTGATGATGATGGTGATGATGATGATGGTGATGGTGGTGGTAATGGTTTTGGTGATGAGGATAGTGGTGTTGATGGTGATGATGATGATGATGATGATGGTGATGATGGGGATGATGGTGGTGATGGTGATGGTGATGGTGATGATGATGATGGTGGTAATGGTTGTGATGATGATGATGGTGGTGATGGTGGTGGTGATAAATGATGGTGATGATAATGGTGATAATAATGGTGATGCTGATGATGGTAATGATGATTATTGTAATGAGGAGGATGATGATGGTAATGACGATGGTGGTGGTGATGGTATTGATGGTGATGATGATGAAGATGGCGATGATGATGAAGATGGCGATGATGATGAAGATGGCGATGATGATGATGGTGGTGAAGATGATGATGGTAATGATGATGATGTTGGTGGTGTGATGTTGGTTATGATGATGGTGATGATGGAGATGGTGATAATGATGATGTGGTGAAGGTGAAGATGATGGTGATGATGATGATGATGATGATGATGATAATGGTGATGATGGTGGTGATGATGATAATAATGGTAATGATGATGATGAGGAGGGGGAGGATAATTGTGATGATGGTAATGATGATGATAATGATAATGATGATGATGGTGATGATGATGATGATGATGAGAAGGAGGAGGATAATCATGATGATGATGGTGATGATGATGATGATGATGATGATGATGGTGATGATGATGGCAAGATGGATGTACATGTACATGTAGAGCTGCTGTGGAGTAGCTGTCTCCAGTTTTTGTTCTGAAATGCAAGAAGACCACCCATGAGTTATTCAATTTCAAAGTTATTCAGAGTGATTTATTCTACCAATATTTTGAAATCTTTAGATCGAAATATCTATTTTTGATCATTAGCATACAATATTCCCTGAAGGAAGAAAATTGGTAATGTTATTTAGGATGATAGTGATGTTTATGATGTGGAGGATAGATAGTAAGGGCAATAAAAGTGATTAATTCCATGTCATAAAGCAAATTTATGTACTTTGTTTAGAATGTTTGTTTAGAATGAAATTGTGTTAGATGCACATACTTCTAGATTTCAGTGAAAAAAATAGAACAAGTAGAAAAATAATTGACTTCATTTACAAAAAAAAAAGAAAGAAAGAAATAACCTTCATCACTTTCTTGAACCCTGAAGTAATAATTGCTCTCTTCAATTCCATAAAGCTATGCCAAGATTCCAAACAAATGTGCATGATTAATACATATTATTAGTGCCAAAATGATGTTAGAGAGACACATCATCAGGTAGCAAGAAAATTACAACATTAAAGCTGCAATCCAGTGCATTAAGATAATACTTGCCTTTGTATGGAGATGACGATGTTAAAGCATATTTGCAATATGATTACGAGGGGTGGATCTAGGATTTTTTTTTTTTTTTTTTTTGAGGGGGGAGGGGGAGGTAAGGGTCAGCAGAACACTTTTGAATGTTTTTTTTTAATCCCTTCAAATTATCTGAGAAGCCAAAAAAGAGATGTAATCCAGTCTAAAAGGGGGAAGGGGTGTGCAATGTCCACTTTGGGGCTTGGAGGATGCGTTGAAAGGGAGGCAGGAAATGCCCCCCCCCCCTCCCATTCCTCCACTGACTATTATACAACAAATCATTTTTTTATCAAGTCCTTATGAATGATTCTTTTGCAACTTATCCATGATACAGACTTCTTGACTGGAGGCCTGAAAAGAAGTTTGCCCAGAGGAAAAGGAATGAACAGGTTATCATACTCAAACATGTCTTCCATCCAAGTGAATTTGAGGTATGGTCTATTTAAAAGCTTTAATTTATTCTTGAGATTGATTTCTGTTCTTTCTGATTTGATTCTTGAGTAGGTTCTATCACATTTGAATGTAAAGGTTTAAAGTAGAAAAGGTTAGAAAAATGAAACTTGACTGGTAGTTTCTCATATGAATGTGCTTTAATATGCATTATTTTATCTTGTGATTGGTCAATGCTTCATCGATATTAGATGGTAGATAGTAGATTTATTAATAGGTTAGTTGATGGTTATCCATTTTACTTATTTACAAAGTTTGTGTTTTGTTTTTGTTTTGTATTTGTTTTAGAGCCTTAGAGGGGATGATTGATAACTAATAACAAAAGTCATGGACTAGTAGACAGTTTCCAGAACATGTATTTATAGTTCATTATATACGCTGTGACCTCTTTAGAATTTGAAATGGAAACTTTGTTGAGTGTTGACAGTTTCTTTGTGCCAAAGTTTCTACTTTTTGGTACTCTTATTGATTCGGATTGTTGTTAAGTTGCATATTCACACGAACATGAATCTGTACATTTGTAGGTAACCAAACTCTTCAAGCTTTTTAATGCACTTTCAAAGCATCACTCATCGTTGTACAAGGTTCACACACCCATGACAGTTTCCACTTGCAATCCAATCCGGGCAACATGAGATTAGCGACAATTTGAGGGGGGTCAAAGGTCGGGATTAACCAATCATCAGGCAGTGTTCGCTGGGCTTTCAGGAGTAGACTTCTACTATAAGAGAGTGATAGATTTGTCGAGAGGAGGAGAGATGTAAGGGATAGAAGCAGAGATGGACAAAGAAAAGAGGTCCGTCTGACAGCTACAAGGATTTCATGGAGAATAAGAAAATAATTGAGGATGAGAGAGAGAGAGAGAGAGAAGAAAAAAGGAGAAACAAAGACAGGTCGTAAACCAAGCATGTACACCCCCCCCCCCCCAAAAAAAAAAAAAAAAGAATAAAATGAAATAAAATAAAAAATAGGTAAATAAATAAATTCGATAAATAAAATAAATAAATGAATAAAAGAAAAAATAATAAAAATAAAATAAAAAAATTTAAAAAAATAAACAAAGTAGATGTAAATGTTTCTTCTGGGATGTCAGTGTATGGGGGGGGGGGGGGGGGGGAACTAAAAAAGAGATTGTAATTCAGATAACATCGTCTGTGATTCTTTATTAATCTGGATATTGTGTCAAATTATAAAATTGTCATCAGTATTAACTCAACAGAGTTTAATGTAGACATTTGCTTTTAAACTTGTAATATTTCAAATGACAATTTTTGAGAGAGAGAGAGAGAGAGAGAGTGGGCATGGGGAATAAGGCATTAACAGTAAATTATGTAATATGGAGGTGAATAGGGTAAAAGAAAACAAATACCATGATGCTCAGCAGATACCATGATGCTCAGCACCATGATGTAATACATTTCTTAACTTATCTTGTCATCCTGTTTGAATATGTTTTGATAAATAGATTAAAAATAGAGGAGGCTGAAATTTTGTGATGAAACAAAGTGAAAAAGAGATGAACAAGCCTAGCAAGGAAAAAAAGCAAAGAGATACTTTCAGAAAAGGAATAGGAGCAAAAGACTGCTTTACCAATGTAGCAAGAACTCATGTCTTCCCGGGAGATGTTTGGAGAAGAGGAAAGTGTGGCTATGCCTTAGTATCCCACGGTGCATCACTCATCACCTAGCAACGTGATACGCAGATGGTGGAAGAATCAGCTCCAGAGCTAGTCTTTTTTGCCAGGGGTTTATTTTAATTGCATCCTTAGTCATGTGAGAACAGAACCATTTCAGAAGTTTGAAATGTGGGTGTAGTGATTGAAAACTTTGTTTGCCTCTGAAATGAATTGTGGATTACAAAAGATGCCCATGAAAAGGCATAGTAGTAGTAGTAGTAGAAGTAGTAGCAGTAGTAGTAGTAGTAATTTGTTTGTTTGTTTTGTTTTTTTTATTTTGATAAACTTTTGTCATTTTTCATGAAGACAAAATCCGGTCATTAGAAATGATTTCACTCTATTACCAGAGGAGAACTTTCCTCCTCAAAACCCATCTTAGCCTGCCCAGGAGCCAGAGGGGGTCAGTCTCATGAAAAGAGTAACTCTTTTTCATGTAAATAGCTACGATCTATGGACAAAGCTATGCAAAGAAAAAAATTTGTCAAACAGATTTATCACTGGGCTCAAGCATGACTACATTTGCAAAAATGAACATCAGCGGTGAGCAATGCTTGAAAGAGTGAGGAATTTGCATGTGACAGCTTGTCATACCATCAGCTTTGTCTTCATTTTCAAAGCAAGAGCAGTCCCGCATTGTGAACAAAAGCCGAGTGCATGAGAGGGCATCATTTTTTGCCCTCTTTGGAAGGCCCTCCTGACCGCCCCCACCACTTTGTGCATGACAGATAATTTTCTCCTAGCACGGTTGTGTCTGTAGATCATTGCTATGTACACAAAATAGATTTACTTTTTTTGCTAGGCTTTCCCCCTCTGTCTCCCTATCTATTACTTTCCATTAGCAAACAGCTGATTGGCCAAGTCCGAAGAGATGTAACTACATGTAGAGCTACGGTTGATAGTGGAATGTCTAGTAGTCTGTAGGCCCAAAGGTTGAAACCCATTTTAGTCTTCCTTGTCCTGAAGTTCTTGAACAGTCCCTTTAATTTTGAAATGGTCCTGGCCTAACTTCCAAAACTGCTGTTAGGCCAAGCCTAGCAGGCTGTCACTGGTCTAGATGCTAGTGAAACAGCTCGTATCAGATAGACCGAACCAGACACCCTACACCACACACCCAATTCCTCCCGGACCGGTCCATTGTTGACGGTGCTGGCTCCTCCTATACTATCAATACTTGTGGTGACAGGTAAATGCACTGTGCTTTTATTGATTCTCGGCAGAAAACAAATATGAAATGGAATCTGTGTATGTTCCTGCCTTTTTTCTCTTTTGTCTGAGAGGCATTAGTGTGGAAATATGAGGGAAATGGCAGGTTTTTCTAATGTATTAATGTCATGTTTTGATCAGACTTCAGATTCATTATGAATTGCCCAAGTGTTTGTTGTTTGATATTTGTATACATTCTTCTTCTGTTCATTGCACAGATATGGAGGATCATCAGTGCTGATAGTTTGTTGCTACTTTTTTGTGTTAAGAACATATTTGTATGTAGATGCCATGCAGACCTTAAATATATATTTTTCACTTTTCATTCTTTTTCAAACTGTCAATCCCAAATTGTTACTTATTTGAACTTTATTGATGGCTACTAGGTCAGGAATATTGCAGTAACAATTGCCCTGAGCCCCCAAGTATTTCAAGTGTAATATCGACAAATTCAATTCAATTCAAGCGTGTTTATTTCTCATGTATCATATATACATATCAAACAAACAAACAGAAATTACAATATAAGAAAAATCATATACAAAAATTGAAGCAAGTTGGCAATAGATACATACACAAAACCTATAGCATGATTATACAGGAAATAGAAAACATGAGAAATGAGGAACTAAAAAGAGCAAAGCTTGTAAAACATTAGTTCCTCGGTGATTAAATACAATTTGCAAGTTATAAAGTCAGAATGAATTTGTATATACCAAATAATGGAGCATTATACATTGCCTTGTAGAAAATGGCTGAAAGCATACAGCAAGGAAAAACTTCTCACCCGTTGAACCATATGCACGAGATACATGTACATGTAATTTGGGCTAGGGTCTATACAAGTTTTACTAAAATGGCATCATGCTCAGGGGGTGAAAAATGATCATTTGTGAAGACTGACTTGTATGCATTATGTGTTTAACCAATTAACTAGCCTGTAGATCAAGACAAAAAAATACATGCATTAGTCACCCAAGTGTTCCTTGATTTTCAAATATACATGTAACAATTACCAGAAGACATTTTTTTCTGTAGGTTAGGAGTATGTAGGAATTCAAATGTACCCCAATAACTAAGGAATTGGATGAGTAGACCTTACGACATACAAGAGCATGTTTGCATGTAATTCATCCATTCAATTTTGCATGTCTTATGTCATGCTCTATTTTCTTCAAACTCCTCAACTATTAACCCCTAGAATGCAGGGTTAAGTTTGTCTGTTAGTTTGTTGTTTTGTTGTTTTGTTTTTGTTTTTTGAGGGGGGGGGGGGGGGGTTCCTACAAGCACTGTACAAGCTGTACACAAATTATATGTTTAGATGATTGTTATGATCGTAATCTAAAGCTATTTTATATTTGGTTTAGTTGAAATTATAGTGGTTATACTTTTCTGATTAAAGTTTTCTTATACAAGTAGTTCAATTCAATTCATTTCAATTCAATTTCGATTTATTATATAAAATATACAAAGCAGTAGTCCAAGAACTAATAGTGCAATGTTTACATCAAATAGGCATTAAACCAGAAATAATCATATACAATTAAAATCACTTGATTAAAAATTGTTATAAAAATCAAGTATCAAACTGTATTCATATTGTAATAAAATAATAATAAAAATATTGAGATTCATTAACTGTAGAAATAAGCATGCATATTCATTTGTTATTGTAATGTATTACACAAATTAGGAAATGAAAGTTATTACATTTTAAATATCTCATTAAAGGATTTATAAAAGTATATGCCTATAGATAAATAAGTTGATTATAGGGAAGAGACACATGGACAGATTTTATGTCAAACTGCATTTCTTATCGCACAGCAAGCGAAAATGTGTCGGTAACTGACGTTACGCAAAAAAGACATGGAAAATGAAGGTGAAGAATCAAACTTATATATCTCCTGTCTCAGACTTGCAAGGATTATGTAATTGATTTGACATCTACACCTAGGTTCCTGGGAAGAGATGTGCAAAATAATGAACCATTTGAATAATTTATTTTTGTGCCATGAAAAATTTACCGAAGACATGTTGGTAACTGATGTTACGCTTAAATTTAACGTCGGTTTTGCACATTTCCATTAGTGTTTCACTCATTAACTTCCCAAAATCTTTTAAAGTAATTCATTAAAATCAATCAAATAAAGAAAAATCTGAGAAAAATGACTAAATATAAGAATAAGAGGCATTTAAAGCACATTTCCCTGACCATAGTCCCATATTTGCAATTTTTTGTTTGTATATGTTATTCTCCGTGGGAAGGTCGAATTGCAAATTTTTTAATCTTAAATGGTTTATTTGTAACAAAAAGAAGACCCTGTATTAATTTCAAATTTTTATTTGGAATTTCCAGGGCACAGTACAACTTCCAGTTTTGAGCTCTGTGTCCCATATGTTGTGGAATTGCCCCTAAGAGCATAGCTTATTGCACAAATGCTAATTGAGTTTCACATTAGATTGTGAACTGATGTTTAAGTTGAAACTTATATTAGCAGAATAAGACACAATAATTTAAGAACAAGATTAAAAAGAGAGAAATGATAACTGAATAATTGAGACAAAATATGTTGAGCATTTAGAGATTGATTTTCATATATGCATGATATTTCAGTTTTGAAATGAAGTATTAAACAACAAAAAACAAAAACTCTAAGAATAAATATCTAAAAAGCAAAGATCATAGCGTAAATTGAGTAAATTGTGGTTGTCATACATTCAGACGCACACAGACCATGATTCTTGATTGAGTTCTAGTTCATTATATGTTGTTTTGTTAGTCAGCATTCAGACACACAAATTCATTATATAGCTGAACTGTTTCAGTATAGCCACACGTGCTGCCATAGAGCCTTGGCTGATGGCTCCAGTTCCTTCTCCAATGCTGCACCTGCTACATGATTGTTGCAGGATTCTGTCAGAATGTGAACCACATGATTCTTCCACCAGCAATCTCCAGATTTATGTATATCACCACTGCCAGCTCTTTCCTCATTTTGGCAACATTTACCCAATTATCTGTGACAACTGAACCAATTGTGCAGTTGAACTCTGCTTCAGCTTTCCAGATAGACTCTGTTGCCAGTTCTTATAGGTACTCTGCTGTATGTGCATGTCCAGATGAACTGTACTAGTCAATTGTTTCATGAAAAGGGTGCTGCAGCTTGGAGAATACTTTTGCTGTATGTATCTAGACTGATATCAGTCAGTGAATCTGCATGTACTAGCTTCCCCATGTGTATATTGTCTGTTCGGAGCCAGAAGAGCATTAATTCATACTGTATCATTTTAAACACACTTAACACCCTTCTGCCTCCAAATAGATAATGTGATCTTGTTTTCTCCTTATAGGAAGATGCTACGCTAATCACTGACATCAGAGACGATCTCAAGTCTGAATGTTCTAGGTACGGCGAGGTCAAGAAGGTCCTCATATTTGATGTAAGTCCTCTCTAAGGGATAGCAACCACCCAAAATATATTTGTGTGTAAGTTAACCCACTGAGCACAAATTGATTTCAGTATAACACGCATTTTCCAATTTCCATAGAACGCAGCCCGAGTAATCGCAGGCTTAGTATTCAGTGAATTTATACCATCATTTGCAAAAATAAAGACCACCCGTCCAAAATGCAATAACTAAAAAAAAAAAAAAAAAAAAAAACAAAGTTAAGCATATTTATTTTTCAGATATTATTTCCATCGCATTCATATGGGCTTATACCATTACTCTTGTGCTACTGACCACTGTAGTAAACATGTTATGTAATCATTCAATGAAACTAAAGAATTTTTTTCAAAATTATTAAATTTTCAAGAGTTAGATTGTGTTTTTAATGATATTTAACAATATTATTCAAATTTCTTTTTGTCAATAGAGACATCCAGAAGGTGTTGCCTCAGTCAAGTTTAAAGATGTCGAGAATGCTGACAAATGTATTCAGTCTCTTAATGGAAGGTAAGATCATCCTTTAATCCCATTTGTTTATACCTTTAGATCTTAAAGTTACATTGAAACTGGTAAAATTTGAAGAGTAGCACCTTATGGTCATTTCTGACTTACATTTTAACATATGATTCTAGTATTGCTATGACGAATGTTTAATGAATGTTTCTTTTGCATCATTTGTTATTTATCCATGGCAATTAAAACTTTGACTGAATACTTCTATCCCCACAGGCTTAAAATTTAATACTCATTTAGCGCTTTATGTTAAGAATTCATTGTCACTATACTTCATTCAAAATATGAGCTTTTGATATTACTTCTGTAAAGAGATATGGCGAGTTAAAATATACTCTCAATTAAAGTAAAAGCAACTAGTGAGGTACACTGGCTGATATAGGCGAGCGTATTGAACAGTCATTTGATTCCATAAATGCCCTAATAGACCTGTTCACAAATTGTATGCATTATTGTTGAACAAAAGTTTCCCTTGATGACTAGGAAGCTTGTCAGAGGCTTGCCCGACATAGCAAAAAGTGATATATGCAAACTGGATTCTTTCTGTAATTTAGATGCATGCATAGTTGGTAACTAAGAGTTGTGAAGAGAAATGTGCTTAAATTACATGTACATTGAAAAGGTCTATTGTGTGGTCTTATGTTATCATTTTTTCTTCAAGCTATTTTCATTTGAAAATTGGCAATTTTCTGTTAAACTATGTAATTTTCTTTCACATTAGTGCATGTCATATACATTTCTTTTTTTAAAACTATGTGAGAGTAGAAAATCAGACTTAGTGTTGCCAATTTGAGGAGGGGGAGCTGATTAATTTAGCCCTTCAGAAAAACTCTACTGCTATGGGTTGAAGAGTTTGTAAATTCTCTCGTCTCTCTAACTTTGACAGATGGTTTGCCAAGCGTAAGCTTGAGGTCTTCCACTGGGATGGAAAGACCGACTACAAGATAGAAGAGACAGACAAGGAGAGAGAGGAGAGACTGAAGAAATGGGAGGATTTCCTCCAAGATGACGAAGAGGAAGATGACAAGAAGGATACGGTGACAAAAGAGGATGAAAGATCAGAGAAGACAGTAGGGACGGAGAACGGAGAATCTGATGAAGGCAGGGCAGGGGGAGAAACAGGACCTGAAACGAAAGAAGATGATAATGAAGTGATGAAGGAGAGCAGTGTAAAGGGGGAAGAGGAAAAAGAGGAGGGCAATTCATGAGATGAATAGAGGAACTGAAGAAATTCCAAGGTAAGCTTTGTTACCATGTTAAAAGTGCTTTGTCTTTTTTTAATGTTTGTATTTCCTTTATTATGAATTTATGATTACAGAAAAGAAAACAGGACATGCATCGTGCTTATAGAGTACATTTATACATCTTCTTGCTAAACTGATTGGGCTTTTTCATTAATATGACATTTTTACTTTGAAAATCTTCTGTAAACGTGTTTTGTATTTTATAATAGTCTAAAATCATAATTTTGATCAACTTAGTACTGCCATGTAGCATGATTAGCCGTGCTTCTCTTCAATTTCTCGACTTATCCTTAAGTGTTCCTGTGCTGAAATATATTCATTTATGATTACAGAAAAGAAAACAGGACGTTGATTTGGCTTATACATGGATACATCTTATTGCTAAACTGATTGTTTTTTCATTAATATGACATT
Organism: Echinometra lucunter; assembly: GCA_029962745.1. Classification (NCBI taxonomy): domain Eukaryota; kingdom Metazoa; phylum Echinodermata; class Echinoidea; order Camarodonta; family Echinometridae; genus Echinometra; species Echinometra lucunter. The sequence goes on along the minus strand of CM057160.1, from coordinate 23,732,226 downwards.
TTTACTTTGAATAGCAGCTGTAAACATGATTTGTACTCTATAATGGTCTAATATCACAAATGTGAACAACTTAGTACTGCCTTGTAGCATAACTAGCAGTGCTTCTCTCTAATTTCTTAACTTTGTCCTTCAGTGTTCCTGTGCTGAAAGAATATTCGCTTCACCAAAATATGTGATTATTCTGTGTTTTGCTACACCTTTATTATTTTCTCCTGCAAAAATTCTCTAGTTGTCCTTTGGAAGTGCATAGAGACGTTACATTATAATGTGATATGCGCTATGCAAGAACGGCATATTATCCGTACCATGCTTCCATACTGTGCATTTGCTACTGTATAATAGAAGGGGAACCTTTTCTATGTTATTAATATTATTTGTGATGAAAAAAAAAAATCTTTAGTTTTTATTTAACCTATCAATATATATACTGTTTATTTCCACTTACAACAGTTTTACATGTATATCTATTCCACTTGTTATCTTAATTTTTTTCATTTAAAAATGATCAAAACATCTTGCACTTTCCCTTCCGTAGATCTTTATTTGCTATATTAAAAATTGGGATTTTATTCCACACTTTATTTTCATTACCTCGGTCCTATAAAAAGAAATTCTGTAGTTTTCCTGCAGTCTACCCTTGCATATTTTATACCATTAGAAATCAAACTCTTTCTTATTTTATCTTTTTGGGGTTTTTTTCTGTGTTTTTTTTTTCAGTAGTACTTTTTTCTGCCAATAGAAAGTGATTAATTCCATTTTTTATCTTTTCTCTCTCTCCCTAAAGGCTTCTTTTATTATCCTTTCCTCTCCCTGGTACCTGTTAATTTGCACAAGCAGAAATGTGAATCAATTTCGCATTTAATCCCTAATTTATGTAAAATTCTCCCAGTTTATCGTCTCATCGTGTTCTCTCGCTCAAGTACCTCTCAAGACATAATTTGACAAGGCAGTATTACCCCCTTTGTCAGACGATGATCCTTAAAATTGAAGAGTGCCCTTAAAACATAATAAGAAACTGAAGAGTTTCTGTCACAATAGCTGTTATTATTTCATGATGGATAATTTTCACCAGACAAAAGATATTTTCAAGTAAAGGACTTAAAGGGGATACCCAATGCTGAAACAATGTTAGTTCATTTAAAAGAGCATGATTTTATTAGCAGAAAATCATCTGCCTAAAATTTTTTTAAAAGTCGTGTTGCCAAGGAAACCCCCAAATGTGGCAAGATTTCAGGATATTTTTGACCGCTCAGCTGTGACCCAGTTTCAACTGGGTACCCACTTTGATGTCAAAATGACGTCAAAGTGGGCACCTTGTCGCGCAATTCTAGCAAAATGCGCGCAGGGTATAATACAAATTGTACAGTCTAGCACGCAGCACAACTGCAGTGCGCGAAGCTGGGTACTCACTTTTACGTCATACCTCATACTCAAATATTTTGGTTGACTCTTGACTTTTTATGAGAAAATTAGCCAAAATGCATTGATTTCGAATGAAAATCATCAAATTTTTAATGTTATTCTTCTTAGAATTCTATTCTCGATCATATATATCCAAAAAAAATTACCAATGTTATTCTTCTTAGAATTCTATTCTCGATCATATATCAAAAAAAAATTACCAATGTGTAATCACTTTAACTCCCCTTTTGATAACAACATGGTTTAGTGTGCTGAGCTTCTTATCTGTTCTGTTAAACCATCATCGAAACAGTCTCCTTGGGACTAAGGAATTTAAATTGTAATACAGTGGGAACTTGTTATATGAACTTATGAAGTACCATGAAAACTAACTTCTTATATTAGGAATATGATATCAGGATTTAAAAAAGCAAAAGAATATAAAAGAGCTGGGTTAGCAGATAGCTGCAGATTCAACAGAGCTCTTCATAGCAAGTTTCCAGGACATTGAAACTCTGTCTTAATGTATCAGAGCTATTTTAAACAAAACAAGGGATGATGAATGGTATTTAGTATTCTCCCTATGAATTTGCTTAAGTCATATACCGTTTTGTTTTCACATCCATTACCCAATTTCTTTATCCTACCATTTTGAAAAGGGCGTATCTAGAGTTTTTTTTTATGAGTGTACTTATTTTAAAATGTATTTTTATTATTGCCTTTTTATAGTAATATTGTAATATTGAATGTAAATTGTACTCAATTCAGCTGCAAGGCTGCCATATACAATGTTTTATATACCACAATAAACAAAAAGAATATAATAAAAGTAGGACTGGTAAAATTACATTGCTATGATGAAAGTTTGTTAAATCATCTTTATAATGAGGTTCCACTGCAGTTGCAATCAACGAGAAGGCTATCTTTAGTTGGTAATTTGCACTTCACTGAAGTCATCTCTATGATGAATTGAAGGCTGATTTTAATGACATCAAGTGGTTTGGAAAGTTCATGCATCCTATTTGTCCATATGATTCCAAACCTTAGTCTTATACACCACATTTTATATATCTTTGTTATTTCTATCTATTCATTTTATGTACATGTATGTATGTATTTATTTATTTGTATATTGATTTATTTTTCATTTTTCATTTCTATTTTGCATTCTGTGTAATTTTCTGGTCATGCGAGAGAGAGAAAGAGATATGTTATCAAAGTGTTTGAGGATGTTGATGTCTACAAGCACCATTGTAGAAAATGAACAATATGCAACAGAAATGAATATCATTTGAGAAACTCGAAACTTGGCATTAAGTATTGACAAGATTCGCGACATCTTGCCTTCCTCGTCATTATTACTGTCAAGGAGCTTAAAGTGTTCTAATCACCTTATAGAATATTTTGGCTTCACATGCTATTCACATGTAAAAGGTCTTCAGCAGTAATCATCTCTTTAAATGAATATCATTGAGAAACGTGAAACTTGGCATTACATGTAACTAGTGACAAGATTTGTGACATCTTCCCTGCGTAATGATTATTACTGTAAATAAGCTTTAAGTGTAAGATAAGATATAAGATATATTTTTTTAATAAGATATTTTGGCTTCACATGCTATTCACATTTGCATGGTCTTTAGTAGTAAGCAAGGAGCTTTTGCAACCAAGTATGACTGCTGGTCGAGCATGTCATGTACGTACGTATGCTCAAATCCAAGAACAAAGATCTTTGCACGGTCAAATGATCAAATCTGAATAACTCCCCGTCCTGTTGAAAACAAGAATGTTTCTTGGCCAAAATTGCGTCAGGCTGAGAAGCCGGACAATCAGTGATTAGTATGCAAAAATTGTTGTTCTTTCGATTCGAGCATGCGCACACGACATGCTTGACTGGCAGTCACGTACTTGGTTGCGAAAACTCCCTATTATCTCTTATAGGGCACAAAGAGGCAAAATCCATGGAGAAATTGTTTTGATTTGGTTTATGTAATAAAGTATGTGTAATATTATAAGGCCTAAATGCGATATTCGGAGAGTAAATTTGACATGACGACTGATGTCTTGATCCCAGAAGAAGTTTTGATTTCTCATGGTGGGTATTGGGCATAGTAATGTGATATGTGTGGTAATGAGGCAGGTTGGTATATTGAGAAGGAGAGAATGAGATTATGAGAGGAAGGAGGGGAAAAGAGAGACGGAGTGGAAGGGAAGAAAAGAGAGTGGAAAGAGAAGAAAAGAGAGTGGAAATAGAAGAAGAGAGAGGGGGAGAGAGAAGAGAGTGGAAAGAGAAGAGAGTGGAAAGAGAAGAGAAGAGAGTGGACAGAGAAGAGAAGAGAGTGGAAAGAGAAGAGAAGAGAGTGGACAGAGAAGAGAAGAGAGTGGAAAGAGAAGAGAAGAGAGGGGACAGAGAAGAGAAGAGAGTGGAAAGAGAAGAGAAGAGAGTGGACAGAGAAGAGAAGAGTGGACAGAGAAGAGAAGGGAGTGGACAGAGAAGAGAAGAGTGGAAAGAGAAGAGAAGAGTGGACAGAGAAGAAAAGAGAGTGGACAGAGAAGAGAGAGAGAGTGGATAGAGAAGAAAAGAGTGGAAAGAGAAGAGAGAGTGGAAAGAGAAGAGAAGAGAGTGGAAAGAGAAGAAGAGAGGGGATAGAGAGAGTGGAAAGAGAAGAGAAGAGAGTGGAAAGAAGAAAAGAATGGACAGAGAAGAGAAGAGAGTGGACAGAGAAGAAGAGGGGGAGAGAGAGAGTGGAAAGAGAAGAGAAGAGAGTGGGAGGAGAAGAAGAGAGAGGGGGAGAGAGAGAGTGAGAAGAGAAGAAAAGAGTGGAAAGAGAAGAGAAGAGAGTGGAAAGAGAAGAGAGTAGAAAGAGAAGAAGAGAGAGAGAGAGTGAGGTGGGGAAGAAAGAGAGAGGGAGTACAGGTTGGCAAGGCATTTTTATAGGGGAAGCAAGTTTCACTTTATTTCCCTCTTAATTCTTATCTTTATCTTTATATTGCATAACAATGCATAGTTTGGTGTTTTGGGTGTTTTTTCATTGAAGTTTTCAATATTATTTAGTAAGACCCATACTAGTACTTATAATATTTGGCTTATCAGTTATAACTACAGTGGTCGAAATAACAAGTATATGATTGTACAGTGGAAACTCGGTATAACGAGGTCCTTGGGACTATAACAATTACCTTGTTATAGCAGGAATCTTGTTATATCAGGGTTAAAAAAACAATAAAATATAAAGAACTGGGACCGGAATATTACCTTGTTATATCAGGAATATTGTTATATCAGATCTCTTTATACCACGTTTTCACTGTAGTATTGTTTGTAAAATGTAAGATACTGTAAAAGTGGAAGTTTTTGCCCAATTAAACACATTCGCACATCTTTAATTTTCGCGGAAATTTAGGATTTTGTATTCCCTTGCAAAATAAACAAAATGTTTTGTGCACTTAAATTTACTAGTATGTGCAAGTGTCATGCCATGCGAAATGCCTGAAAATTTCCACACTGCAGAATAAGAAACATTTACAGTATGTCACACATTATGGTAATGATGGTAATGTTTGGACATTCTTCATTTTCTTTGAGGACCTTTTTTTGGGGGGAGAGGGGGGAGGGGGAGGGCTTGTCAGCAGGTGGACCCCTCTTATTTCTTTCTCTTTGGATAGTGTAGCCTCTCCAATATTTGGCGCATTATGTGACTGACTACTACTACTGCTGCTACTGCTGCTTCTACTTCTACTACTACTACTACTGCTGCTACTCAGGGAAAAAAATAATTCATTTTTTCCGGGGCTACTTTTTGAGCCCACCGGCCTGAATTTTCGACATAGAGAATTTTTGGGGCTCTTTTTTGGTTTTCCAGGGCTCTTTTTGGCATTTCAGGGGCAAATTCGCCCTGAGTCCCCGTGTATTTTTTCCCTGCTGCTGCTACTACTACATGTACTACTACTACTACTACTACTACTACTACTACTACTACTACTACTACTACTACTACTACTACTACTACTACTACTACTACTTCTACTACTACTACTACTACTACTACTACTACTACTACTACTACTGCTACTACTACTAATTCTTCTACTACTACTAAAGTTACTGTTACTACTACTTTTTATCCCAGTATATTATACAAACATACAAAACGATTTTTGATCAAATATGCTTTCACTTGAAATTAGTGGTACATGTACACTTGTATGTAGCAGTAATGGTTCAAAACAGAAGAGTTATGGTTTAACCCTATTTGTTTAATACTTTTTCACTTTTCTCATTTCTCATGCAGGTTTTTCTCAAGCTGATCCAACATCAAGAAGCCTACCAACAGACTGCTGGCAGTACTGTATATCAAGGATTGCTAAATGTAGTAAGACCAGATCATCTAGTGTTTCAAGCCTCATGACACCTTGCACTGCCGATTTGATTCTAATCTGGCACAAATTAGTATTAGTATTATTGTGTTATTTGGTAAAGACAACAAAAAATATTACAAAACAGCAGTAGAATTATGAAAGGAGACACATGGATGCCAGGAAAACAAAAACAGCGTAACCCAAGCTAAACCTAAACTATTACCCAAAGGTCTGCTTTTCCAGTCACTGGCATACCGGGGAGAGGGGGGGGGGGGGCAGGAAGCCCCCAAATGAAATTTAAACATAGGTTATTTCTAGTTCGATATCAGTGAAATGACATGATTATTCGAGGTTTTTTCGTCACTTTTTTATGCGTTTGTTGGAAAATGACAGATTCCCTGTGTTACACCGATAGCCTGGTAAAAAAATATGCTTATTTAGTAGCCTACATGTAACATGTAAGAATGTAAGAGTAGGATGTAGGGTTGTCATTTCAAGCAACTGCTGCAACAAGCACTGGCAATTGCCCATTATGCCAGCACTGGGTAATTGCCCATTATGCCACCCAGTGGTGATACAGATTTTTTTCTGAGTATTGAGAGTATATATGAACCTGTAGTATCTCTTTAGAGAAGTAATATTTGAAAGTTTATATCTTGAATAGCATAGTGGCATCGAGTCCATAAGTTACAGCGGAAAATGTGTTTTGGTGATTGGTAAACTTTAAAGATGAACTTGAGTTCTTGTCATACAAATACAATATAAAAGAAACTGTTTCAGTGCAATGGGTAACATGGCCGTATGCACATAGGAGAGCAGGGAACTAGTTGGCCAGTTGCCCCCCCCCCCCTGAAATTTTCAATACCCCCTCTTTTTTCTTTCTTCATTTTTTATGGAAAATTTCCAAAAATTCTACCCAAAGTCTGCACCAGATCGTTCAATTTCAATTCTGAAAATGCAAAAGTCCCGCTCAGTTGCTTCGCTCCCTGGCGTGCATGTTCCCTCAAATATTGAACCTATTCTTGCTCCTCCCCCAAGAAAAAAAATTCCTGCATACAGCCTTGAGTTGGGGAAAGGTTGATTAAGAACAAGTAGTAAATGAAACATGGTGTATACTCTGAGATTTTTAAGTCATCACAGTGATAAGAAATCAAGCTTTTTGTTGAATAAGACATGCAGTGCACACAGAAATGGGTAGAAGTGTCTTGGTTTAGTGGATACGTCCCCGGACTGTGGATCTCGTCTGAGTTTGAGTCCTGCCGCGGCACTAACGTCCTTTGGCAAGCTCTGAATCCATGTTTGCCACTCTCCACCTAGGTGTAAATGGGTACCGGCAGGAAGGAATTCCTTGAATGCTGTGAGCACTACTAATATTGGTAGCCTAGCTGAGCCAGGGTAATATTGGAGTGCCTTAAGCACCTTCTCTGGTGGATATGTGCACTATATGAATGTATTAAACAGGGGGGTGTTTCACAAAGACTAAGATTGACTCAAATCGCTCTTAACTATGGCACGCCACTCATGCCACTGTGCGCTCTCACCATCGGTCTCTCAAGGGATGCGCAAATCATTGTCACTAATTTGAGGAATGTACATTTTTTGTTTTCTTCATCAATGACCTATAAAAAATGGTCAATTCTGCAGATTTGTGACCATGATTTGCAAATCCTTTGAGAGATCCATGGCGAAAGAAAACAATGGCATAAATGGCCAACCATAGTTAAGTGCGATTTTAGTCAATCTTAGTCTTTGTGAAACACCTCCCAGGACTACGTATGTTCAGGCTTGATGCACACTCAAGCGGTTTCTTGTCAAATTTTGAATATGCTGGCATTTGAAGAGTAATCCTTTTTCAGGGGTCATTTCTCGTGTGATGCTCTTCCAAAGCGACGTGAAAGGACTGAGGAAGCTCATGAATTTTCTTTCACCCTCCTCCCAGAACTAGAGCTTCTCTTGAATGTGATATTAACATGTACAATGTACAGTAGATTATCATTAAACATACCAGGGCCGGTATTCAATTAAATACTTAAGTCAGAAATATGAGTATTTGTCTTAGTGTTTTACTTAGATAAAATACTTAGCATTCAGTATATTTAGTATTCAATTCAATATTTTGGCTAAGTATTTTACTATAAATCTAAGACACCTACCTAGGACACTTAAGCCAATTATTTTGGGGCCTTGATTGGCATTTGGCAGGCATAGGTTTTCATACGCAGTCATCATGAGCTGCGCGGAATTATATCATAGCGTACTCGAGCGTATTTTGATGCTACATGTTAATTGCGCATTGAAAATATGACGTCACAATGCTTATCAGTAAGAATTTTGGCTTAAAGTTGGCTTACTAAAGGAAAAGTCAAAGTATTGAATTGAATATGACTTGAGCATATATCTTAGCCAAGTAAAATACTTAGTAAAAGTTTTACTTAATTCAAGTATTGAATTGAATACCGGCCCAGGTGACTACACACTTTGAAATCACATTAACCTGCAAATGTCTATACTGGATCAAGCCAGATTTAACATATAATAAGGTTAACGTTCTCGCATTTATTATATTTATTATATCCATTGGCAAACTGGATACCATGCTCTGATTGTGCAGGGTCCTGTTACACAAAGCTTAGCGATTGATTGCACATACATGTAGTAATAAATGCAATCAATCATGAAAATCAATCGTACAATCAACCGCTAAACTTTATGTAAGGGGGGCCAGATCATTATTTCTAAACAATATTTCAACAGTCTCAGTGACAAACATTTAATGAAACAAGGCAGAAGCGTATAGGAGAAGTTGTATTCCTCATTTGATATATTACTGTGTACGAAAGAACCAAATTGAATGAATATCTGTAGATATTTTTACCTAAATTCTATCAGTTTATTCTTCAAGCTGGAGAAAATGCAACCTACTTGGGGTAAAGGAAAATTCAGGGAAATTAAAACAAAAACAAAGACAAAAGGTGGGGGAGCATATTTGAATATTGTGTGTGCATGTGGTCATTTAACCCATTCGTGACAGAGGTCCACATTTTGTGGTTTGGCCTAATATCTTTTGATGCAGAGCCCTAAAAATCATACCAAATACATGAGCAGAAAGAGCAAAAAATTCTACACAAACTGTGCCCATTTTGGTTGCGTCAATATTCAATTTTTTCAAAGGAAAATAAGCATTAAAATCCCTAAATTGGCAATGTGATAGAAGGTTTAAAATCACTGTTTTCCCCTGCAAATGGCAACTTTTTGACTTCTCATCATAATTTCTGTCAATTTATATTCATTTCAGATACATGAGGTTTTATAAGAAAAATGTAGCAATAAAATAAAAATGTTGGTGTTGCCAATTTGAAGAATAAAAGCTGATCAAATTAGGTTTTAAATAATTCCTGTCATGAATGGGTTAACAAGCACAAGGAGGAAAATATTTTTTAAATTCCTAGAATTAGAGACATAGGATTTTGTCCGATTTGATAAGTAACTTATTTTGACCCAATTGAAAAGCCTACTTTCCATGTATCGTGGTTACATGAATACCTCTTATTTTCTTAAGAGGATAAAATAAGTTTTAGTTCCCAAAAATCTAGTTCCCACTTACATAAATGCAAGGTTATAAAAATAAGCTTGCACCAGTATAGGTCCATACAGGCGTAATTCTTAGCAATGAGCAGGTGATGTTCTAGAAGTGTCGGAGGAGCAAGACTGTCCGTCCAAAACAGTCTGCAAATTGCACTTGGTCAAAGTGATTGAGATTCAGTTGAAGGAAGCATATGGAAATAAGCAGATTTCTTCCCAGAATATTTCTCATTAATGTAGTGATTTTACCTCTTGAACTTGAGGTTAAGCAGTATCAAAATTGACCTAGTCCCCTTGTTAAATTTGTGTATTATTAGCAATTGTGATTCCCAACTACTTGAATGCAGTTGTACTAGAAAGATTCAAACATTCAAACTCACGTCATTGACTCGTGTTTACTTTGTAGAGTTCTTACCCCCATCAGAAAGAAAATTCAAGTTTGGTCAGCCATTCGAAAGGTTGCTGTGGAAATATATACAGTATATTGTGCAAAGTTTTCTAATAAACTGACTGAAAATGAATATGTTATTTTGGCTTTTTTAAATTAAGACTTTCAGAAACTTTCAAAGGAAGAAAAATGATCAGTTGCAATAATAAAGGTAAATTTGATTTTCATGATAAAGTAAGCCAAGAAAACTGTTAGTGATAATGATGGTGATGATGATAGTAATAATGACCAAAAAGATATTGAGATTGATGATGATGGTGGTGATAATGATTGGATTATGATGATGTTGATAATGGTGATGATAATGATGGGGATGCACCATGGGGATGATGATGATGGTGGTCAAAATGGTGGTAATAATTGTGGTGGTGGTGGTGATACTGCTGATGGTGGTGATAATGATGGGGATGAAAGTGGTGATAATGATGGGGATGATGGTGGTGATAATGATGGGGATGATGATGGTGATAATGATGGGGATGATGGTGATAATGATGGGGATGATGGCAGTGATAATGATGGGGATGATGGTGGTGATAATGATGGGGATGAATGATGGTGATAATGATGGGGATGATGGTGATAATGATGGGGATGATGATGGTGATAATGATGGTGATGGTGGTGTTAATGATGGGGATGATGATGGTGATAATGATGGGGATGATGGTGGTGATAATGATGGGGATGATGGTGATAATGATGGGGATGGTGGTGTTAATGATGGGGATGATGGTAGTGATAATGATGGGAATGATGATGGTGATAATGATGGGGATGATGATGGTGTTAATGATGGGGATGATGGTGTTAATGATGGGGATGATGGCAGTGATAATGATGGGAATGATGGTGGTGATAATGATGGGGATGATGGCAGTGATAATGATGGGGATGATGGTGGTGATAATGATGGGGATGATGGTGGTGATAATGATGGGGATGATGGTTGGTGATAATGATGGGGATGATGGTGGTGATAATGATGGGGATGATGGTGTTAATGATGGAGATGATGGTTGGTGATAATGATGGGGATGATGGTGGTGATAATGATGGGGATGATGGTGGTGATAATGATGGGGATGATAGTGGTGATAATGATGGGGCTGATGGTGGTGTTAATGATGGGGATGATGATGGTGATAATGATGGGGATGATGGCGGGGTGATGATGGGAATGATGGTGGTGATAATGATGGGGATGATGGTGGTGATAATGATGGGAGTGATTGTGGTACTGGTACATGTAGTGATGATGATGGTGATAATGATGGGTATAATGATGTAATGATATGGAGAAGTGCTGGTAGTGATGATGGTGGTGATAATGATGGGGATGATGGTAGTGATAATGATGGGAATGATGATGGCAGTGATAATGATGGGGATGATGATGGTGATAATGATGGGGATGATGGTGGTGATAATGATGGGGATGATGGTGGTGATAATGATGGGGATGATGGTGGTGATAATGATGGGGATGATGGTGGTGATAATGATGGGGATGATGGTGGTGATAATGATGGGGATGATGGTGGTGATGATGGGATAATGGTGGTGATAATGATGGTGGTGATAATGATGGGGATGATGGTGGTTGTAATGATGGGGATGATGGTGGTGATAATGATGGGGATGATGATGGTGATAATGATGGGGATGATGGTGATAATGATGGGGATGGTGAAGGTGATAATAATGGGGATGATGATGGTGATAATGATGGGGATGATGGTGGTTGTAATGATGGGGATGATGGTGGTGATAATGATGGGGATGATGATGGTGATAATGATGGGGATGATGATGGTGTTAATGATCGGGATGATGGTGATAATGATGGGGATGGTGATGGTGATAATGATGGGGATGATGGCGGTGATGATGGGAATGATGGTGGTGATAATGATGGGGATGATGGTGGTGATAATGATGGGAGTGATTGTGGTACTGGTACATGTAGTGATGATGATGGTGATAATGATGGGTATAATGATGTAATGATATGGAGAAGTGCTGGTAGTGATGATGATGACAATAATTTCAATGACAATGATAATGAGATTGATGGTGGTGATGATGGGGACGGTGATGGTGTTGACGATTGTGGGGATGATGGTAATAACGATTATAATGCTTGTGTCGTCATGTAGTAGGATGAAATAATTCTGATAATTGAAAATTTAGTTCTTTACAATTCAGATGAGGTTTATAAAATATGGATATGCAGGGGCCGTGGAGCCGGGGGGGGGGGGGGCTGGGGGTTTCAGCCCCCCTACTGTTTTGAGCAGCCACGTTGGCCTCTATACAATAATGCGGCAGTGATTATGCTTGTTCGCGCGCAGCCCCTCCCCCCCCCCCCCCTCCCCCTACTTTCAAAAACGCTCCGCGGCTCCTCAGTGATCTGGTGGTAATGATGGTGATGGTCTTGATGATGATGATGATGATGATGATGATGATGATGATGATGGGGATGAATGTGATGATAATGATCACATCATCATCATATTGTAGGATTAAATGCTGATAAATAATTCAATCATTGCAGTTCAGATGGTGTTTATGATGACAGTCAAAAATATTTTTTCTTCTTTTCTTTTTGGGTGCTTCCCTCGCCTTTAGAATTCAGTTGCACGTTACGCAGTTTTTATACAGTTTATGGATAGTGTTCTTGTGCTACCCCGCCCCTAGTATAGATTGTAGGAGTGCAAAAAAAAAAAAAAAAAAAAAAAAACACGAATGGAATGAGGAGGGTATTATACTTAGCAATTCATATTAAGACAATGTATTTGTAAAGCCGTATTTTAGATTGTATGCACTGTCTACCACTGAATGAAGAAAGTCTGAACTTAATTCGTCTATATCATCAGGGCCCTGTAACATAAAGAGATACAATCAATTGTATCTTGGATGGAGATACGATTGATATTTACAATTAATTGTAGGTTGGGCTTTATGTTACACCCCCCAGGTCGTATAGAGACAACCTCAAATAAATTTGAATTAAAATTTCAGTGTTTTCTTTTTTTTGGGGGGGGGTCTTTTTTTTTTTTTTTTTTTTTTTTACTATATCTCTTCAATGAATCTTCCTCGCCCACACTTCCTTCCCCACCCCAAAATGAGTATTGGGCCCCAAAGTTTGTATACACCTAAAGTGACCTGTGGGATAAAAGGTTTTCCTCACATTTTCCTAACTCATCTACAAATGTAAGAAGGTGATTTTTATACGATACATATATGCTAGCAAGTAGAAGCTCATCTGCCCTCATTTTTTAATATTAGGAAAACTGTTTTTTCCGAACATATGTGAACTTCATCGCACCGACTAAACCTTAGGCCAAGTAAAATTGATTCCAAGTTTCTCATCCAGATTTTTTCAAATTGAGAAGGAGGGAGTTCCATGTTATTTGATATTTTGATATTTTGTTGTACATGAAATGCTATTCGGACAATTTTAACACAAATCTCTTTTTTTCTATTAATATAAACACTTAAGAGGTTCAAAACAGTGTAAAATCAATGGTATTAATATATTTTTGGGTAAGCTCGCTATCTAGATGTACTCAGTTTAAAATTAATTTCATTTCAGAACAAAAATAAAAACATAACACAAAGTTTGAGTCTCAACGAAAAAGGGAAGGAAGAGGGGACGAGAAACTAGGAATTATTTTATTTGGCCTTATACGTTGGACGATATTCAACTGAATTCATGTTCCCCAATCGATGACGCTTCACACTGATCAGAACAAATAGGAAACTATTATTGTTCAGACTTCTCCATGTCGAGTGCTCACTTTTCGAAGTGTGGTGCGAAAACTAGGCATGTTGTCGTTCAAGGCTTAGGCAAATATTACGACAGTAATTATCGCATTGTAAGTATCGAACGATTGTCGCGGGTAGCAAAATTGCTTTGTTTGGGTTTGGGATCGTGTGTAAATATGGCTTCCCCGGTTCTTATTACGTTTTCGATACAAAAAAAAAGGTGATATTGATACTGAAGTGCTGTGGCTCAGTGGTATAGAGCCCGGGGTGGAGGGTGGAGAAGTCTCATAACTTGAATTTCCAGGTTTAAAACCAACCTGAATATTATTTTGAAATGCATTATATATTATTCATCAGAGGGAAAGGCCCGGGGAAAGGTAACCATGAAGGGGAAGCGCTGTGGCTCAGCGGTAGAGCAGTGGTGTTGTAACCGGGAGTTACGGAGTACCCGGGTTCGAAACCAAGTGGATGCGCTGATGTCCATTGGTAAGGTATTAATCCTCATAACCAAGTCCTCCAGAGGGAACTTAAAGCCGTCGGTCCCCTGATTGCTTACTAACAAGCATACACATGCTTTCTTAGAAGTCGGGTAAAATGACCAACTAACTAGCCAACGAATGAAAAAAAAAAAGAGTTTAAAAAAAGACAATCATTTACAAGTGCACAATAATGTTTTTTTTCAAATAAAAAACATTTAGAGGAAAAAATCTTCAGTCATTTGTTTTTACCTGGCGAAATGTGATTGGTTCTTATGAAAGAATGTGAACAGGGGAGCGTTTCATGAAGAGTTTTGTCGGTGAAAATCTCCGACAAATGTTATAAGCTACTGAAAATACTCGCATCTGATTGGCTGAAAGCAAATTAGTCGGTGAAAACCACCGACTAATTGTTTCATGAAACACCCCTCAGGTTTGTCCCGACATTGTTTGATTTGTCTACCATCTTGAGTTTACTTTTCGCGCCTTACTGGCAATGTATTGACAATATAAGCACAAAGAATGGACTAAATGACCAGACATATCACAAACGATCCAAGTCTTCCTTGGCCTAACTAGGCTAATTACTTAATCAGGTCTGTTTGCGAATCCCTTTAGTTTTGGACATCGATTTGCGGTGATAAGTTCTCTTCTTCTTCTTCTTCTTCTCCTTCTTCTTCTTCTTCTTCTTCTTCTTCTTCTTCTTCTTCTTCTTCTTCTTCTTCTTCTTCTTCTTCTTCTTCTTCTTCTTCTTCTTCTTCTTCTTCTTCTTCTTCTTCTTCTTCTTCTTCTTCTTCTTCTTCAAATATGCAATATGTACGCTTCATGATCGCATTCGTATGTATGGCATCAGTTATGAATATCATATTACTAGTAGAAAATAAAAAATTAAAAACAGAAGGAGACTGCCATAGTTTGAATGATCCGTTATATTCATTTTTTGGGGGGCGGGCTCGTATTTGGGTTTGTGTATGTTGTTTTCATTGTTTTAATTCGATTTTTCTTCTTTGGTCATTGATTTGTGAAATATGATATATCGAATTAGGTTATGAAAACAAAATAAAGAATTGTATTCATATATATTTTGATTAAAATCTCTTATATAATACAGAAGAAGAAAATAAAGTATGTTTATCATGCCGGGCAGGGATGGGATATAGGGAATGCCAAATTAATGAACGAACTGAACTCGACAGCGACGATTCATGAACTCGATCGTCATCCCAGGTAGGCCCCTATATCACAAACTTTAATTGCCAAACATGCGCCTACGGCTATCCTGTATACACTGATGATCTTTCATGGCTAGAGGGTCTGGCCAACTCTTTTCATTTATATAAAAACATCACGGCATTTTAACTGAAATTTGGATCGCAATTTGAATCTCGATTCAAATTTCAATTCCTCTCGTGCTTGAATGCGCCTAATTTGTGTACATAACTTTTCATCGAGTGCATTATTCTTAACAAATCAAAAGGTACATGACAGATCACTGGCGTAAATCCCGGGGGGGGGGGATGGGGATATATCCCCCACTTTTTTGAGAGGGGGATAGCGTGTACAAATATCCCCCCACTTTTTAAGGAAGAAATGATATTTGAATTAATCTTTAAATATGATTTTTAATAATCTGTCGTAAACAACCATCATATTTTAGAATTTCTAATTGAAAATGCGATTGAAAACCAGAAAAGCGTTTATTTTTGGCTCGCTCACTTGGCTCGCTAAAGGCTAATGATGTTGTAGTGGACGGTATATCAGGGAGGTCTAAGAGATAATCTGTCACACCCCGGCGTAAATCCACTTTGAGGAGTGGGGGGGGGGGATGATCGACTTTTTTGCCGATTTTTTTCCGTCGAACTCACACTTAAGTATAAACACACGCCCTAACCCACCTGCACAGACCCTCCTTACACACATTTTAATTTTCATCTTGCGAGTGAGCAAAGCGATCGAGCCAAAAATTACTGCTTTTCTGGTTTTCAATCGCATTTTCAAATGAAAATTCGAAGGTATGACGAACGAGCCAAGTGAGCGAGCCAAAAATAAACGCTTTTCTGATTTTCGGGGAAGGTGAATTCGTGGGGATATCACATCAGCGCGCGCGCACGCATGCTTGGGAATTAGTGACAGCTTAAAACGACCAGCAGCTGGTCTACTCGGTCCACTGATCACTGCCATAAATGCACACTGTTTAGTCTATTTTTCAAACCCTGCTTGGCAGACAAGCAGCGCGCGAGGCCTTGCCCAAAGGCTACAACACCATGAGCTTCATGCAGTTGACGAATTATTAATAACGTACCATTGCAAATACACCACAGTCTTTGCTCGCTTTGTATGACAAGCGGATGCCAATCACTTTGACGACAGGGGTGCAAACGCGACACCCTGCAGGGGGTAGGGGAAGTACCCATATATTCAGGCAATGGGTAACGCCAATCACTCTTAAATCACCGCCCATCGCTATTTGTACCTTCATTATATTACAATTTTCTTTTTACAAATTTTACAAAAAGTTTACAAATTGGAAGATGATGTAACTGACTATGGCCCAATAATCATGATTTCAGGAGAGGGTCCATTTTTTTAGGTGAAAATTGTGACTTGCAAGCGTGCGATCAAACAACCAACAAAAAAGCAACCAAATAAAACAAATACAAAAAGAAGGGAGAGGGAGGGAGAGAAAGAGGGAGAGTGAGAGAGAAAGCAAAACGAAACACACGCAAAACGACCATCAAAGAAACAACATCAACAACTGTTTGTTACAACAAAACATTTTCAGATATCTCTTGTGGTATCATACCGTAGTGATTTTGAAAGGGGAGGTACATGGGTACATGTTTTAGTTTCAGAAGAGGCACGCCTAGTTTGTGCGCCCGTCAGCCTGTTTGGGTATGAATTATTTCAACCTGCATTTTTAAAGATAATTCTTTTGATGCGGAGCTCATAATTAATGGTCATATACATCTGCAATAACTTTAAAATAAAACTGTAGTCACTTCTCTTTTCACGGTGTAGTCCAAAGTTACAGATAGATTTCTACCAATGTAATGCAGGGCTGCGTTTCACGAAACCGTCATAAGTCTAACTTCTTGGACATCCCATTGAAACGCGTGTTGTAGAATTAACACGCGTTCTATGGGATGTCCATGAACTTAGACTTATGACGGTTTCGTGAAACGCAGCCCTGTTTCGGAAAAGGTTTCGCACCATACAAAGTTTTGAAATCATTAAATGATGAATTGTCTGTTAAGGCTGCCTTCATTGGACTTTGATCCATGAACCTACCGTAATGTTCAAGTAAACCAACGAAACCAGTTCTTGCCCTCAGTGGCGTAGCACTAGGTGGATGGGCTAGGGGTCATTGCCCCCCCCCCCCTCCTCCCCATAGCGACAACAAAGTGGAAAAGAAAAGGCGAGGGAGACAGAGAGAGACAGAGAGAGAATAGATAGACATCATGAAAATTAATGGTACATCCCCTTTGACACTCTCTTCTCATTCTGCCCCAATTCCTCGGCGCCCCTCAATCATGGCCACACCCACCGTACACCATCGGTTTCTTAGAATGATCCAACCAATTCCATGAATTATTCTGTGATCATAATCTCAACCCTTCTGTAACCATAATTCGGACGAAAGGACACTCGCCAGACAGTCCCGAAAGCCTTGGAGTCCATGAACCTATAGGATCCTGGAAGGAGGGGGGTTGCAGCTACATCACACCCTGTTTATTTATTTATTTACTGTTCCTTTATTTCTTTCTGTTCTTTCACTTATATTTTTTAAAGATTTTTTCTTCTTTTTCTTTTCTGTTGTTTTCGTCTTCCGTTTTTCTTTTCATTCTCTTTTCTTTCTTTTCTTTCCTTTTCCTTCCTTCCCTCCTCTTTCTTTTCTTTAATTTCCTCATCTCTTCTTTTCTTTACTTCTGTTTTCTTTTCTCTCCCTTTCCTTTTTTATTCTTTTCTCTTCCTTTTCCTTTTTAGGGTACTCTAACGAGTCGTCAATGATGATGCGGGGGGGGGGGAGCCGGCGTGATGGGGTGTTGTCAGTCACTTGTGTTTTGAATAACCATCTCAAAACTGGGAATATACCCTTTTCATGCTTATCTTGAAATTTGGAAGTAAAAAAGCATCCTTCGATCAGCTTTATGCACTGACGAAGGTGATCCTTATGCAGAAGTATGGAGGCAGCAAAGCATCTCTTTTGGTGCTACCGGGCAGACTGAAAGTAAACAAAAGTGATCGATATCAAGAGATGCCAATCATTAGGATGACCATCTCGTAGTCTGGCAGTTTACAGACCTAGAATGAACTTATGGAGGAGCAGAAAAGTTTGTTGGTTCGTTTTTTATTTATTTTTTTACTTTTACGTTTCCTCGGAGGTTTGTGGGGGTTAGAAGACAGAAAAATCGACGCAGAAAACAAGACAAAAATGGGAGAATGTGAAAGAGAGGAGGGAGTGAGAGAGAGAGGGGGAGAGGGAGAGAGAGGGGAGAAAATGGAGGGCCTAGTTCCACACACACACACACACACACACACACACACACACACGCACACGTACCGGTCTTTGCTCTAGACTTTATGTTTATCTCCAGTCCTCCACCCTACGAAAGTAGACCTACTCTCTTTCACTTTTATCCTCTTTAATAAATTTGAATGCAAATTCATTGTCTTTTAACAGTTTAATGTATCAGTCTTATTCATTAAACAAGACATAAGCTGCAATGAAAGCAAATCTCACAGAGTATAATCAGTAGAAGGGCCTACATTAATTTTGTATGAAAACTGTTGGCTGTCAAATAGGACCTGTCGTCTGTAATACAGGAAATTCTAGGAGCGACTTGAAGAATGCCTGATATTTATATCGGCTCAGATACGTGTCAAGGCAACTGCGCTAAGCACTCGGCCCTGCATCCGATGTTTGCTGCCCTATCCTTGGATGGTAAGGAGCGGTGAGAAGAACCAGCGGGAGAGGGAGAGGGACTAGAAAAGAGAATGATCAGCAAAGCGAGAGGATGGGAGGATGAGGATGAAATGCTAAGGAGAGTCGGCGAGCACGCGAGTGGAAGCCCGTAAACCTGTCATCCACTCACCGGGACGCCCTACCGCGGAAGTTGGTCGTCGTTCCGCATTCATTCGTCGTATCGCGTAACAGACCCCGACATGGTTAGCATTCTGGAGTCGTGTTCCAGAAATTACTGAGACAAATCCGGACCACTTTTGAGATGGTCCCCAGAAAAAAATCTTCAGACAAATTACCAAAGAGGGATGGGTTTAGTTCGTCCGTCATCTATCATCATTGCAAGGATCTTAATCTGTTAATCGTCATTTAGTTACGAAACATCAATGCAGCCTTGCACTTCTCATTATTCCGTATCTCGTATAACATTTTCCGCATGTTTCCATCCTTAGATCGTTTCCAGCCCCCAATCTTGATTCACGTCGGAGCCACTTAAGACATCCTCCATCAAATATCGTTCTCTTTAGAGACAAACGACCATTGTTTTGAGCATCGTCCGCATCGAGAGATGCCCTGGGACACCCCAATCACCCATCTTCTCATGGATATACCGTTCGTGCATCCAATCGATCTGTTGAGTGAGCTCTTGCCGCATTTTGTATCTTCCGACTAAACCACTTCGCAAGTTAGAGATCCGAAATTCAATGATTTTGAAAGTGTTTGGTGACATTAAAGACCCAATGAAGACGGTTTTCTGCAATTATCATCGACAGATGATATCATTTTCCATCTATTCATTTCGAAACATTCGATATGTTACCTAGTTTGGTCTCCATGGACTATAATGTGGTCACGCACTTGAATTGGTGAAAGGTTCTTGTAAGCAGAAAGGAGTTTATGAATAAGGTTGTAAGCGGGAAAAGCTACCAGAAGTTTACAAACACTGCGGTGGACTAAGTTGAATTTTCGAAGTAGTTATATCAAGCGCGAGCAGAAATCTGTGTTTTACATTCAAATTTCTGCTGATCAGAAATGATGAGGGGTTTACTCAAAATAAACATCGCCAAACAGTAATCAAACTTCAACTTCGTGTTTGTTTTAACAGTTTATTAACTTTCTACTTATGTCTTACCACTGATTTTGTTAATACGCCTGATTTGGGTTTGTAATGGTGTATGAGTAGTGGCATTCACCACAATTTTAACCCCAGTCCACGAAACTTCAACCTACCCGTCATCGCCAGGTTAACACCATTGTCGTCGTCGTCGTTCTTCGTTGACTGCCAACATGAGTTGTTTGGACGTCATGTACCAGGGCACATACCAGCCTTACCAGTACCCGTTCTACCAACGACCATTTGCGCAGGTGATTATGCATTTATGCCAGTGGTGGCTAGTTTTCGGTGTGTTTTAAAGAGGTATTGATCAACAATCTGAATCAGAATATTTTGATTTGATTATCAAGCTCTTAGTGGTAGTGGTGGTGGTAGTGGTGGTAGTGGTGATAGCGAGGAGGGGGGGGTGGAGATGATGGTGATAGGTGGTGGTGGTGGTGCTGGTGGGATGATGATGGTGGTGGTGGTGTTGATGGTGGTAATGATGGTGGTGATGGTGATGATGTTGGTGTTGATGGTATTGATAGTGGTGATAGTGATGATGATGGTGGTAGTAATGATGGTGATAGTGATGATGACGATGTTGATGGTGGTAAGGATGGTGGTGATACTGATGATGATGATGATGATGATGATGATGATTGTGGTGGTGGTGATGGTGGTTAGTATGGTGGCTGTAGTGCTGATTGCCGTGGTGTTGCATGTTATAGTGAGAGTATAGTTTTTGTGGTGGTGTTTGTGGTGGTATAATGATAGTAATAATGGTGATGATGATGATGATGATAATGGTGATGATGATGATGATGATGATGATGATGATGATAATGACGGTGTTAGTGATTGTGGCAGTGGTTGTGATGTTTTGAGTAATGGTGAGGGTGTGAGGTGACTGGTTTTTGTTGATAATGGTGTCTGCGGTTGTGGTAATGCTGGTTTTAAAGACACCAACGACTGGTCATTTGTCATATGTATCAATTTTGTTCTGAGGATCAAAAAAGTAAGGTAAAGAAAATGAATGTGGATTAGGCCATTGGTTGGAGATGGTAATGGCAATTTTTAGACGACAGTGATATCGATCTTTTTTGTATATTTAATTGGGTACTTTGACTTTATAACAATTACTCTTTTATCATCATGTAATTGATTTGGAAAACAAATCTGCAGTCATTTTCTACGTGTACATTCAACAGTGAATATAACTGGTACCTGGCACAGAACAATTGCCACACAAGGAGCATTATAGTTTTGCGAAGGAGTCGGCATCAGAGTAATGTATTATTTATGGGGGAAAAATGATTAATGAAAAAAACACAATAAGATGTGAAAGCTGACCAAATACAAACAACTGATAAATGCAAATGATTCTTAAAAGGGAATATACACCATTCAAATTGGGTTCTTTTAAGTACTATGTACGGTGTAGAGTAGTGCTCGGGAAAACAGCCCGATTGGGCCTTTGTCTTCCAGCATGTCCAGTTAAGTTTGTAGATGCCAAAAGATCAAACATTGGATGTGTAATGCTGCATTGTTCTCGTCCACTT